>CM047813.1:36806143-37406143 GCA_026214975.1 Gentiana macrophylla
CCATTTGTTAGGTATTTGGAGAGGCATCTTGCTAGGTAAGGACCTTCGTTTTTAATGGATTACGTTAGAAAGTAGGTACAACTGACTCTATCAACATCAAAGAGGACCTTGGGTTACCCTCATGACCCTCTTTTTGTCCTAGGACAAACGAATACAATTTACACAACGAATGGGTCAGCAGCCTTATCGATCATAGGACGTGCACTTGGAAGAAAGATTTTGTTCGGGAGGTGGTTAATCCTTTCGAGGTGGAAAAAATCTTCTACATTCCTCTATCCGTTCATCCTAGAGACAATAAAATAATATGGCACTTCTCTAATAATGTGTACTATTCAGTCAAATCTTGGGGTCATCTTTGGAATTCCCTTTGGAGTATGCAAGTGAAGCCATGGATATTACAGATTATGTTGAAGGTCTTAACTAATGCGCTACCTACGGCTTGTCAACTACGAAGGCGTGAATAAAGTGACGGTGAATGTCAGCTTTGCCAAAATTCAATGGAGATCACTTGGCATTGCCTGGTAGAATGGAGATGGAACTGCAGTTGTGGGTGGATTGCTTCAGAACCAAGATGGAACCATCATCAAAAGCTTCTCTAGAAAGCTTGAGGGTGCTTTCGAAGTGTCTATAGGTGAACCGATCGATGGATGTTTACCACGCTCTATTTCTATCCATTAGTTGGGGCTTTTTCTGAGTTGTTTTCGAATGAGACTCGCTCACAACATATCACTGCCTCATATCTCTTAGCATGAATTTCTCTCATTTGAGAAGTATCATTGATGATTGCATGAATCTTATGCCTGCTTTTGTCTCCATCTCCTTCTCTTTTGTTAAAAGGCTAGGAAATATTCATACCCATTTATTAGCTCGAGAAGGTCTTAAGCTTGTAGGACATGTAGAATGGGTTGCTTCTCCGCCCTCTCATTTACTTTTAGCTTGTTCTGTTGATTGCAAATAATAAAATCCTTTAAATTCCCCTAAAGAAGGCTTTTTATCACGATAATTTTACCTTAAGACATGGTCATACGCTCTGTTTCAAAAAAAAATACTCAGCTTGTACTCATACATTTGATTGCTTCTTTTACGGTAGAGCTGTTAACGAGCCGAGCCAAGTATCTTTTGTTCAAGCTTGTGTTCATTTACGTCACAAGCTTGTTCATGATCATTTGTTTATTTAATGAACAAAAAATATGTTCGAGTTGGGTTCGTTAAGGTCACAAGCTTGTTCACGGTCGTTTGTTTAATAAACGAACAAAAAATAATGATAATGATCGAATCATTTATAAGGAAATTTTGTTCGAGCTTGTATTCGAATTTAACTTGCTAGACGTATTTTTTCCTTCCAGCTCAAGCTCGGCTCGAGTTTATTTAAGATATAAAAAACTAAGTCCAAATGCATAAATACCGAAATACAAAGCAATATTTAAACATCACAGTACTAAAATACATTAGGAGATGAGGCGCCATATTGAAAGTGATCTTGGCCATGCATTACCCCTGAGTAAGAGTCAGACTCTACAGGCACGACTCGGACTAAATTCCGGATTAGTCGAGCCAGTGGTTCTTGATACCGGGGCTTTAAGCAAAAAAAATTAGGGGAAATTATAAATATTCTATAAAACTACCATAGAATATCTATTAGATGAATAAATGGCTTATATCTTATGTGTTTGGGTTATGTTGTAGAATAATTTATCTGTATAAATAGGTTCATAAACATAAATCGAACGTTCGTGAGTAAGCTTGTGTTCGTTTGTTTAGGAAACAAGCTTATTAAGCTAAACAAACGAATGATCACATATATTTATAAGTCAACATGAGCTTGTTTGTGGACGGCTCTATTCGTTTAACACTATTCCAAGGCAAATATTCAAGGCGCAGTATGGAACATAGTCATGGTTCAGTTCCAGGCCTTGAGAGTATCCACAATGGGAGCATTTAGCCTCCCTCTAAATCTGACATGGGGCCTTGATCCACTCCCAAAGCCCACAGTGGCACTTCAATCATCTTCATATCCCCAAATTAAATTAAGACTCACCCCAAAAATAAAGGGCATTCTAATATGAACAGTAGCACAATTCCTCTCTCATTCCACCAACAAATTCATTTCACACATCATAATCAATGATATAAAAATGTGTTAGGTATGTTGTAGTGATATAAAAATGTTTTATGTATTTTGTAGTGGAACTATTACTACACATCTCCCAGACGATTTTATCTACGACCCCATATTATCACATGCAAACAACCTGACTCCCCGTCACCATTACACATGAGCTTGACAAGATCGTCCGGTCTTTTTTCTCGGGGCACGACACGGATAAACGGAGTCTCGACCTAGTGGCGTGGGATCATATTTGCCAACCAAAAACTAAAGGGGGCTTGGGCATCCGGAATGCACGCGATATGAACACCGCCTTCCTCGCTAAACTCTCTTGGCAGATGCTAGCCAACCGCGACAAGCTATGGGTTCAAATCCTGAATCGTAAATATGGCTCCCCGTTTGATGAGCCAAAGCCGAACTGCTCGCCGTCTCTGGAGTCGCGTTTGCTTTGCTGCACACTCCCTCAAAGAGGCTTCTGATTTCGATGACAACGGTAATGTTACTTGGAAGCCTACTGCTTCGGGTAAGTTTACGGTGAGCCCAGCCTATTTTGAATTAGCTAAGGCCTGTCACCTCCCAGTCAATGCAAATGATGATTGTTGGAAATTAATATGGGGCATTAAGGGGCCGCTTAGAGGCAATATGCTACTTCGAGATGCTTTACCTACTGCGGGATTTCTAAAGAGTCGCCACATAGGCGATAACGATATTTGCTTTGCTTGTGGCATACTGCCGGAATCCACTTTGCATGTGACTCGTGACTGCCACTGGTCCAACGCCGTGTGGAAACAACTCAATCACCGAAGCTGTTGGACAATTTTTACTCAACCCGATGACCCGGCGACTTGGTTGGCTAACTGCCTGAAAATTAACATGTATAAGCACGATAATATTGATTTCTGGAGATTTTTGTTTCGAGAGGTTGTGCAAAGACTTTGGTACTGGCGCAATTACGAGTTCCACCAAGATTATCGTTCACGGTCCCCAAAGATGATTTTCATTTCGGAAGCTATCCGACAAGCAATGGGGCTTAGGGTAGCTTGGAGTTGATTTGAGAGATTATTATGTACTAAATTAATTTTTTTGTACAGTTTGAACATCCAAACATCCCATTGTACAGTTTTTTTGATGTTTATTAATAAAATATTCGATTCCAACAAAAAGAATGAAGATGTGAGGGTTGGTAAAATATGTGGTGGAAAAAAGTACTAAATTATTTTCACAAAATTGTTGTTGCACGTTCAATAGGATAGGTCATACCTATCATTACCGGAGACATAAAAAAACGAAATTACTCATATTTTATTTAAAATTTATCTTTCAGATTGATATATTTTTAAATAAAAGTATACGAAATTACAAAAAAGTGCTATTTGTTTATTACGAAAATAACACACGACAATTCTTTTTTAAACTTATACGATATTTTTTTAACAAACATACCAATAAAATTTAAAAGCTCATACAACATATTAAAATCTCACTTTATACGCGTACAATATTTCATTCTGATTTTCATAAAGTAGTAAAAAGAAAGGGGAGAAAAGAGGTAAAATGCTTTGGTAGTTAAATTAGTTAATTGAGATGTAAAAGGACACTAATTTTGAAGAATGGTATAGAGAGTGTTATTGAAGTTGTTGTTTTATGGGGGGTTGAAAAAGTGATTCTGGAAAAAAAAAATAAGATAAATGGAGAGACTAATAGGGTGTACCATTGTGGTCACTTGCACAAATTACCCAAAAATTTCCAATTACAGTTGTTGAATGTTGATACACAGAAGAATCATGTTGGTCACTTCTACATAGCTGCTAAAGCGTCGAGAATATCCGGGGGAGACGAATGTCTAGTGGGAGATCATTCACTATGTTGTGGATGTGTATTATGCATCATTCATATCTAAAGAGCACAATACAACAAGAAACGATACAGACACTAATTACCAGAAAAGGAAGGGGGGAAAACAGCACAAAAAGGACAGAAAAAATATGAATAAATGACGATAGAAGAAACTCATGTATATACTAAACAAGAAAATGATACTAAACAAGACTCAGGTACACACACTAGCCACTGTAAGGTATTTCAGGTTCGAACGCCATACCAATTCTGTAACACAACACATAGCTTCTCTCTGCCTTTCAAAATAGTGTACGAAAAGTTGGCAGACAATACACAGATTTATCCCTCTCAACAACAGCAAATAGTGCCCAAAAATTAAGTAGAATAGCATGACGACGACATCCTTCCAATTGCCTATTTTGACCATACGACAGAATCAATCTCAGACTGGGCAGCTCTGTACAACTCCAATCTCTTTCCCAAAGAGATTCGTCGTTGCATTATTGCTGGATCCTCATCCAACAGGGTTCCCAATTGTTTAGCCTGTAAATTTAACACAAAAAGGCAATTTCATAACTCTGCACTTTCTGTTCATAGTGGTTGTTAAGAGGAATAAAAGGATATATATATATATATATATATATATATATATATATATATATATATATATATATGATTCTTACCTCTTTTTTCCCCATTTCTGTGAAGAAGTAATCAAGTAAACTACGCTTTGCCTCACGCACTTGACAATACACTATTGATTTCGGAATAGAATGTCTCAAAGTTGCACAAACCATGTTCACGTAAGACAATACATTGGATCCTGTTAGACAAAAGAAGAAAAAAAATGACGTTACACATGCAATAAATAGGAACCAACAATGTCCAAAATCTGCATTGTTGACGTCTTACCAATACGTCGTAGGTAAGAATCGTTATATCTGTCAAATATTGAATGTGTAGGATTTCCACCCTTCTCAATATCCTGAGGAAGCTTCCGGAAGAAATCAACTGTAAGATAACTGCATTCCATTTCAACAAGCTGGAGAGTTGCCTTCTTACTTTCATCCCTCATCCGGTCTAATGATTCAATAGCAGCATTTCCCACCTCAACTCGGAGAGACGGATATTGTTTTAGCTCCTGCAAGCAAGCAATTGATGTGGTGGCCACTAATTGATGTTCTTGACTTTTTATTTTAATCAAACATAGAATTATTCATATGAATACAAACAAGTAATCAAAAAAATAACTTGCCAGAGTCTCGCTTATTGACTTGTGAACCAGATCCTTCAATAAGGCATGAACCTGAAATGATGTTAAACAGGCTCAATTTCCACATCCGAAACACTCTTTTTCAATTCAAAATATATATATATATATATATATATATATATATATATATATATATATATATATATATATATATAGTACTTCTTTCTTTTCTTTGTAGCTCAAAATAGAGGGTAATTTCAAAACAAATCAATTACCCATGCTTGTAATCATGAGAGTTCATACCAGAAAAATATCCATTAGCCATGTCAGCATAATTAGTGAAACAAAGATAACTGGAAGGAAGACAAAAGACAAGGTCCAATATGCCAATACATCTTCTGACGTCAACCATCACAGTTTCAAACAATTTAAATTTGAGACATTCTAGCTAGAAACAGTTCTGATTATATGCACAGAAGACACTTGTCCTTAGAGTTCTATTTACCAATCTAAAAGTCTGTGCACTACCCAAAAAGGCGTCATTTTATCCAGAAAGTCACAGACGCTCAACAACCAATGTAAAGGACACAGTATGAACTGGCAGTCTTGGTTTTATCACAGTAAGTTACACACAGATTTAAATTGATGGCATCATATCACCTTTGCAAAAAAAATATATATATTATTGATAACTGATGAGATTACAAACATCTGCATGTTGATAAACTGTCTGTAAACATGATGAACTATGTCTTGCACTCAAAAATCAGACAGTCATTAAGACAAGCAAGCCGCCTAAAACTGAACTATGCGCCCCATGGTCAATTTAGTTAACATGAATCAAAGGACATGTATGTTCAAACTGACTTATCCAGCTTTGCTTCAAGAATGCATATATCCTTTATCCTCAAATGTGCTGCCTTGGACCTCAACGGTTTAAGTCACTTCCGTACGTGCTTTTTTTCTCAAAACAAAAAAAGCCCTGCTTGTCTGAATCAGACAAACAAGAAGACACAAAACAAGAATGAAGAGCCTATACTACCTCCATTCTTTAATGAGCATCATTTAGGGTGGGAGGGGGGGAGGGGGGGATTTGTCCTCTGATAGGGGCCTATATAGAATACAAAGAAAGCCTTTGTTTCTGTTTTTTCCCACCTCACCCTATTCTGTTACTCATCTTAAAACAATAATTGTCCACTTTAAGTGCCATTTAACCATAACCATTACACTAGAGATTGATAGTCAAGGTGCATTTCAGTGTTTTTGCTCCAAGAACTCAATCATTTGCTGACTTATGTAATCCAAGTGTCAAAACCTTGAACACTGGTTAAAGAGGGGGATAAAGGTAGTACTAAAACCATACCGTATCAACAGCTGCCTCAGCAGGGCCTTTAATGGTCACCAAAGTAGATTCAATGAGACGGCGATACCCTTGTTCAGGAGCAATAAGATGTGGTTGATATCCATCGGCTTCAGTGATTAGCTTTCTTACATTTTCCATAGAAAGATGTTTGTCAAACTGCAGCCTTTTCAGTGCAGCAGGAAGTTGATTGTCAAAAACATTGTATATTTTGTCACCACCAGATCGCCTGCAGAGCAAATGAAAACCAAATCAATCAAAAATAACAAAAATGGAGAAAAAAATGTTAACATTCCACAAATCTGTATGCAAGGAAGCCCCCCATGACACATACACTCCATCAAGATGCTCTTTGAATATTCCATCAAAACCACGGCAGATTTCCATTATCATGTATAGCTTTCCCTGAAAGAATAACCACAGACAAATGTTATGAAAAAACCGATGAAAAACTTGAGCTATCAGGTCAAAATCAATCTAGACAAGCACGATTGTCCACCAAATGGCACCAGAATCAATTGAGCCAGCACCAAGAAACAAACATAAAAGCATAACATAATTGAAGCCACAAAGCATTCAAAGTGCAAAAAGAAAGCATACTTACTCCAGCATCTGTGGCGATAGGCTTCCCAAGGCGACTCAACTCTGTTTCCAATTCGATTATAGTTTTGTTAATAAGAGACTGAAGAGCTGGAATCCGAGACTTGATGACAGACTCCAAATGCTAGAAAACAAAAAAACTGGTTAAGCCAACCTCACTATCTAACAGCAAGAAAGTACACGCAAAAGACAAAATATTTTATGGTCTGAATCTAACGAATCTAACTACTCGTAACAGAATACTTATTTAGGTTACTGAATTGCCGAAATTACCATATATCTAAAAATGGGCAGTCCGTAGTCTAAAAAGTTTGGTTGTTCAGACGAGAAGACAACAATGAAAATCAAAACTGTCAGGAGGGCTGAAATGGATAACTCGGCATTTAACACGGAATCAAAGGAGGAGGTCTTGCCGTGAAACATAAAGGAAAAAGAAATATTTTAAGCTTGCATGTGTGAAGATAAACCACTAGAGCACCAGTGATGTGGACCTTGAAAACACATGGGTCTACTATCAATACGAGTTTTTCGCCCACAAGGCCACAAGGGCAGTGTTAAAGAGTATAGATGTGCAAATTTAATATATATATATATATATATATATATATATATATATATCTTCAAAGTTGAAGCTTTTATGTCACAATTTACACAAGTGAGCCAATGTAGAAATATGGACGTCAGTTAAATTTGATCATTGGAAAAAAGGGACTACTGAAGAACTCGTTTTTTTATAAAGATGCCGAAACACCAAAGGGAGAACATATAAATTATTCAAAAGAGGCCTACTTTAGAAAGGACTTTCCCAAGATGCTCAGAACCCATCCTGTGAGCCATATGCTTGTATTCTGGAGTGTTGGCAAAATACTCCCGTTCTCTACGCCTAGCAGCAATCATGTCTACATTCTTATTGATATCAGCTTGAGATCGATTAACAACACCAATCCAGGGGAACTGAAGCTTATATGCTTTTCCCTCCAATATCTGTGAATTCCAAAACACACACACAGCAAAAAAAAAAAAAAAAAAAAAAAATACCATGAAAAAGATAAGTAAACAATAACCAATCATATAATAAAAGATGACATTGGCACAAAATCTAGCCAAGCCAAAAGCAGGGTATCTCAAACGGAAACTAGAATGGGCTGATCCAAACCTTACCCAAGAAATCAAAAACAAAACTATGACAACATGTGGCCTTTAGGATGAAAATCAGGAGTACCTCCTTTTTGTTTGCCCTTATGAATTTAGAAGAATAGGAGGGTTAGGAAGCATTTAGAGGCACAACCATGTGGGGCCTTAGACGAGGGTTAGGAAGAATAGGATGTTAGGAACAACTAAGAAAGTGCACATATTGTAAATGACCACTACATGTTTTCTTAAGGATGGGAAGGTAGTGTTTCTAGATAGTTATTAAGATTGTGAAAGTTTACATGCTTTCCTTTGTAATAAGTTGTACCCTTCCAAAAAAGTAACTTATTATAAAATTGTAAAGGTTGAACATTTTGCTCCGATTATGGTTGAAGATGATAAATGTAATTATGTAGAACTCAACACAGTACCCATCCAAAAGGCATTGCAAGACATAGGCCTTGTGAAAAATACATCACAGGTTTTTGCAAACACGCTAGTCATAGCCAAAGTGACATTAGCCATCGTGAACATTGTCCTGAAATGTGAACTTACATCAACAGCATCAGTACCCTTGTCCATAAGATCAATTTTAGTCAGAACCCCAAAAGTCCTCTCTCCTGAAATAACATTGTAAAGATAGTATAAGGTCCAACCCTTGCAGTCCAAAATGGGGAGAAAAAACATGCATGCGTGCATGCACACTCACACAAGGAAGAGAGAGAGAGAGAGGGGGAGAGAGAGAGAGAGAGAGAGAGAGAGAGAGAGAGAGAGAGAGAGAGAGTCCAACAATTGTCTTAACATACTATGGGGGTACAGATAACATCACATCTGGGCAACTGACGATAACATTTTCCTAATAGCTTAAACCATCATGGATAAAAAAGAAAAAGGCAAACAAGAGATCAACTTAAAATTGATACATAACATACTATGGGGGTAAGGATAACATCACATCTGGGCGCAACTGAAGGGAACCTTTTCCTTGTAACTTAAACCGTCATGGATTAAAAAAACAATAAATAAAAAAGCAAACAAAAGATCAACTTAAAATTGAATCATATCTTCACCATCCATCAGAACAGAATCCAACGATTTTCCGAACATTGCAAAGAATCTGAAATCGCTTCACAAAAGTGACTAAACAAAAACAATTGTTGGAAGACGTTACTAGAGTAAGGCGGTGATTTTGTAGAATTTGGTTTTTATGGATTATTGGGGGGCTAAGTTTATTTAGCAGAGAGAGTCCTATTTAAAGGTGTTGTAATCAATGGTCTTATGCATAAATAAATAAATCTTCAGTCACTTTTTTCTACATGGTATCAAAGCCATGTTCAATCACTTTCTTCCCCTGATCTAGGTCAATTACGATGAATTACAAGGCACCCATGACGGGTGAGAGACACTCAACCGTCTGGTGCATCATCTGGAGTCTTGTCGATTCAGCAATTTGAGGATGAATCTGGTTCATCCAACCTTTCTTCGATCCTGTTGTCCATGAGAAAGCTCACCGGAAAATTATCTCGAGTGGGCTCGAACAGTAAAGCTTGCCATTGATGGCAAGGGGAAACTAGGGCATCTAACTGGGGAGATAAAAGAGCCTGGTGTAGATGACCCTAAGGCGAAAATCTGGAAATCTGAAAATTCAATGGTGATGGCATGGCTGATTAAATTCTATGGAGCCAGCCATCGGTAGGCCACATGTTCTAGCCTACTGCTAAAGATATATGGTTAGCAGAGAAAGAGATGTATTCTGATCTGGAAAACTCATCCCAGATGTATGAGTTGAAGACAAGGCTATGGGCTATGAAGCAGGGATCTAAGGAGGTCACTAGCTACAACAACGAGGTTGTAGCTTTATGGCAAGAACTTGATATGTGAGTTGAAGACAAGGCTCTGGGCTATGAAGCAGGGGTCTAAGGTGGTCACTAGCTGCTAAAACAAGATTGTAGCTTTATGGCAAGAACTTGATATGTGCCATGAAGATGAGTACACCTGCTCAACTGATAGTGTCAGGTTTCAGAAAAGAGAAGAAAACGAACGTGTTTATTCATTTATTGCGGGTATATATTCTGATCTCGATGAAGTCAGAGGCAGGATATTGGGCCGGAAGCCACTGCCATCTTTACGCGAGGTTTTCTCTGAAGTAAGACATGAAGAGCCCAGAAGACGGGTCATGGCCAAGGACGGTTATGTCGAACCTGAGTCATCAGCTTTGGCTGCTATGAAGTTTGATAACAATAAATATAATTTTAAGCAGAAACCAAAGTGTGAGCATTGCAAGAAGATGCACGAGGGATACATGTTGGTAAATTCATAGGAAGCCAGCATGGAAGTCCAAGAATTCTGGAGGTCCTTAAAGTGAGTATGGGAAGGTGAGCCAGGTACCGTTTGATCAAGGGCGGGCATCTCAGATTGGGTCTACTTCATTCACAAAGGAGCAGCTAGAGCATCTCAATAAACTTCTTAGCAGTCGGTTCCAATTAAACCCGAACCACACTTGTTCTTATGTTCAGTCAAGTAATATCTCTTTAATTGCCATGTCACATCTCAACCATAAAAGTCGATGGATAATCGATCATGGAGCAACAGATCATATGACTGGTGCTTCTGAACTTTTTTCCAGTTATATTCCTTGTGCTGATAACCAAAAAGTCAAATGTCTTCACTTCAAGAAAACAGAGAATAAAAGGGTAGAAGTGCTTTCTGATGTTGATTGAGGTTCAAGCAGGTTTCTTAAGTTCCTAAAGTCAACTCCGGGGAAAGGTCTTCGCTTCAAGAAGACAGAGAATTAAGGAGTAGACAAGTGTTTACTGATGCTGATTGTGGTTCGAGCACCAAGGATAGGAAGTCTATTTCTGATTATTGTGTGTATTTGTGAGGAAATCTGGTGACATGTAGAATTAGAAACAGAATGTGATTGCTAGAAGTAGTGCTGAAGTAGAATTCTGAGTCTTAGCTCAAGGGATTTGTGAGGCTCTGTGGATTAAGATGGTACTTGAAGATTTGAAGATTTTGGTTGTGTTACCTCTTTGTTTATTTTGAACGCTGCGATTGACATAGCAAATGAGCCAGTTCAGCATGATCGTACAAAGTATGTGGAAATACAAAGACATTTATTAAAGAGAAATTGGAGTGTGGAATAGTTTGTATTCCTTTTTTACCTTCATCGAAGAAAGTGGCTGATGGATTCACCAAAGCATTCGGACCAGCAGATTTTGAAGCATTTGGGAGCAAGTTGGGCATGATAGACATCCATGCTCCAACTTGAAGGGGGTTGTTGGAGGTAGCATGTCTATTTTCTCTTATTGTTGTTATTATTACTGTTTGGTTAGTTAGCATTTTGTAATGGCAGTTACAAAGTTATTAAGGTAAGGTGGTGATATTGTAGAATTTTTTTATGGTAAGTTTTTATGGTTTCTTGGGGGCTAAGTTTATTTAGCAGAGAGAGTCCTATTTATAAGATGTTGTAATCAAAGTTCTTATGAACAACAATCATAATAACAACAATGGAAACTTAATCATGTGCAGTCAAAAATCATTAAACCATGCTTAGACCCTATTAGCCAATTAGCCGCGATGTCACATCAGAGACCATGTTGCAATTTAATAGCACAATATCATTATGAACTTCCTCAGAGTCCAAATACTTTATACTGTATGTTTTCCATTCTTCCTGCATTCATCTAATGATTCCTAGAGAAATTACTTAATACTAACAGCGACATTAACCCGTCATATTTTATATTCATGTTATTCCGAAGGCTTAGCAGCAATTAGAGCATACATTTCATAGAGCAAAATGACTTCTATAGCATCCTTTGTTGCACAAACCGTAGATTCAACTTTATACCTTTAGGGTCAACTTCACGAGATATTTTGATGGCATCTGAGGTGGCAAGGTCCTGATTTGCTGGAGAAATGGCGAGAATTATACTGTTGGGCTGCAAAAAGAGGAAAGATTCAGAAACTAAATTTAATGCTTTATCTGTAATCCCATCAAAACAGCAAATCCCACAGAAAAATACGGCCACCAATCTCAACCCTTAATATTCTGCCCTCTTCACAGTATTGCAAATTATCAAGGGGAGCTTTCACCCAGCAGATAGGTATGAATTTCAGAACTAATGTCACAAAGTTCAGCTAAGGCAGTGGCTCAGCCTTCCCTCCTCCCCCCCCCCACACCACACACACACACACACACACACACACACAGAGAGAGCAGCATGCTTAGCCCACACGCATAATAATTTGCTGGAAAATTACTCTTTGTTTTGAACTTTTACAATGAGGAATCACGCAAGAATGAAATATACCTTCTCAATGAAGGCACGAACCATATTTTCAATGTCCTGAACAATGTTGTCAGATTGCCCATCTACACATAATCCATGATTGTTATTGCACGCACATATACACAATTTGTGTCTTTCACATGTTACCATAAATTAAAAATAAAAACTTCAAATATCTGAACGTTTTCAAACAACAGACGATACTGTACTCACCAACAGCTACTTTTGTAAGCCCAGGAAGATCAATCAGTGTCAAGTTCACGACTGCAAAAAAACAAAAACAAAAAACAAAAAATTAAAAATCCCCATTTTCAGGTGACAAAACACAAAGGGAAGTAAATTTCAATTAATAATATAATAAAATAATACTAACGGAAAGATTCGGAGGACAAAATTGTAAAAACAGGACCTTAAATTCAGCTTACCAAAAGAATAAACAAATAGACAAAGAAACATATTAAAATGATTTACAGAAAAAGAAGATGGAAACAATTGCTTCACGATGAATAATAAAGCTATCAAGGCACAAACATGAAGTGCAACATGTTTCAAAAACAACTAAAACACCAAACAAATGAACAGGAGGAACAGCAGAAAATTCAGTATGTCTTCAGACGCAGAACTTGTCTTGCACAGTACAGATCAGAAATAAAACCATATTCATTCCACAATCATTCTTCTCAACAATGCTGGAAAACAATGCAAATAGTACATTCTTTAGGAAGACATGATAAACAAAACGAATACAAGGCATTTACGCCATGCACCTGGAATTTCAAAAGAAACCAAAAGATAAAACTTTGAATGCGCACATGATACATGACTAATATTCTATCTCACCATATGGGGAAAATATGCTGAGGTAGATAGGGACACTAGAAATTTCCTTTGTTCGTCCTGTCAAGCGATCAGTTTCATCAGCGATCTCCTTCCTTACAGCAGCTGCACGGCAACAAAAGATTGTCAATGTCTCAGCGTAAGTATAAAGTGAAGAATACAAAATTTCAGAATTTTTTATGCATCCAACTCTTGAATAACCAGGATCCAAGACATTGTACTATATCAGCCTCCTATGGTTATTACGCAACAGTCATATTACATAAACAAAGGGAAGAAAAAAAGGAGGTACTGAAGACGGTCCTTGAGTATGAAAAAAAAACACCAGCGATGACAAATGACAATCTTATGAGTTCTTGAAACAAAACATACCAAAATCTGTGAACCTTTTTCTTGGCAAGTGCCCAAACTCCGCGTATTCTCTTCCTTCCTCAATGCGATGAAGCTGTAGGACAAGAGGACGCCGAGTGACAATACCTGAAGACATTAGCAAAAATCATCTAGTAGGGCTTCATTGAATACAGCATCAATGGGAAAATCTGAAGAGCCCACAAAATAGCAAAAGAAAAAATGTCGAGATAGCAGATGAATCTAAATGAAAATTTTACCAGATCCTCGAGGTAAGAAATCCTTTCCAACAATACTCTCAAGCACTGAAGACTTCCCTGAACTCTATAAGATATGAAAAGATCAATTAGTCAAAACCAAGGGGAGGGGAAACGACAAGGCATACAACAAAAATGGGCACATTAATCCTAAGGTTTGCAACTATTTAGGTCCAAGATGTGCAAAAATCGGTATACTCAACATCAATTAGAAGACAGATTCAAATAAAAGGCAACACTTTAACAATATTTGGTCATGAAAAAACATGATTATTCAAGTATAAGCTGAGAGGAGCTAGAGAGATCATGAATCGGTTTAGAGTTTTAACTTAGCAAGAAGTGGGACACAGTGAGATCCGGTCTATGCTTGCATGTCAGAACAAGTGTTTTCAATAGACCATATCTGACCACTATAAATCCTTTTTCCTCATGTACAAATAGCCACTTATCATTGGGATGGGACAGGCAAAATAAACCTAGCATCGTTATTAAAAAATATGTAAATGGGACAAGAATTGCATCATTTCATTTCAAATAAAAATAAAGGGCATAGTTAAAAGGACAGAAGATGCAACTAAAACTTCTTAAAAGGAGAAAAGATAGTGACCCTGAAGACATAGAGCCCTTCTTTAACCGATTTACGTCCCATGACAAATAACTAAGGAGAACTAATGAATTTGAGCTCGAGAAAGCGAAGAAAATAAGAACTGTCTAGCCAAGATCTAATATTAGAAAGCAAACCAGAGAGAAATAAGTATGATTCTGGATTATACAGATCCGGTACAACTATTATGATGATCGCATACTGTAAATACGCCAAATCCAGAAAAATGTCTAAGATCTGACTGTACGACGACTTCAAGATAGAAGATACCTGGCCACCGACGACGGCAATAGAAGGTAAAGCATCCCAAAGAGTAGGCAGAGCACTTTCTTCACCATAATCACCAAGAGCGGTACAAGCTTTCTGAAGTCTATTCACCAATTGTATCAAATTCTCCATGTTTTTACTTGAATTCTTTCAGCCGTCCCTCCAATCAAAAGACCTGTGAGTTGACTCCGGGAAAAATCTCCTCCACCAGTCCACTCGGATCGATAGTGTCTGCAGCGGTACGATGGTTGATATTGTAAGGAAAATATATATCGGACTCAGAAGGTTTGAACGGTCGGCTGTGTCTTTCCACCGGGAGAGGGGGTTCCGAAGTTCAAAATCTAAGATCGGTAAACAACTGCGGGCAATTTGAACCCCAACTTATTTTATTTTGGATGTTAATTCTAGGGGTAAAATAGAGAGATAAAAAAATAATAAGTTTTCAAAAAAAAAAAAGAATAATATTAAAACATTTTATTAGTAATATAGAACGACATGAAAAAAGAATAATAATATAAAACATGAAATTTATTACAATAAAAAAGTAAAATAAAAAATAGAGAAACAAAGAGAGAAAATACAACAAAATAGAATAAAGAAAAATTGTTTGTGTATTATTTCAAATGTATAGCGGGTATTTTTAGTAGGGATTGAGATTTTACGGTGTGAACACAATAAAGTGATTGAATCACAAAATCTACGTAAATCAAACCAAATAATAGATAATCCAAATATTTTATCTTTTAATGTTGTGATTGTAAGAAGTGATAGGGGTGGAGAATTCATAGACTCGTATATCATTGAGTTTTGCAATTCAAATGGGATAAAACATGTATTCTCTGTGCCTAGAATTCCCCAACACAATGGTGTAATGGAGAGGGAATTCAGAACTTTACAAGAGGCTACAAGAACAATTCTAAATGAATATAAACTTCCCTGGTTTTTGTGAGTTGAGGTTGTCTCTTGATCTTGCTATTTAGTTAATAGACTCATAGTGAGGAAGATTTTGAATAAGACTCCCTATGAATTATATAAGGTAAGAAACCTAAGGTGAATTACTTTTATGTATTTGGTTATAAATGCTTAGCATTGAATGACAAGGATAATCTTGACAAGTTTGCATCCAAGTCACTTGAATGCATATTTGTTAGGTATTCTTAGTCATCTAAGACCATAAGATGTTATTATCATGAGTCAAGAAAAGTTGTAGAATCCATACATGTTGAATTTATTGAATACATGGTTCTCATGATCTTGTTGAGACTAATGAGCACAGGGATGTAATCACATTTGAGCATGATATTGTTTAGAAACCTAATTATGTACTCGTCATACGAATAGTGTTCATTTTCATTTAGGTTATGCTTTTGGTGTTTATCTAGATAGTGTAGGTGCAAGTTGGGGCTCGCCCTTTTGTGAGACTCTTCCATGTCTGTTTATTCACTTACTTTCAAACCCATTCATAATGATGTAATTGTGGGTACTGAAAACTCCACGCTTTGGCGCTTCACAGGTTTCTATAAGAATCATATCACGCAGGAAATTCACACTGCCTCGCTTGGTTTATCGGAGGTCATTTTACTGAGATTCCATATCAGTAAGAAAAATAAGGAAGGTGTCCAAGACCAGTTCACCTTATGGAAGCTTTTTGAGATGTTATCTCACATATCATGGCCTTATTGACTTGGGGGTACATAAGAGCATACGACACTTGGTCTAATGGACACATTGAAGGCTTAGTTAAAGAAAGACTAGATCGAGCTCTTGCCAGGAATGGAAGGAGTTATCCCATCTTCATTAAGTCTTTGTTCTCTCTTTTTATGAAAAAATGTCGTTGTTCTCTTAGCAACTCGTTCCGATCACATCTTATGATTGAACCAGGTCACATCTAAGAAACATCCATATTTTAATATGGATGCCATGCACACTGTTAGACATTTGTATGACACGACATACGACCGACAAGACCCGGACACGTGTCGGTTGATTAAAATAATTGTATTTAAAGTTTCAATATCCGACACTCCCGACTTTTCAATTTGTTTCTTTTTCTTTATTTTAGATTTTTCTATAGAAATGTTAAAAAAACATTTTTTCAACCTTTGTTATGAATTGACAAGTAATACATCGTATTCAATGTTTATAAATTATAATATTTTATAAATTGTAATATTTTGAAAGCCAAACAAAATTTTGTATTTTTTATAACCACATATAGGTCTAAATAATTTTTATAAATTGTAGTATTTTGAAGACGAAATAGTTTTTTGTATTTGTTTTATAACCACTGATCCACGGTGTAAATCACTCTACTCACGAAATACTAGCAAGAGTACTAGGTCAATTGCAGTATAGTAAGGGCGAGTTAAAGTCGATCCCACAGAGACGATGCAACATAGATAATAGATTCATAAATCTAACCAAGAACACAAATAGCGGTCCCTAGACCAACATAAAGACAGAAAAGAAAGTGGTTTCTCCCTCCTCACCAATCTCCTAACTTGGTGTAACTAATCGTTATGTCTATTTTTCCCCGTAATTTCCCGATTCAACCAGAACACGTGTTTCTAATTCAGTTTTAGCTACGGGTGCAATCTCCTAACCTTATCTACTTCCATAAAGGACAGTAGACGCCTATATGCATTTAACCTCCTTCGTTGGTTGTATTAACCCACACACGATAAGTTCTGAGAAGTGCCAGCTCAAGACCGAGAACCTCCCTAAGCAGCTATCGTGGATTGACTAGCACGTTCCTAGGGATTTATCCAGACTATGTCCAAACTAACACTTCACTTTATCGTCCTTCATGTTAATTTACGAATACAATAAGCAGATTGACTAGATCTAACCTATTGTTAATTAAACATGTCGATCGACGTAGCTGATGCTGAATCTCCAGACTTAGGGTGACCTAAAAGTGTCCCGCAATTACGATATAGACCGTCTCAACTAAGGCGGCGGCGGTTCCTACTTCTGGAATTTCATTGTTCTGTTCTGATTAATTACGGTTCGTTTAGACATTCATATTAATTACATCACATTAATTTAAATGATATACCATGGTAAAAACATAAAGAAACATTCAAAGCTTCATACCTTTATCGATGGTGAATCTAGCTTGATCAACTCAAGCTAGTCGATGGATTGGAGAAGAAAACCAAAAGAACGAACTCAAAAAAACTTAAGAACTCTTTATTTCATCAATCAAAGGATAATTGTATGTAATGTATTCTAGCATATGTTACAATAGACAGGCACAACCTTTATATAGAGCTATAAACTGATTAGTAAATCTAAACCTAGCCGACTTAAAACAAATTACGCCAGCTTCAGTTTCGTGCTCTCCAAGTCGTGCAGCTGCGGCTAGGGCTTTTGCAGTTGCGGGCCTGATTGATTCTCTTCTGGCCCAACAGACTTCATCCAGACTCCCTTGACTTTGGCCCAATGACTTTTATAACCCAGATCCATCCTCCTTCAGCTCCATAAATATGGTACACCTGAAAAGCATGAAAATAATACAAAACAGTACCAAATCACGGGATAAAATATATAGATGTAGAATTAATGACCAAAGAACCGACACTAACCAATTGACATGTATTTCATACAATAATCGAATTGTCACTTATCAATCGAGTATAATTCAGGGTATGTATAGTTTACAGTACTAATTTCATTGTGATCAACTACCCCCCACTGAACTTTTGGTCGTCCCGAGCAAAAAGGTGAAAGAAAATGAACTCTCGGACCAATATACAAGTTAATTATAAACAGCTAAGCGCAAGGTTAAGATAAAGATCATGTCAACTATCATCCATAAGTAACGCATTAAACAATATTCACTTCATGAACTGGTGTGTGTGTGTGTGCAATAACACTCACTCCTCAGTGACGTAGACATAATCTCATTAAATCAACCAGTAGTCTAGCTAGCCTATCACGAGCATGCTTATCCTTTTACGACATTGATTTTATCTATTGAGTCTTATTTTTTCATTGCATAGGTCAAGTCAACTGGGCAATGTGGATCGGGAACCGAGTACTACTCAATGGCTCACATTTATCGGTCTATTTATTATGCGAGGGTCGTGCGTCTTACGCTCTGAATTTGCTTCCCTCTTGCCAAAGATAAAAAAATAACATATATAAATAAATAAATAAAATTCTCTTTTTCGGCAGGGTGGACACTCTAAAAAATCTGTCCTCACGGTCCGTTCATTGATAAACTATCGAATCTGTTTTTCCTTAGCTCTTATAAGATCCACAACTCGTCCTAAATGACCATAGGTAGAACAAAACTCGGAAAACTTGTAGTCAAAATAATGCGTCATCTAACTACACACTGAAGAAAGTGAGTTATACGTGCTTAAAAAGGTCGGTTCATAACAGAATATATGGTTAATACGCAACTACTTCAAAAGTAGACACAAGTTTCATCCATTGTCGTGAAACAAAGATGTAAATAATTAGCTCCAAAAGATCAAAGACTCCAAATCCATGCAATCGTACTCAGAAACAACTCGAAAAGACAGAGTGGTGAAAAATGCATCATAAAGAATCGTGATAAATCAAAAAAATCGATGAAACACACAGTCAAAAGCTAAGTGACGTCCTACCCCCAACTTAATCGAAGCATTGTCCTCAATGATGAAAAGATGAAAAATAGAAAGGAACTTAGCTGCGTTTAATCGTGGAGCGAAGCAATGAATCCATATCGCCAGTCTATCAGGAAAACAACACAAGAAATCCTGGAAAGTCTGTAATAGTGCTAACATACAAAACAGGGAAAAGTACTCGAGAGAACATAAATTACAATATAAAAATAGCAGTAAGCAATATGAAAAGAGCAAACAATTTAAGCCATTCAAATACTTCATTGTTTTGATAAAATGAAACTACAATAAAGTGCAAAAGTCGGGGATAAAAAGAAAGAAAAAGAAAAACGACAACAAAGGAGATAAAGTGCTATAAAGAATAAAAACTAGTCTACTCCTTGAAGTCATCATCCTCAAAGTCGTCATCAACAGGAGGCAGAGCAGAAGTAGACGGGCCGGCTCCGGCCCCCGAAGAAGATGGAGCGTGTCTAGGAGGGGCATAGGGAGGAATGTGGAGATGCGCCATCATATGATCTATCTTGGCGTGCATAGTCGTCAACTCCTTAGTAACATCTCTCTGGAACTCCTGCTAAGCTCTTACACTTCCCTGTGCTGGTAATCTCAGCCGTCTTCTACGTCTTCCAGTGAGTGTCACTACCTCACTATCAAGAATATGCAGTGGCTCAACTCTCTTATCAGCACCCGGAATAGGGCACTCTTCTGTCATAGCTAGTGCATCAATCAGATTGCCATACGGCAAAATCTCTCTCCTCGTACTAGTAACCTCCTGAATCCAGTTGTGTATCAACAGACCGATATTCACGTCATTCTCAAGATCGAGGTAGTACATGAGCTCAGCCTGCCGATAAGTGACAGAATTGTTATGAGCATTCGGGAGCATGTGAGTAATGACGAACGGATGCAGCATACGAACATTCCAGGCCAGCTCACTTGACTGGAAGATAGTAGGGAAGTCATCAGCACCATACTGCCACTGAATATCGTAATAACCGGCAATAATCCGCAAGCGCTCCAGATTTATGCCACTTGTTTCCATGTCACCACAAGAAGCGCATGAGGAGCAACTTAGACTTTCTCAAAGCCGAGGGGAAGTGAAGCTAAATGAGGGAGATATAGTTGGAAATGGTACTAAATCTGTTGTGAATGACGGGCAAAAGAATGTTTCTCTCACTTCACTATCCACTTGTTCGGGTCCTATTTTATCTTATTTGCAGGTACCTGAAGATCATTCACTTGAGGACAGTACGGGTTCACTTGATATACACAAACCAACCCGTATATTGCTTATGGATATACGTGATCATGTTGACCTTGGTGGCAAACCGGAGAACAAGTTCATTGATCCAATTTCCGAATATGTTGTTGACTATCCGACTACACATTGCTATCATTTTGTTGCTACTTTGCAGGGATTTATCCACACTTATAGCAAGTCAAAAAAATACTTTGATGTTGCATTGGTGATGAATGACTCACCATCAAACCGAGCCTTTGATTTGAAGTGATGTGTTCGCATTGTGTTTCATCCTGGTGACTCATTGGTGTATTTTTGGCGTTGTCCAAGCTTTGTGATTGCTTATCCATTTCACAACATCTTTTTGATTCAAGGACGGATCATTTCTGAACCGGGAGGAAATGATATGATTCTCATTGAAGAATAAGTAAATTAAGTATGTTATTTATGTTATTGGGCTTACGAAGATTATTTATGTTAAGTCCGTTATTGCATTAAATGTGCATTGGAAAATGAAGAGTTCTCTATTTTGAAAAACCGAAAAGACTTAACCAAGAATAATCGATTGATCCCGATCTTTCCCCACTTGTATCTTAGATATTTCGCCTTGCTTAGATCTAAGTTAAACCTAGCTTTTAAACTAATGACATCGGTCTTTTGAATTAAAACACTCTTCTATGCATTATCTCTTTTTCACCATTAAATGCATTTCACTTAACACACGCCCTTTGCATTACCCGAGTCATTTAATGCTATCTCCACTACTTGACTATAAAATACCAATGATATCGAGCCTTCAAGAGATTCGGAAGATTGAGAAATAAGTGGAATACGCGAGGTATGCGGAAACTATGTACTCAGCCAATTCCGTCTGCAGCAAAGGCCAAGCCCCAATGTCGATACGACCCCAAATCCCCTCAGAGGTGAAACACCGCCCCGCGGGCGGTAAATAAGGGGTCGGCAGAGCTGATTCACGGATCGAGATAAGAAAGCAGGCGCTCCTCAGCCGCGAAAGGACCTAGGAAAACGTTGTTCAGACTTGGTTCTCCCAGATCGCGATCATCGGGAGGAAAATCGCACGAAAAAGGTTCGGCTCTCAAAAGGTTGGGTGAGAAGGACAAGGCCTCGCCCCAAGTCGTCTCGCCTTCCCGAGGAGGGAGGATCTCTTCTCCGACAAGACAGACGGACGACGACCGCCCGCATAATCATCCGTGAAAAGAGGGCACGCGGGAGGAGTCGGAAGAATCGCGGGGAGTCGAGCGCGCAGTAGAAGCGCTAATACAATACACAGCGCTGCACCTGGGCCGACTCGCACGGGCGTAACAAATGGAGATAATGAAAACGAGCTCGCCGACTTGAAAAAGTCGAGGCTGGCGAGACCCGCTCCAACTTCGTGAATCGACGTGCTCGCGCAAGAGAATTACGTAAACGCTGCTCTACCGGTCGCGAAAAGTTAGCTATCCCGCCTATAATTACTACAATGGAAATTCTTGCCCAAACGACCGCTCACTCGCTTCCAAGGTCGCATCACCTGGCGACCCAAAATAAATACCGTGCATCGCTTTAGTCGGAAGCATGCAGATGGCTCGATACGTGGACTTCCCCGTGGCTCAGTAAAAGGATGGGAGGATCTCTCCGAGAAATTCGTCAGAGAGTTTGAATCGGCGAGTAGACCAAAGAAAACTATAGAGGACCTATATGAAGTTCACATGGGAGGACATGAATCCGGAAAAGAATATTACGAACGCTTTCGCCGTAATATACGATCAAACAAGAAACATTCCGGATGATGCGGTTGTCACATGTTTCCTCACAGGATCGCCAAGGGTCCAATGAAAATCGAGTTCAACCACGCCCCTAAAGCGGGTCTCGTGGAAATGTTGGAAAGGGCTCGAATGATGGGAGTCGCGAAGCGCCGTCCTCGGCGTATGAAGCCCAAAGCAGAGCAACCTTCACAAAGAGGCGCGCGAGAGAGAAAAAGAAGGGAAAAAGGCGAGATGCTAACCACGACCGCGAGTAAAAAGCCTTATAAATTCGGCGAGGACAATTTTACCCCGCTCAACACCAAAGCATCTCAAATATTGTTCGAAATCCGCGAGCACTTTGACAAGCCCAAACCTATGAGGGGCGATCCCGGCGATCGCGACAAGTCCAAATATCGTGACTACCACAAGGATCATGGTCACATCACGGATGAATGTTTCACGTTAAGGCGAGAAATAGAAAGGTTAATCCGCGAGGACCGACTAAGTATAAGCGAGATAGATGGGAATATCGGTCGCCAAGGTCGTCCCCGCGTCATCGTAAAGAGGTCCAAGTTATCCACGGGATATCCCCAAAGAATAAATCGGCTGAAATCTCAGATACACCAGATCAATACGCGGCTTTGAAAAGCGAGATAGTATCGGGGAGAACGAGAAGGAATCATGTTCACTAAAAGCTTAATTGGTCGCAAGGCGAGGCCCCATGGAGGTACCCTTGTTCTCAAAATCGGAATAAACGACAAGCATGGAGTCAAAGAGAGTAATGATCGACATTGTGGCCGGGTCGCGACGTCATCTATTTCGGATCGCTTAAAACAGATCGGATTTGGAAAGCTAAGTTGAAACCTTACCTCGGGGTGCTCGAGGGCTTTACCAACGACACCGTGCGGGTCAAGTGGAACGGTCGACCTCAACGTCACTTTGGGCGACTATGAGCCATGCAGAATCGAGATAATCACATTTTTAGTTATTTATCTTCCTCATACTACAACATTATCTTGGGATCCCGCCATGAAAAATTTCAAATGGTGGCGTCCGCTCTCACCAAAGGTCAAATTTCACGTAGGGAGGAGATTGGGGTCGCCATCACCGACTGGAGCTTCCTCGACTATATGACCAAAAACAGGTCGATTCTAAGCGACCCCCGACCGGATGGTTTTAGCACGGCTCCGGATCGATCGCTATGATGAAAGAAATCCGGAGAAAGCGTTAGAGGTGGAAACATTGCAAGTTCGGGACGAGCCCGACTTCACGGGCCGAGGACGAGTTGATCGAGGTTATAATAAATGACAAATATCCCGATCAAAAGATAAAAATAGGATCGAGGACCACCGAGGAAGAAAGGAAGAATTGATCAGGCTTCTAAAAGCCAACTTGATATGAGGGCGTGGAGTCGAGGTCGCTTTGCACTATCTAGATGCCGACCCCAACTTCGCACCAATACAAAGAAAGAGCACGCCCGCTTCTCTCGAAAAAGAGATCGCAATAAAAGCGAAGTCAAAAAACTTAGCAAGCAGCATTATCAAGGAGCTCCAATATCCCACATGGTCGGGCAAACGTAGTGATGGTAAAGAAACATAACGGCAAGTGGCGGATGTGTGTCGACTTCACAGACTTGAACAAAGCTTGCCCCAAAGACCCTGCATCTACGCCCGGATTGACAAAATGGTCGACGGATCGCCGGATTCAAACATCGAAGTTTTCGACGATATTCGGTTATCACCAAGTCAAAATGGCAGATGAAGACAAGAAATGACGGCCTTCAGGGCGCGCAGTGGACTCTATTACTATGAGATGATGCCTTTCGGCCTGAAGAACGCAGTTCGACATATCGAGAGAATGGTAAACCGAAGCCAAAGACACAAATAAAGCAGAACATGGAAGCCTACATTGATGATATGGTCGTAAAATCAAGTCGCCAGGCCACTGGTGGACCTTCGCGAAACCTTCGCCAATGTAAGAGGGCCACTCAATGAAACTAAACCTCGCGAAATGTACTTTGGGGTCCAGCAGAAAATTTCGGGCTTCATGGTGAGTCAAAGGATCGAGGCAAATCCGAGAAAATCGAGGCCCTAGTCAACATGAGCGAGCCCACCAATTAAAGAAGTACAAATGGCTTAACGGAATAATCACACCTGGGTAGGTTTGTCTCAAAATCCAGAAAGAAGTCCGCTTTCTTCAAAATTTTGAAAGGGTCGGTACTTCTCTTGGACAAATGGAATGCTCCAGGCATTTAAAGACCTCAAAGAATACTTGTCAAGACCGCCGTTGTTAACCACCCAAGGCTCGGGATATTTTGTTTTTGTATTTGGCAGCCTCAGATATAGGCCGTAGTCAGCAAAGACTTGTAAAAGAGGAGGAGGGCTCGCAGAAGCTTGCTTTTTATGTTTCCAAGGCCTGAGCCCCGTTGAAAGTCGTTATTTTAATATAGAAAAGTTGGCTTATTGTGTTGTTATACCGCCGCCCGCAAATTAAGGGCTTACTTTTCATCGCACACCATCGTAGTCTTATCAAATGCATCGCTAAGACAGTTCTTCACAAAACTGACCGTCGGTCGATCGCTCCGATGGGCCATCGAACTTACTGAGTTCGATATCCGATATGAGCCTCGAAAGGCTATAAAGGCCCAGGCTCTCCCAGATTTCATAGCAGAAACAAGCTTCAACGAAGAGGCGAAAGAACAGGTCTGCTCCAAATACGACCAGGATAAGGTCACCACAGAGGACGAGCCTATCAGGCCAAGTCACTGTTGGCAGCTCTACGTCGATGGCGCCGCTAACCACAAAGCGGTGTGGCGCGGGAATAATCTCTGTTAGAGCCGGGCACATCGGAAGAAATCGAGGTGCTCGAGATTCGATTTCACCGCCTCTAATAACCGTGCGTAATACGAGGCCGTCATTCTTTGGTTGAAACTCGCCAAAGCCATGAAAGTCGAAAATATACAAGTATTTTGCGACTCACGGTTGGTGGTCAATCAAATCAATGGGTCCTTTGGCATTCATTGCGTAAATTTTACAGAGAGGTATATTAACCTCGTCAAAAGACTCAAAGCACTTTTCAGATATTGTCAATTCAAAAACATCCTCGAGAGGACAATCATAGGCGGACTATTTATCCAAATTAACCAAGAAGACGCGGCGTGCGATCCCGAGATCATGGTCGAACACCTATCGAGCCCGCCATCTCCCAGGTCGAGATCATGGATTTCCAACCCAAGAATATCCAACCCAGGAACACTTGTTGGGTCGACATCATGAAGTCTTATATTGAGTTAGGGGAGCTTCCCAGCGATCCTTGCAAAGCTAAGGCCTTAGTAAAAAGGGCCGCAAGATATATGATTATGGACGATGTTTGGCTCGCAATTTTCCTCTTCTTCTTCTGCTTTTTTGCGGGCATCCAGATATCCTTCCGAGGCAATTCAGCATTTTCATCCTCACTGGACCCCATTAACTCATGAATCTGCGGCGCCCCGAACATAAGCTTCGCCGTGGTCGGGAGCGCCGCTAGTACTCGGGACCGCAGATTTGTCCTTCACCGGACCGCAGCTTTGTCCTTCACCGGGACGCGATCTTTTCAAATTTCGTGAGCGATTTGGAGATTTTGAGCCCGCTTTCTTTAAGGCTCACTCTACGCGGTGGATTTTGGCAGAGACAAAGGCCTCCAACTCAAAAGCGGTCGGCATCCATAGTAGCGACTCATCGCCAGAATAATCGCCAACATCTCGCGCGAGTACTTTCCACTTCAACCTCGCCCAAGAGACGCCAACCGAGGCCGCAGATAATATGGGGTCATCTCAAAGATAATCGTAAATCTCCTTTCCGCGTAATCATCGCGAGAATGATCATTCCCGACATCCCGCAAAAACAAGGGAGGAAAAAGGTGGAGCTGGACTGGTATAATAATAAATTAGCCAGAAGGTGATCGCACCCACTTCAATACCGCCTCCTCCGTTTTTGCAAGAAAGATCGCAAAGTAAAATTACAGAGAAAAGCAGGTGTCGAACTGGTGACTTGCGAGTTGGAAAAACATGCTTATACCAACGGGTGAAACCCCAGTTTTCCCAGGAGAGCCATAATCTCTCCTCAGAAAACCCCATTATTAATCAAAAACAAATCATGGTTACATCCCCCGCAGAAAGAAAGATGAAAATGGTGCCTATTGAAAATAACGCAGAATGGATGAATAAAAGTTAAAAGAGAAGAGTTCTTACCCGATTTGTTTGAAAAGAGGAAATCTGCGTGAATCTTGGGAAATGCTCAAGAAAGTGGCCGGAATCTTCAAAAAGAACCACCTTGAAATCCTAAAACCTTCAAAGCTCCGCCGCCAAAAACCTTAAGAATTCGGTCGATAAACCGCGGGCGGAATAAGGAAGGCTAAAAGTGTGAGGAGGTTGAGGGTGAAAACCTTATATAGACAAAGGGGCCACGATCGAACGGTTGGGAACCCTTCATCCGACGGTTCAGATTGGGGCGGCGATTACGATTCAAATTCGGAAGGCGCCCCATCAATGCTCACGTGCAACTACTCAGGCAATTGCAAAGCGGCGCATTACTCAGCGAGAATGATACCCATGGTGGATCGACATCGCCCACGATTAACGATCTCGCCGCAAAAGCAGACTCCAGAGTTACTTCGAAGGTCGATGCTTTGAAAGCACGGCCTTAGTGAACAAGTCGCATCGCACGACAAGGTCGCAAAAGCAGACCCAGAGTTACGAAGGTCGCATGCTTTGAAAGCACGCCCTTAGTGAACAAGTCGCACGTCAGGCGACAAGGTCGCAAAAAACACTCCAGAGTTACTTCAAAGGTCGATGCTTTGAAAGCACGGCCCTTAGTGAACAAGTCGCATCGCAGGCGACAAGGTCGCAAAATCGACCCAAAGTTACTTTGAGGTCGCTTGCTTTGAAAGCACGCCCTTAGTGAACAAGTCGCATCGCAGGCGACAAGGTCGCAAAAAGCACTCCAGAGTTACTTCGAAGGTCGCATGCTTTGAAAGCACGGCCCTTAGTGAACAAGTCGCATCAGACGACAAGGTCGCAAAAACTGACCCAAAGTTACTTTGAGGTCGCTTGCTTTGAAAGCACGGCCCTTAGTGAACAAGTCGCATCAGACGACAAGGTCGCAAAAACTGACCCAAAGTTATTTTAAGGTCGCTTGCTTTAAAAACACGGCCCTAAGTGTACAAGTCGCATCCAACGACGAGGTCATAAAAGGTGTTGACAATTACTTCATCCTTCATATCCTTAGGGAATATTATTAAAGCACGGAGTAGGGGGCCATTGATGAATATAAATAATTCCACCACCTCAAGCGGTGAGACAATCAATCGCGCCACCCTCCGGCATGACAAGAGAGATCGCAAAAAGGCGACCATCATGCGCCTCACCTCGCCGCTTATCAAAGCATTTGCGGTCCAGTGCAAGTTCAACAGATCATGTGAATCTCATCCAGGCAAGTCAAGAGGGCGCCAGGGGCGAGGCCGAAAAGGCTTGCTCCATGCGACCTCAGAGAGATAGCCGCCGATTGATCCTGATCTTTTCCCCACTTGTATCTTAGATATTTCGTCTTGCTTAGTATCTAAGTTAAACCTAGCTATTAGTAAAATATCTAATAGATTACTTATTCCCTAAGTTACCCACCTCTATAAAAGGGGTGGTCATTGTAAACAAGAAGCGATATATATGAAATATATAAAATACACACTACACTTGCAAGCCAAAGCTCTGTCCATTCTCATTCCTCCATACCACCACCCGCCGGAGTATCACCCACACCTTAAATACAGTCAGATATCCACCGTCTATACACCGCAAGGACACCTGTGACGATTTATACATCATCAGATATCAAACTGATCTAGAAACTAAGTTGATCAAACATATTACTCTATACAAAATATGTGTATGCACTGTGTTTACTACTTGCATAAGTTGTTTACTTCGATCAATTTGTGCAAGTACAATTGTTTCAATCATGGATGTGACTTGTGTCGGAACTGGAGAGCAAGGTGGTGGCTTGTAACTTGGCTTGAGTCTGGATTGCTGATCTCAAACTTGTTTCCAGTATCTGTCTGCTTCTTCTTTTGAATATCTTTGATTCATTGCTTAGTAAGTGTTCGATTTTGCTTTTGCTTTCAAATTGTTTTCAGTGTGTGGTAATTGAAAGTCAGTCTTGGTTAGAAAAGTAGTAATTGATTTGTATTGGGTTTTGTTGTGTTAAATTTTTAAACGGAACTGTGATTGAATGTCTGTGACTGTGTCACTATTGAGATCCAGATTCTATCATTACAGTGTGATCTGAAAGTTTAACAAGTCAGAATCAGTTCAATATCTTGTATTTTACTATACTGCAAATTGAAGTGTAACACGTACTAAATTCTAAACATCTAGTGGAATATGTGTGTGGCTATCACATATGATTACTTGTTTAGTTTATACAACCTTAAATTCGGTTTGTGTGTTTTGAAATCATTAAAAACACACCTAAATAATTGCATGCTAAACTGATTAGGATTTTACTCGTTAAAATTCTAAATTATATTGATGACAAGAACCCTCAAGTTATATACGTTGCTCTTAGCTAGATCTTCCGCCTAGTTTATTACCAATATTAAGTTTAAGTAATTTAAAACTCTGAAAAGACTTAATTAAAATTTAAAAAGCCGTAATATCTTATTCACCCTCATCTAGGATATATATATTGCGCATAAACGATCCAACAAGTGGTATCAGAGCTTGGTCTCTTATGATCAACTTCTAATATTCAGCTTTTGGTATCTTGATGAATTCTGTTGTTGTGCTAATTTCGTGCTAAAATCTGTTTTGTGTTACAACCTGTAAGTACTAAGAACTTGTTCTATGATTTATGTGCTCTATAGTCATTGCTTTTGTGATTTCGCTGCTGATTTACCGATTCATCGCCATGATCTTGGCTACTGAATTGTTCTCCTTGCAAGTGTTGTATCTCTGTTTGATTAAGTAAAACTGTTAGGATCCGTTTGACTGAATCTTAGATTCAGTAATACTTTCTGACCGCGTTTTATTTTCTACAAACATTTATGTTTAAGTTATTCACACACCACTCACCTCACAATATCGAATCCGAGATCTTTGTTACATTTTATTTGAATTCGTTCAGATTGCATTGTAAAACTGCATTGTATCACTACATTAGCAGTAGGTGCATTGACCTGCATTGTATTCATTCATATTATTTATCGCCTAAACGTAAAATCAACTAGTTCATTTCATGGCTTCCTTCAACCATACCCAGCCACCTCGCGAGGGCTTATCATTGGTAAGGCCTCCCTACTTTGATGGCACCGGGTATATTCAATGGAAGAGATACATGCAGCTCCATGTAGAGGCAATGGACATCCGGCTATGGTTCATTATAGAGAATGGACCCTTGTCCCTACTAAGGATGGTCAAGATGTAAGTGTCATGGTACAATTTAAGAAGGAAATAAGTGAATTTGACGTTGAGGATCTTCAAAAGATATCCTTGAATTCAAAGGCTACTGCTATCCTTGTTAATGCTTTAAGTCTTGCTAGGGTAAGTATGTCTTATGATGTCGTTCTGATAAGGAAATCTGGGATCATCTTCAATCTTATTCCAAATAAAGGAGTGGGCACTAGCTAGATGCTCAGTAAAGAGAAAGAAGATCCAAAGTGAGATTCATGGTTGTCAAGTGCTAGGAGACACGACATGAATCCAATTTATCCACTTTCACAAACAGTTTAATGAACAATATTTGGAACATAAAGAAAACAACTTTAACGTACATATTTTAATGCATATAAAACATGTCTACTTACTATATCGGTTTATCTTGCACATATTTGTTTGTTCCATTAATTACTTACTTATTATATTCGTGTCCTACCGATCAAACTTACGTAGGCCATCTATCAACCCATACTTTACATGTCTACAAACAATTAAGATATGTTCATGTCTTGTCTGGCATGTTCGTGTTTCTTACTTAGCATAGTCATGTTCTTATCTTGTCTTTCGTATTTATGTCATGTTCATGGTGCAACTTGGGTAATACGATTGTCACATCCCCACGTGACACATAGGATCACGGTACTCTTGTAATACATCGTCTTGGGAACGACAATGGGTAATAACTAACCAAACATCCAAATACGACCAGTGAGTCGATCACAATGCTCTTGTAACACGAGTAAAGTACATAAGAGCACATAAAGCACATAAGATCATGTTTAAAACCATTACTAACCTACATGAGCATACAAAGGCCATATCAACACTGAACTACCATCATATCTTCATAACTAGTAACCAAACACTTAGAACAACTTACAAGAAAGTAACTAGAAAAGACATTAACGTTCTGAAAACATAGTTTGACCAAATATCCGGCGACAAATAATTATGTCTTGTTTCGTGAAGTTTACATTGAAACAATATTCAAAGCAACTTAAACGCATAATCTTTAAACTAAAAACAGAACATTTTGATAAGAAGAACTCCTTACCTCTTAGACAAGCCGAAACCAACCTAGAGAACGATGATTAACCTTTGAAACCTTGCAACCTATGAACAAACAAAACCCTAACATGATTATTACGAATCCTAACTATAAACAAGGTTGAAACTATGAATTAAAACGGAAAGCTATGATAATTACCTTCTTGAGAAGAACCGAGAACGAACTAGAGCGATCACTGAGACTGAGTAGCAAAACTGGGTCGCTTAACCGACCACAATGCTCGGTTCAACAAGCCGGGGTGTCCTGGGCACGTCCTGGGCTGTCTGGTCCGGGACTGAGCAGGACGCTTAACCGAGGGGGCTTCTCAGTTCAGCGAGCTAGAAAAGCCGAAAACTCCAAAAACGCGTTGTTATGATGTCTAGGCTACCTAGGGTCCTTTTTATAGCCATTTTTCAATATAAGTCGGTTTTCAAAGTCTTGAGGGAAAAGAAAACCTAAAAAAAAAAGGTGAAAAAAAGAATACAATTTCAAAAAGACCAAACTATTGAGGGGTTTTACATGTACCGTGCACTGCATAGAGTCACATACTTTCTTTCTTGTCACAAATTTTACTTTAGTTCCGCTGCAAATATAATTCGGTGATCCGACACTACATCAACCACGCCTTCCGGCACTACATCAACCACGCCCTCGCATTTTTACCGGCCCCCACCCCTCAAACACAAAATCCATGCTTTCTAACTTCTTTTTTTTATGCTTTCAAGTTGTTTCCCCAAGATTTCATCTCCAAATTTCATTGATCGGTTAAATTAAAAAAGGGGAGCTACTGCACAAATCAAAATTATCATGTTAGTGTTGTGTATATACATGCATACATTGGTCTCGTTTTTCTTGATTGCATTACATACACAAAATTAGGAAATACAAAACAAACACTATGGCTAAAAATTAAGAAATATAAAATAAAAATTATGGCTATTCTTGCATCCTAGTAATCATCAACTACATACAAAGATTCTTTCCTCCTTACCATTGATTTGGGAAGGCCTCTTTATAAGTACCTTCCTGTTCCATAGTCAGCTGTCTTACTGTAGCTTCTGTAGATCGAGTATTCAGTAACTTCTGGGCTAGTCTGTCTTTCACAGTTTCTTTCTTCTTCAACATTGATGCTAGAGTTTCTTTCTTGTTTCTGGAACTAGATCTGTGACCATCCGTTGTCTCGTCGCCGTCTTCTCCAATATATGATGATCTTGAAGTAGAAGCCACTGCAGCATCTCTTAGTACTGCGTCATTGTGTTCTCGAACTCTTGCAAGCTTTGCTCTTTTCATTGCCTGTTTTTCGCATTGTCTCCTCTTAGTTTCTTCTTTCTCTCTCTCTCGAACGTTCTTCACCGCCTGTTTGGCCAACTGTTCTATTAAATTAGGATCCTGTTCTTGGATTGAGGAGCTACTACTTGCAATGTCATGGGGAACCTGTTCTTCCTGTGGCATATTTGAATGGATTGGATTTCCTTCATCATCTCGAGGGATGACAGGTCCATGAAAAGGACACAGTTTCAAGTCCCTTCTCTGGCAAAGTCCACCTTTCTTTAAAGGGGCTCGGCATGGTGAAATTTCAACAGGCTCTTCTTCATAGAGACTTACATGAAAACTTAACTCGGCGATCTTTTCAGAAGGAATAACTGCATCCTCATCTACTCTGCCCCAGTGACTTTCCAGATCTAGTCCCCTCTGGTTGGCCAAAAAATCACGATTTGAACCCCAATTGTCCAAGTAAGGACCCCATTTTACCATTGGGGCTTCAGTCAAAAGCTTATCCTTATAAGTTTCCACTTCAGCAGCATGAGAGTCATGATAGACTTTCTTCTTTTGTATAATATTATTATTGCACTCAGAAGTTTCATCTTTTGAGGCTGTTTTCTTTTGTGACCTATTATTGTTGCACTCAGTAGTTTCATCTTTTGACTCGATTAAAGATGAAGCAACAGGTGACTTTTGCGAGTCCTCTGTAACCATGGACTTAGAACCAAAAGACGATCCAAGAGCACCCTCTTCCCAGATATCATCTTCCTCTAAGTTTGAAGCTTCTGAAATAATACAACCTGCTTCTTCACATCTTTTTTTCACTGACTGAAGGTGATTTCTAATATCAATTATCTCCTTCAGTGCAGTGTCTCTGAATCTGTTATCCGATAAATCCACTCTTATTAGAACAGATATTGATTCTTGTACTGCAACTAAATGCTTTGTGACAAGGACTTTATATAATTCCCTCAAGGCATCAAAAATCACTTTATTCTCACTGTTTTCTTGAACCTTTTCCCCCTCTTTCAAAGAATCAAGACGGATCTGTCGCAATTCAGTATTATGGAAATCTTCCATTTCCTCATCATCAAAATTTACAGAAGCCAAATGCATGTCATCCTCTTCGCTACGTAAAAGGTCTAGACATTCACACATTTCATCAGTCGTTGACTGAATATCACTTTTCATTGAAGCAAAATTTGTTCTCAGAGTCTCGTATTTGCTCAACACAATTTGTTTCGTTCTAATCTCCCTTTCCCTCCTCTCCTGTTGAATCCTTGAGGCATTAGCTTGCAGATTAGGGAATTGATACCGAAGGGTGTTCTTCAGATAATCATAGCCTAACCTAAGCTGCCTATAATGGACTCCAAATGAGTCATTCCATTTCTCCAAGAACTCGATAGCCTTAGACCGTAAAGCAGACGCAACAGCAGGGGGAGCCGGGAGCGGAAAATTCCTTCTGAATCCAACACTCAAAGTGAGCAGCTGATCTAGATTCTCCACAATGAGAGCCCTGAGAAGCTTAGATCGCATAAACAGCTCATCGATGATTATAAGTGCAAGGTATCTTACCTGAAAATAAAAAAATTCATCCAATTTAGTTGTGTCCAGAGAAAGCTTTCCCACACTAAGAATCTTCTTTGATTTCCCATCATATTGTTCTCATACATCTCCTAATATCATACCTAGTAATCATGTATACCACCATTTTAACCATAAAACATAATCAGACAGTAAGCTCCTTAAAAATAGAAAGTCAAAAGATAGAACTCAATGATCATTCAAATGTAGCAAAAACATCATCTCTTTTTATCCAGTCAATAGTTAACAGTTGAAAATGAGCTCATAAGGCCATAACAACCTTAATGCACAATGGTTTTGCACAGTCTTATATGGTAAATCAACAATTTACAACCAGGGCGAAACCCAAGTCCTTCAGTAAGTGTAATCGTGAACTTCAATAAATGATTTCAGGAAGAAAATCACACAACCAAAACACCAAACAATCACAGAGAGGTAGACGATGTAAAAGCACCAATGACCAATCAGAAGTCCAAATTTAAGAATGAAAGCTAAGAACTTGTGAAACCTTTACAGTTAATAACTTAATACCAAGCAAAAGAACATCAAACGAGCTGACTAAAGGACCAAAAAAAAAAAAAAAATTGGACCTGAGAGTGATCTCGTTTCATAAGGGACATTAGGGTTTGGGCAGCTAATCGGACTTCCGAATCAGAGCTACGGACTGCCGATTTGATAGCCTTAAGAAGGCGAGGTTCCACCTCTGGTCTCGTAGAGTTGGTGGCAATTTCTATAAGGCCAACCGAAACCCCTGATCGTGAATTCCCTTCGCCTTCTTCCACCATTTCCGTTTTCCGTGCCTTGAGTATCTTCCTCCTATCTACACCGAGTCGATCCATATTTCGCCGGTTCTCTTCCTGGACTAGGAAAGAATCGAATCTAAGAAGGGTTGGTCGTTAATTTCAGATCACACGAGGCGGCGGTGGAAGAAGCGCGGCAACAATATTGGTAGTTAATACCCGTCCGTTTCGGGCTTTCAATCTTTTGAGGCGTTGTTTAAATAAAATAGTCAACGGGTGACGGGGTCATTCATTCAAATAGGTTGGGTTTGAACCTGGGTCTCCCCACTGGGATCGTTGGGTTGCATATGTGTTTGTCTAAATAGACTCTTTGCATGAAAGGTGTGTTTTGCCAATTATACCCCTGCAACCCGTATTCCCTTATTTTATTTTATTTTTTTATATATCATAACTTGCATCCCCCTAGTCCGAGCCCGATCACTCTGATAATATTAGGGATTCCAACGGTCGTTTTGACTGAGGACATAATCCCGCTTCATTATGGATAGTCTATGGAGGGTTAGTTTATATGTAATGATTATATCAATGGACACTTATCGACTCGACTCGACGTTTTGAGAATAAGTTAAATCTATAATCGATAGAGTTCAGTTTCGGATTTATGGTGGTGTAGTTCCGGAATTAATGAATTAAGTAGAAATATTCCGTTCGATGAATATTTTATTTAATTTATTGAATTTATCGATTATGGCCCATAGTCCCTGGTTGGCTTTCTAACACACACGAGTGTTTTCTCGTTTTGTGGAACCTCGATAATAAATTGAATAGTTGGTCTATTTTATGAATATACAATATTGTTTATTTGGTAAATAATATATAAAATAGAAAATACATTTTCTATTAAAAATAATTAAAAAGTGGCGCCATTAATGTGGATAATTTAGGAAAATAATTTTTTCAAGATTATGTCACATGTGTAATTAATTAATTATCTATTTGTTGGATAATTAATGGAAAAATAAGAGATTGATTTTTTGGGAATTATCTCTTATTTTTATGGCAAAAATATCTTTTCCTTGTGGGAATAGGTAATTGTGGTGTGAAAAGGATAAATCTCTTGACTAGTTATTTTCCTATATAAAAGAGTTCCTCCTAACACAATAATCATAAAAAATTGCGCCAACACCAAAATAAAAGGAAGGAAAATTAGTTTCTTGCCTCTTGTGCATATTCGAGGAGGTTCTACGGCGAGGATCGACGTCCACTAGTCGTCGTTAGGAGACACAATCCAGAAGACTACGGCATCTCTCTTTGGTCGACTATCTCTTCATCTCCGATAAGGTAAATCTTCAACCTTCTCGTAGGATTAATTAGTTATGTCTCATATCGTAAATCGCATAAGCTTCCGCTGTGCTAAAATCGAGTGTCTCGATCGGTGCTACTACTCCTAGCAGTTTCTAGTGTTTTAAGCTATGAGATGAGTTTGGAATGTTGTCTCTTGACCTAGTAACATTAAATGAACTTGAACAAGCCTGGATTAAACTTCTGATGCATTTAGTTCCGGCACCGGATGTACTCTTGCATAGAGTTGAAGTCCGGGACTGTCGGAAGGGTATGAATTGCTTGTGCTTTGAGGAATTAGCATTCCTCAATGTCTGTGTATGTACCAGGCTTTATCCGTGTCTAGTGGTCTAGGAAAGAGAGTAGTAGAGGTGAGGGAGCTTACTTGAAAATACTTAGGTGGCTAGTTAATAATTAATAACAAACGTACTTGTGTAGTTAAAAGACTAAACATCAATCCATTCTTGTTAATGCACAAGTTCATATCGGGATGTGTGGACGGTCAGAAAAAGTGAATAACTCCGTAAGTCTTCTAGACTCCGAGTGCGGAGGAACTTAACCCCGTAAGTCTATTAGACTCAAGGTGCGGAGGGACTTCATGGAACGCGTGTACTATCGGGCTTTCCCCCGTGGCTATTGGTGTGATCCACCAAAAGGTTGCACCCAGATACTTCATGGTGAGTAGCACCATGCGTAGTGCCTTTGATACTGATGTAACAAAGATAATCTAAGCTAGAAACAATTAGTCATGACATGTTGATGAGCATGAAGTGAACCCTAGAATTGAGTCGGTCACATAAAGATAACTTAATTAAGTTTAATCTTCTTTTTGTTGTAAGACCTAGTTATACATTAACTTTTTCCTCTTGCTCAGTACTTTGTACTTACCTCAATTGCATGTTTTGTTGTATGCTTTTGGGGTGAGAAGACGAACAAGTTGATCTTGAGCTTGTTGAGAAGTTTGATGATGATATGTGATGGAGATACTCGGGGATGTTTCCATGTTGTTTTAGTTTATAAACATTCTACCAGATTATGTTGCATCTTATCTTTAAAGATCATGTTGTACTTTTATTTTCAAGTTTGTAAGACAAGTGTTGTATCTTTTGCTTTGGACATCGTATGTTATAAGTTACTTCGTTGTTTTAAGTTACCTTTCTATCTTTATTATGTTTGGAGTTTCTATTCTTAGTACGTCTATGGTGTTTTCCGAGTCTTTTTAGCTTTCGTTTTGCTAAACTCGATACGACGTAGTAGAGGCTTACGTGTAATATTAGATTTATTTAATATTATACGTGCCGAGCGTTTCGTTTCTGGATAAGGACTCGGTATCTGGGAGCGGGGCGTTACAAAACTCTAAGTGAAAAACTCTCAATTTTATTATAATTCAAGGTGTCAAATACATATGGTGTGGCACTCCTTTTATAGGCCAAGGAAGTTGGCATTTTATTTTCTAGAAAATAAAAATAAAATAAGAAAATGGAAAATAAAAATTAACCTAGACAACTCCCAAGTCTAGGTGAAATAAAGAAAAAAGATAATTCCAAAAATAAAAAAGATCTTCAAATCACTAATTAATAAATAATCCCCCAATCAGATTGATTGATTATCTATCAAAAATAAGATGAAGATTTGATGAAATCAATCACCATAATACTTCTTAATTTCGTGCTATATAGTCTTGGTAGACCTTATTGGTCACTAATAATAATAATAAGACTCCAAATAAAAAGAAAGTAGCAAAAGTCCTCCTTCTCTACTCTTGAATTCTTGATCCATGCTCTTTGGCCCAGATGTGTTAAAATGATCAAAGTAAGAAAACATTATCTTCATTTGGACATGTACTCCATCACATTGGGTTTCTCTTATATCAATGTAGTCCATGGGATGACAAGTGGATCGATGAAAATGTGCAAGTCTGCCAGAATATGCAAACCTGACGAATTTTGCCCAAATAAAAGACAAATTGTATTCTCAATAGACCGACCCTTCATAATTATGTGGAACCTTACAAATATCAATATAAATGATAAATTAAAGTTCCATTAGGTTTCCATGTTGAAGGGAATGCGAATCTCATGTAAATTTGTTGATATAAGCCTCTGACGGTTAATGATCATCAATGTGAAATTGTGGACCATAGGAGATAAGTAGAAAATGATGATGGCTTGATGGTCCTCCATCATCTAACATCACAGGCTTCTATCACAACTGGTTTGGGGATTATCAAAACTAAGATTTCTAACACATGACTCAAGAAATTAACTTATACACCGAGTTGCACAAGCTGATCAGCCGATAATCAGATACCATAGTCGGACTTTTCACCTTCGAGTAGAGAAATAAAAGTTTCATTGAGCGCCGAGATGTCCCTATCCCCATTCAAAAAAGCCATAATCACCGGCAGAACAGAAGGGCCAAGTGTATGCAAATGCCTCGGCGCTTTGCGACTAGGTAGTCGAGACATGGCTTGTAGAATCTCCTCATCCACATAAGGCTAGGCCAAGCGAGCCAATCCATTCTTGACATTGAACGCAATTAATGTTAGGTGTAGTGCCCGAAAGACAATTTGTGTAATTGTTTTTAATAATGCATGACAGAACTTATCTCACCTTATTACTTGCTTTGTGCTTGTAAAGTAATACACTCGCCGCAAACCCCTAAGTATATCAGTATGTAACCACTTAACTTTCGGTGTATGGATTACACGTGAGGATTGAGTTAGTGGTGGTATACTTAAATCTGTTAGTCCGTGGTGAACTTAATCGAGTTTAGGGTCTCTTGATTAAAACACCAATAATGCGCCTAACACCAGGGTGTGATAGTCTTATCGGATTTGTCGGTAGAGGTACCTACGTGGGGCATTTATATATGATGGCATTCATATATAGATGGACCGATTTAATCTGAATTTTCGATATAATTCCGTAATCGAGGAATCTTATTAAATCATTAGATGATCATATATGGATCAACCTTAATCTGAGGTGATCACAGTGGTGCTTGTCCGGGTAGTGTTTGATGTGTTAGTTACGGTTCACTTAAATATGTGTTCCAAGCCACTTCTCATTGGCACTATCTCCAGATGAGTGAGTAGTTCTGATTTTCACAGACATGGAATCCATTCCTTCCTGCGGGAAGTAGAGAGACAGTCCTCTTATTTGTTAGCCCTAAGAAAGTGATCGATCCCGGGAGTTCACATTTGACTAATTGATCACTAGTCAGATATGTGAACTAATTGATCATCAGGGGTTTGATGGTAAATAAGGATAAGATATTTTGAGTCGGGTTCACGGAGACTTCCCACTCAGAATGGACAGTCTATGGAGGGTTAATCCGTATGTAGTGATTATATCAATGGACGCTTATTCACTCTATGGGTTGAGTATAAGTATATATCTATAATTGGTAGAGTTCAGTATCGGGTTTATGGTGGCGTAATCCCGGAATTAATAATTATATTCTGTTTGATGAATAATTAATTATTGAAGCTACTGGTTATAGGTCCATGGTCCCCGATGTGGCTTATGTAATTCGGACTAATAATCTTGTTATTTGGGCTCAGTGATAATTAATTAATTTGGGCTAATTTAATTGATATGCATGAATATTATTTAGTTGAATTTAAATAATATAATACATGAAAAGGCATTTTTCGTGGGCGCAGTGAGCTTAGTGTGGCGCCTAATATGTCTTGGATTTTCCAAGAAATTAGTTTTCTGGATAATGACATATTGTGTAATTAGTTATTTATTTGTTAAATAATTAATTGGATAAATAAAAGAAAATAATTTATTTATTATTTATCTCTTAACTATAAGGATAATTATATTTTCTTATTATAAGATTGTAATTATCTCTTATTTTTATTGGATAATAATAATTAGAATTATCTCTTTTATTTTGTTAAACCGATTGGGTATAGGTTTTTCTCTTGATTTTGCTTATAAAAGAGTTTCCCCTGTTCTAGGTGAAGAGAGGGCCACGAAATTTATAGAGAAAAAAGGCTAAGGAGTTCGATCCTTAGCTCCACCCGGTTGGAGAAAAACTTGGAGTTTTTCTTGGAAGCATATCAAGGAGATTCTCATATCAAGAAGGGTGTCCACCAACCGCCGTTTGGAGAACACATCGGAAGATCTTGGCTTCTCTTCCTACTATTGGTAACATGATCTTAACCCCCTTGTAGTAGTTTAAGTCCTTTAATTATGTGTTTTGATATATAAATCGTGATCCATCCGCTGCGCGTAGATCTAATTCGTTTAGATCTAAGAACCTGCATCCTTCATGTGGTATCAGAGACAGGTTCCACGATTTATACCGTCATAATCATAATTAAACGATTTAAAGGAGTGGAATTGCATGTAGGTAAATTTTATTTATTGTTTTATGCATTGATAATGATTAATTGCTATGGTTGAAGAGATGGATTGGGGGTTGGCACTGTTTACCCGTTTAGATCTATTGTAAACTCATATAAACGATGAAAATTCGTTCATATGAGTATAGGAAATTATGTAATTTATTTGTTATTGCAATTTTAATTTCCAGAAAATAGATCTGTTTAGTAGCTGTTTAGTGTTTCCGTTTTTCCTGTTGATCGAGCCGTTGAAAAGACGATCCCTCCGGTCAGAATCAAGATTGGAAAATTTAGAAAAGGTGGACAAAATTTGGCGTCGATCGGAGTCCGTTCTGATATCCGTTCGTTGCTGCAAAGAAGCTGCTGTAACAGAAAAATGCAGGATTTACAGAAACCCTACCTGTGACTTTCTCGAATTTTTGGGAGAGTTTAGACCGTTGAAACGCAAATCCAACCGGTCAGATCGAAAAATATGGAGTTTTTGACGTGGGATAAAAATGTCAGGTCGATCGGGATTCATCTCGATTCCCAATCGATCTCGGGAAGTCATTGATGCGCTGCTGTAAAAGTCAGATTCAGCAGCAAGTTGGGCGGCTCACTGGAGAAAATTGAAAAGTCAAACCTCCGATCCAACCGTCCATCTTGAAGCCCGAGGAATCAAGAACATATCTGGAGATTTTCGTTGCGATCTGAGTTCGTTTGGTTTGCCGATCGTCGAAGTTTTGAACAGCTGCAGATTTTGGTAGAAAGTAGTAAACCCTAGTTAGGGTTTGGTTATTTTTTTTTCTAATAGGTTAGATACGGGGGTGCCAACGGTCCATCTCGGTGTTTATTTTCCGCACTAGAATACATGTTAAGATTGTATGTGTAGAACCGGAAAATTGCCATGACATGCATCATATCATGAATTCCACTCCATATGCATACATGTAGAAATTAATTCGAGGAATTAGTTAGGCATGTATACAACACACGCAATTAGTTTTAATTAATTGTTTGATATTAATTAGAAACTACTTAGGGTAAAAACCGAGGAACACGGGTTTTTTCAATCGTCGAGGTTGGGTGATGGATTCTCGGTGAATCCCACTCTGCGAAAGCATAAGGAGTAAAATCCCGAAACCTCGTGGTTAAGGTGTTGGATTCTCGGTGAATTCCACCTTACCTAGACGAGATTACGTTTTTGTTCCGTAGTGTCTACGTGAAAGTTTGATGTTTAAGGATTGGATAATCACGGGCATACATGATTCAAAAGTGGTTTAACCACGGTTGGGTGGTCAACATAGCTACGGCTCGATCGACTTCACCCTCCACGTGTGGCGTTTGCACGGGGGTCTGGCAAGGCTGAGCCATCCGAAGAGCCACTACGGCTCAATGGAGCTCCCCTAGTCTTGACCCGTCCGACGGCCACATATGTTCCAACGAATAGGTCGGGTGGGCTAGCCCACGTAACCGGCAACATTCGGGCCTATGATTTATTGTTCCTTAATGTAACATCAAGTCCAAAAACATAATCAGTAAACCCACCACTTTTTCAAAATATTGAGTGGGAGCGGGAGAGGCGACACCGACCACGCCTCTCACTGCTGACACAAGCAACGTGAGAGAATGGTGACGCTCGTGCGGCTTTGATTTCGGCCCCAGGAAGGCCTTCACCGCTATCAAAATTCAAGGCTTGGTCTCCGAAAGGATAGGATTTTGGGTACTCGCCGGGTCACCGACCGACCCTAAGGCGGCACACTGGGTCTACTACCTAAAAACTGAGATGATGAGGTCACACTCATAAAAGGTATTTTTGGTAGTACCTTGGCTGAAAAAGGATAAGTGATTGACGATCACAAATGAGATGTTCGATTCTCAATCGATCTTCAATATTAATCGAAACCTCTTTGACCTACCCTAAGGCGCACTCGAGGCATTAGATTAAATCCTTGGAACGGTAGGATATACTATAAGTACTTAGTTTATGTTCCTAAAATTTATTAGTAGTGTATGATTTGGATTTATTTTCTGTCAATTTTATTTACAACTATATCTCTATAGGGTGCTAGACTGCTAGTGTAAAATTGACTAGTAATGACTTCGTTAAAAAGTGGCAAGTAACTAGAACGTTGTACTTATTGATCTTACATGCGATTAATTTTTCGGAAGAGATATTTCTCTTGAGCCTTCAAGACTTGAGTGACGTAAATAAGTATGTCACTGCTGTCACTCGTGTTGAACGAGAGACAACCATAGTTAGTTTGAAAGATGATTGGGATGATAAAATTCTTCTAGTGAATTTTTAATTGTGTAGTGTCTACACGAGAAATTTTCTAATAGAAAAATTAGAGAATCATAAATTAAAGTGTCGCTAGTTAGACGGTATTTGGAACCGATAAACTAGTGGGAGCTTTTATCTGTTGTTTTTCTAATTTATTAGAAAATTAGTCCCACTGGGTAACGCTTTCATTAGACATCCCACAGTTCACGAGTAGTGTCTACTCAATGGGCGCTAGTTCAAGACTATTTCCTTTTAAAGAAAGTTGAGAATGGGAAAGAATGTCTATAAGTGTTAATCATCTTAACTAAAGTTTTGAGGCTAAACCGAAAAATTAATTATAGAAAGTATAGGATAAGGAAAGTGATTTCGGATCACTTAACCAATGAATCCTTAGCGACTTTCTTAAGTCGAGTAACTTGACTCGATAGCTTAGTTCTTTGGAAGAACAAGGAAGCTGTGCATTAACAATTAATAAAGTAGACAACGGGCAGTTATTTCAGCTATAATAGTGGGAGTGATATAAGGAGATGAATTTCGGATTCTATCCTTGAATATCACAGAAAAATTTATTTTTCTGTTTACAGATTCGTTGAAACAAATGGATTCACTTTCATCTAGATACTACAGTTGCCTAAAACAAAGTGAAGATGACATTTGTAGTACGAATCTGTGACTCGGACTTTTGTTTAATAAAGACAGAACCACTAAGAAAAGCTAAATAGGTATGTGTAACACATCTAAAACTATTAAAGGTAAAAGGTTTCCGTATTAAGATAAACGACCCTTCAATATCTATTAATTAGTGCATATATCCTAGAGATAAGACCTGATGACAGGCTAAGGGTGATTCCTATCTCCCAGTCTAGGAACACTATCTCAAAGGAACAATGACTAAGTTTCCTTTCAATCGGGAGAGGGTAATAGATTTGAAGGGGTAACATAGCTTGTTCATCATGACCTTCGGGATCTAGTGAGAGACACAAGCTAGTGAGAGTTTTTTGAGTAGTGACATTTTGTCTGATAACTACTCGAAACGCGATTTAGTTTATCGAAAGAATACGAGGAGGAGTCTCTGATTTTAGCAGAGAATAGAGTAATCCATGCTCAGAAATAGGCTATAGCATAGTCTTGGGACTGATGCTCAGCCTGCCTCCTAGTGGAATGTTTCTCACTGAGAAAGAAACCATAGACTTGCCCTACACAGTTATTGATGTACTACAATACACTGCTAAACTCGATTAAGATAATTGGTTGCAAAATAACGGTTAACATTATCATGTAAACCGAGAAGTTTACCCAGAAGATGCTAGTGAATTTATGGATAAGGAGTGACTTCGGTTCACACCACTTCCGTAAATGTAGGCATTTAGCATTTAATGCTTGAAGGTAGGATCGAGATTTTTGCACGCGTCGATTTATTTATTTCGTGAAATGCCTTAATGAGACGAGTGAAGGTTGGTTATAAGATTCTTGAGATCAGAATGTGACAGTTGGGCTGTCACAATTCTTTTGATAGAATCTATAAGTAATAGCCTTAGACCTTGGAGTACGGTTACCCAAAGGAAGTTACTATCTGATTTAATCAGACCACGTCCAACATCGGTTGTTGGTGATTACACTGATAAATACTACTAGATCAGAATGTCAATCCACCCAGAACACAGTGGGAGTATGGTTCAACCATTGACCCATTATGGTTGTGTGGACTTTATAGTCTGCTGAGGTGATTGATAACCTGTGGCTCTTTGTGGGCTGTATAGGATTCTGATCATAGAGGTTGGTTCGAAAACCTTATCCTGTGAATGGAGTTTTGGTACTCAGGTTGCTTTCGACCTCTTGTAGAACCACCTGAGTGTCTCGGGCCCGAGTGGGAGTAATTGGTCCTACGCCGAAAAGAGTCGAATGAATAGGAAAGTTTAAATTTCAGCACAAATCTGAGTGGTCTAGGGGTGATTCCCTAAAAAGGAGAGAGTTAACCAGACCTTGAACTCTCTCACCACTCAGTCTTGCTAGATTTCATTAGAAAGCGGAAAATATGGGTGATACCCTGAGACTTTCTTGCCAAAAACGGATTCTGGATTCATTCAGAACATAAGGGTCATGGTTAGAACAAATGGCAGGATGACTGCCGGTGCTTATATCCTTTGTGGATTTAAGAGAACCTCTCGGTCATTTAAAAGTCACATGTTTTAAAATATGTGGATTTGACCAGAATATTGATAAGTCTTTTGTAGACTGGGTATCAATATTGGTAAAATAGTAGTATTAGTGTTCATGAATGATAACACTGAAACAGTTGGAAACAACATGTGTGTGCTATCTGAAGTCGGAAACTGACAGGCCAAGATTCTCTGGATGAGAGAATTGAACTATATTCTAAGAATCTGATTCGGTCAAATTCACGAGAATGAGTCATTGGATATCCCACCTATCTTATTGAATAAGATGATCATGCATATACGTATGCAACATTCACCGAGAGTAGTAGTCTACCTACCTCTCGGGAATGATTCTCTAAATCTTCGGATAAAGAGAAAATGGGATAGAGTCTCTCTTGGATAATGGCAAGTTAGGTTATCACAAGTCAATAGTAATCGAATCTTGGATTCGAGCAATAAGTAGCGGTTTAGTACATCCTCCAGTATCTTTAGAGAACGAGGAATCATATGCTTGCATATTCAGGTGAAAACTTGAATATGATTGACTACACGGATTCTGACTTGTAGTCAGATTAAGGATGATCATTAAGTTGATCTCGGGCTCAGTGTTTACTCATAGTGCTTAAAATTTCCTTCCTGATCTGGGAGTAATTCCTAGTCTAGTGAGCCGATATCACTTCATTGTGAAAACAGTGAAGAGATAGCTTAGAAGGATCTTCTCGATACTTTAGAGGTCAAAAGCATAAAAAGTACCACCTGATTAGATGGACCGGCGATGTTTTGATCCTAAAGATCGTCTCGAATCGACAACCTAACTAGTCAGTGTACCAAGTCGAATACTTGAAGGGTACGGCATTGAGGGATATATCTCATCTGCTTTTAGAGCAAGTGGGAGAGTGTTGTGAATAAGATGAGAAAAGGTGTGCTCTAAAAACAATCGTTGCTTGTCATTTCGTGCAAGTGGAGATTGTTAGGTGTAGTGCCCGAAAGAAAATTTGTGTAATTGTTTTTAATAATGCATGACAGAACTTATCTCACCTTATTACTTGCTTTGTGCTTGTAAAGTAATACACTGCTGCAAACCCTAAGTATATCTGTATGTAACCACTTAACTCAGTGTATGGATTACACGTGAGGATTGAGTTAGTAGTGGTATACTTAAACTGTTAGTCTGTGGTGAACTTAATCAGAGTTTAGGGTCTCTTGATTAAAACACCAATAATGCGCCCAGAACACCTTAGGGTGTGATAGTCTTATCCGGACTATCGGTAGAGGTACTACGTGGGGCATTTATATATGATGGCATTCATATAGATGGACCGATTTAATCTGAATTTCTCGATATAATTCCGTAATCGAGGAATCTTATTAAATCATTAGATGATCATATATGGATCAACCTTAATCTCGAGGTGATCACGAGGTGCCGCTTGTCCGGGGTAGTGTTTGATGTGTTAGTTACGGTTCACTTAAATATGTGTTCCAAGCCACTTCTCATTGGCACTATCTCCAGGATGAGTGAGTAGTTCGATTTTCACAGACATGGAATCCATTCCTTCCTGTGGGAAGTAGAGAGAGATCCTCTTATTTGTTAGCCCTAAGAAAGTGATCGATCCGGGAGTTCACATTTGACTAATTGATCACTAGTCAGATATGTGAACTAATTGATCATCAGGGGTTTGATGGTAAATAAGGATAAGATATTTTGAGTCGGGTTCACGGAGACTTCCCACTCAGAATGGACAGTCTATGGAGGGTTAATCCGTATGTAGTGATTATATCAATGGATGCTTATTCACTCTATGGGTTGAGTATAAGTATATATCTATAATTGGTAGAGTTCAGTTTCGGGTTTATGGTGGCGTAATCCCGGAATTAATAATTATATTCTGTTTGATGAATAATTAATTATTGGAGCTACGGTTATAGGTCCATGGTCCCCGATGTGGCACGTAATTCGGACTAATAATCTTGTTATTTGGGCCTCATTGATAATTAATTGGCATTTGAGCTAATTAATTGATATGCATGAATATTATTTAGTTAAATTTAAATAATATAATACTGTGAAAAGAGCATTTTACGTGGGCGCAGTGAGCTTAGTGTGGCGCCAATATGTCTTGGATTTTCCAAGAAATTAGTTTTCTGGATAATGACATATTGTGTAATTAGTTATTTATTTGTTAAATAATTAATTGGATAAATAAAAGAAAATAATTTATTTATTATTTATCTCTTAACTATAAGGATAATTATATTTTCTTATTATAAGATTGTAATTATCTCTTATTTTTATTGTATAATAATAATTAGAATTATCTCTTTTATTTTGTTAAACCGATTATGTATAGGTTCTCTCTCTGGATTTCTTTTATAAAAAAGAGTTCTTCCTTGAGCTCTGCAGGAAGAAGAGGGCCACGAAATTTATAGAGAAAAAGGCTAAGGAGTTCGATCCTTAGCTCCACCCAGTTGGAGAAAAACTTGGAGTTTTTCTTGGAAGCATATCAAGAAGGTTCTCATATCAAGAAGGGTGTCCACCAACCGCCGTTTGGAGAACACATCGGAAGATCTTGGCTTCTCTTCCTACTATTGGTAACATGATCTTAACCCCCTTGTAGTAGTTTAAGTCCTTTAATTATGTGTTTTGATATATAAATCGTGATCCATCCGCTGCGCGTAGATCTAATTCGTTTAGATCTAAGAACCTGCATCCTTCAATTAATTAAGGACATTGATTAATTATTTACTCAAGAAAAATGATAACTTAAGTTTATTTAGTGTGATGTCCTTAAAGGCCTTTTATTTTATCATTCACATCTATTTAATGGGTTCCACGTCTAAATAGACTACATGATTCTAAATGACCACTATTATTGCTCAATGAAAAATGGATCATTTCATTTAAGGGATCAAGCCAATGTAACATAGTTCTAAGAAGCGAGGATGAGGATCCTTATATATAGCCCCCGCATGGGAGTTATAGCATGAATCCCTATTGTTAGAGCCTGGATCGATGGCCAGTGTGATGCGGGGCGTATGGAAGTCTTGGATCAATGAGGTTTAAATAGTGATATGTGATCAAATGTGGGTTGTGACAGTTAATGGAAATCATTCGTGTAGATTATGCCCAATAATGCTCGGTAGCTGTCTTTCAGAGGTCGGAGGTGACCTGCTATGCTGAGGAGCGAGCTGAATATCCGGGTCGGCTGATAGAACTTAAGATGAGGTCGGTTGAGCTTTAAGGGCACTTATGGAGGTCGGCTTATCCTGGATTGTCCTTCTATGGACTGACGACCCAACTATGGTCTTATGCTGACTTGACCCCGTGAAATTTGACCCGCTTGAGGCCCGAAAACAACAATAATATTAATTTTCGAGTTATACCATGTCAATCTATGTGAAACGACCTTAAAGGACCAATAAAACAAAAAAAAAAAAAGGAGTTGGGAGTACTATACTGTTTGATATATGAGAGAGAGTATACGACGAAGTTGAATGAGGTTGTATTAAAATGGATTCTTTTATACTATTTTTATTTTTTTTCCAGAAGAGATAATACAATTATATAACACGCACGCACACATTTACCCTCAAAATGAGATTTGAACTCATAAGCTTATGATCATCAATGACCATTGACGAAACAAAATTCATCGATATAAAATATGGGTCCTTTAATCTAGTGATAACTGTTGAGGATGAATATTTAAGAGAAAATATGAAGAGGGAGAGGGATTTTTGTGGGGGTGATTTAGACCGAGCATGACAATTCTCCAGGATGCCTACGTATCCAATGTGTATATTGGAATAAAGTCTGCCGTGGTTATTTGTGGTTGTTTATATAGAGGGCGATTGTGCCCTAGTCCTGCATGGGCTGTGTCCAATGTGAACTCTCGTTTCATGTTATTCAATCAAGAGATAAATCTGGGATTATCCCATACTTTTAGGAGATAATTATGACATACAAATATTCGTATTAAATGATAAAGATCGGAGCCTTAAAGGCTTAGGATTCTTTTGTAATCATTGTATAATTATTTATACTCTCTAGCCGACATGCGGCGAGATTCCGAGGTCGGATGGACCGAGCTGCTCAAGCCTGCTCCTTGCCGACCTGCGGTAGATCGGGGGACGACCCGAACAGCCTTCCTTCAGGAGGACTTAGTTCGGCTCTTAAGCCCATAATTGAACTCCTAGACCTTGTGGTTAGGGCATTAGGTATACTCTTGTCATTATTTAGGGTGTCATGTGTTTGGCACGTGGAGTGGTGAAATCCGGTATCATGATAAGCCCCCTAGATCTAACTACACTCTTGAGTTCAGATCTGATCTGCCCTGCGTCCGGCTCGGCCGTACCGATTGATTTAGACTATTTTTTGACAGGTGGCTATGCTTAGTCATGATGCCGTTATAGCTTTTCTGAAAAACGAGGCATTTTTATCCACGTCTTTTATGAGTGGAGCAGTTTTTCAAGACGTGTTAAGGGGTTTAACGTCAGGTATTTATACCCCATGTCATATCAACCGTTGTCTCATCTCTTTCAAATTGACGACCCGGCGGTGCAAATTCAGATCTACTCCAATTCCTTCTTCAACCTCTGATTTAACAAGTAAGCTTATTCCTTTACCTACTCAAGATTTCACCTATTTCTTGTCGTTATTCTCGCGTTTATTATGACCTAATGGCCGAAACAACCTCCATCTTGAAGCAAGAAGAAGTTCTGCAACTGCACATCGAATATGGGGTGGATCTGGGTACTCATGATCCTCAGATTCCCAATTCTTCTAACACCTACTCTTCGAGCCCCCGTCTGGGTATTGTACCCTATACGAAGATTACCTAGACGTTGGCCTTTTTCTTCCATTCTGTCCTGCATATATTGCCGTTCTTTATCATTATAAACTTAGCACCACATTTATCCCCCAACGGAGTTAGGGCCATACTAGGTTTTGCTATCATCTATAGATGGGCTAAAGTTAAGTTCACGATCAAAATTTTCCAAGCATTTTACCAGGCCAAATCAGTTAAAGATAACCCGGGCTTTTACTGTTTTTCCCGTCGGACCGTGAGCATGTCTGTGATGGTGGAAGGGCCATCCTAATACAAGGGTTGGAAGGCTCGGTTTTTCTTCATTCGCCATGAGGGGGCTTCGAGGATAAACCAATGGAACCCTAAAGAACAGCCCAAAGATAGATATCCTAAGATTCTTGAACCTCAGGCTATACAGGCTATTCAGAATTCCAGGATGTATCTAAACCACAGCCATCTCCCGGCTGAGCTGATTTCGGCAGTTTCTATTGCCGAGGGAATAGTCCGGCCATTAACGTCTGTCAGCTAATAAGAGCCTTTCCCATGCACTTCGCCACCTTGTAGGGGCCTTCCCAGTTTGGGTCTAGCTTCCCCTGGGGCTGTTGATGACTAACTTCATTTCCGCAAGACCAAATCACCCACCCTAAAGTAGGTGTGTTTTACCTTGGAATTATAGTATTGAAAGAGCCGTTGTTTGTAGTTTGCCATCTTGATAAAGGCTACGTCCCTCTTCTCCTCAAGGTCGTCTTTTGCATGTCTAAGTCGCTTTCTTGATCTGTTTGAGAGTACAGCTCGGACCTCGGAGATGGGAGTCCGATTTCGGCGGGGTTTAAAGATTCGCATCCATATGTTAATGAAAAAGGTGACTCCCCGGTTGCCGAATTTGGTGTGGTTCTGTAGGCTCAAAGGATGTTGGGTAGATACTCGACCCAATTTTCTCCTTCCTCTTCCAACCTCTTTCTCATTCCTGTCTTTATCTGCCTATTGGTTTGTTCCACCTGCACATTCGGCTGAGGGTACCCTATCGAGGTAAAGTGTTGTATAATACCCAGTTCGAAACACCATTCTCGGACCGTGCTATCTTCGAACTACGTCCCATTATCGGAGATCAACACTTTTAGGATACCATATCTGTAGACGATGTTTTTCGATAAGAACTTTCGAATGGCCTTGGCCGTATGGTGGTGAGGCGTTCTGCTTCCACCCATTTTGTGAAATAATCCACAACAACTACCAAAAATCTGTTGCTCCCTGGTGCTCGGGGCAGAGGTCCGATGAGATCTATTCCCTGTTAGTCGAAGGTCCATGGGGAAGATATAGGGGCCATTGGTTGTGAGCCTAATGAGACATATTATAGTGCAATTGGCATGGCTTACACATCTAGACTAATTCTTGTGCATCCTTCTGCATTGTAGACCAGTAGTAGCCAAAGAAACGGAATTTTCACGCCAAAGTTTGAGCTCTGGATTTCCACATATCCCCAGGTGTATTTCTCGGAGAAGATAGTCTCTTTCTTCCTGAGTTGCGCATCTGAGCCATGGGGCAATGTCACGACTATCGGTATGGTATATCATTAAATAGGGAGTACCTGGCTGCCAGAAGCTTTATTTTCCTGGCCTGAGTTGGGTCAGTGGGAAGGACTCCTCTTTTCAGATAGGACATAATAGGATCCATCCAAGTCTCTTTTTGAGTTATCGGTTGCACTGTCTGTTGCTCGTAGATTCTTTCCTGCAGTTGTTCAACCAATACCTTCTTGTTAGTCTTAAACTTAGACGCCAATTTTGATAGCACGTCTACCTACTTATTCTAGGATTGAGGAATCTGGTCTATCTGTATTTTTTTGAAATGTTTCCATAACATTTGAGCTACAGCGAAGTATCTTTTCTTGGGTTCTTCTTTTACCTCATATTCCTCTTTGACATGGTTTATGACTAGCTGAGAGTCGTTATAAACCTGCAAGTTTTTTTCGCTTCAAGCCTTATTGCCAACCGTAGTCCGGTGATCAAAGCTTCATACTCGGATTCGTTGTTCGTAGCTTGAAAGCTGAAGCGTAATGCATAAGGAAATTCCTCTCATTTGGGGCTAACCAATATGAGACCTGCCCTAGATCCTTCTTTGCTAGACGCTCCGTTTACATAGAGCATCCATTGTTCATTCTTCCTGCTTGGCTGTTCTTGGTTGACGGTGATTGCTATTCCCTCTGCTAGGAAATCAACCAAAGCTTGGACCTTTACTGTAGTTCGTAGGAAAAACTACAAGTCGTATTCGGCTAGTTTCACAACCCACTTTGCCAATCTTCCTGTTGTTTCCGGCCTAGCTACCACCTGTTTCAAGGGATGATCAGTTATTACCTTGACGGTGTGAGCTTGGAAAAATGGTCGCAATTTCCTAAAAGCATGCACCAATGCCAGCGCCAATTTCTCAGTGTTATTATATCGAACTTCCGGGCCATGCATGGCCTTGCTCACACAGAAGATTGGATGTTGCGTTCGATTTTGCTTCTTTACCAATACAACGCTTATAGCTTCATCACAGAATGATAGATAGAGCGATAATACATCTCCTTCTCTTGGGGACGTCAAGGTTGGTAAGTCTTCTAGGTAAGACTTCAATTATTCGAAGGCCCGCTGACTCTCTTCATTACACTGAGAGGAGGGAGTAATAAAAAAAACATCCATACAACATATACACATCGTACAATAAATTTATTGACACCCTTTTTTTGATTTCTTTCTACTTTCGGCACCACATATATATTCATTCTTGTTTTTTACTTGTGGCACCATACTAGGAATGTCTGTGTCACTAATGTTCCTTTTCGTATCAACGTCAGTGAATTGACGATTTTAAGTTGTGATACTTTTATAACTTAAACGTCGATACCACTAACTTTTGTTTTTAAACAACGTCAGTGGCACTGTTGCAATTGAAAACCAATGTCAGTGCGTTCATTAAAAAAATTCGTGATGTCGAAGTAATTTTTTGTGGTGCCGGAAGTAATAAGATGCCAGTACTAAAAATGAGGGTGCCAATAGAACCCCTTATATTTAAACAAAAACATGTCATACAATAAGTTAAAACATCCGTACAAGATACTACTTCCGTCCCAAAATATAAGTCATCATATTTTTTTAGATTTTTCCCACAATATAAGTCATTCTACATCACAAATGCAACATCTATTACTTTTTTTTTCTCTATTACACCCTAATTTATTATCAATCCAACAACTTTTCATTACTTAACAAATAATGTATTAATGATATTCAATGAGCATTTTAGACAATAACATTCAAATTTATGACATTTAACCACTTTTTTAATCTGTGTGAATTTATTTAAAATGACATATAAATTTCATTCAAAAAAGTGGTTGAAAATTTAAAGCAGATCATGGACTAGAGAGCAGCGGGTTCGGCTCCCAGTCCTGTGATGATGATGGGTTGGCCATCTGGGGGGTTTCTGACATGTGGGCAGGCGGTGGCAAGTGGCGACGCCCTGCTGCTCGGTTTAAGGCCCAGTTCACGGCTTCTTGTGGATCCGAAGGATCGTGTGCGGGTTCGGCATATCAACAAAATATACACCTCATACAATAAATTTAAGGAGCTTTTAATGGCATTCCACTAAATCTACGAGTCATCACAACAAGATTTAATAATAAGTATTTTTAAAGATAATAGTAGATCAAGTATGATGTATAGACTCCCTAAATTTAAACAAAAAAAAACACCTCATACAATAAGTTGAAACATCCCTCCAACATTATACGCCTCATTCAAGAAGTGGTTGAAAATTTGGGCTTGTCGCCTAATGCATTGCGAAATATTTATTGTGTACGGCCCCTCCCACCACCCACTTTTTGTCAGTTCAAGTTCCCCGTTTAAGACGCTGTATATAATATACTCCCTCAATGCAAAACCTAGAGCCATTTACTCTCCTGTGCTTTTTTTTCAAATGGAAGGACATCATCTGCCTCTTTTTCTGTTCTTTACTTTCTTACTCTTTTTTGCACTTTCACTTTCCTCTTCTCCTCTCACTTACCAAACCTTTCTTCTCCGTTCACTTCCCAATCCTTCAGACTCCCCCCTCTCATGGACTCTGCAAGATTATTCCGAAACCGTATTGCCGGAATCCGACTTCTCCCTCCCGTTGCACCACGTCGACTTGCTCTCTCCTTCTTCCACCGATGCCACCCCTGAGTCTCTTTTCCACCTCCGTCTTCAGAGAGATGAGATCAGGGTCAACTCCATTACAGCTCTTGCTAACGCCTCTTATGGAGGCGGCGTCGGAAGTCCTAGCAGCGATTTCAGCAGTTCTGTAACCTCTGGACTTGCTCAGGGAAGTGGTGAGTACTTCACGCGTATAGGAATTGGGACTCCACCTAGGTATGTTTACATGGTGCTTGACACCGGAAGCGATATCGTATGGTTGCAGTGTTCTCCATGCCGGAAATGTTATACACAATCCGACCCGGTTTTTGACCCGTCTCGCTCTACATCATTCGGTAGCATCCCTTGTGGTTCCCCTCTTTGCCACCGTCTCGATTCACCAGGCTGTAATAATCAACAGAAATGCCTTTACCAAGTTTCGTACGGCGACGGTTCCTTTACCGTTGGGGAATTCTCTACGGAGACGCTGACATTTCGCCGGACACGTGTCGATAAAGTCGCCCTTGGATGCGGCCATGATAATGAAGGTTTATTCGTTGGTGCTTCCGGCTTGCTGGGTCTTGGCCGGGGGAAATTGTCCTTTCCAACCCAGGTGGGAAACAGGTTTGGTGAGAAGTTTTCATACTGTTTAGTGGACAGATCAACTTCTTCCAAACCGTCCTCCGTAGTATTTGGCCAGTCGGCTGTTTCACGTAACGCCGTTTTTACACCCCTTCTTTCTAATCCAAAGCTGGATACTTTTTACTACGTGGGTTTGACCGGAATCAGCGTTGGTGGGATTCCGGTGCCGGGAGTAACTGAATCGTTGTTCAAACTAGACTCAGTCGGGAACGGAGGTGTCATCGTGGATTCAGGAACATCGGTTACACGCTTGACAAGACCTGCCTACATTGCAATGAGGGATGCCTTCAGGTCAGGTGCTGGAAATCTTAAACTGGCTCCGGATTTCTCTCTGTTCGACACTTGTTTTGATCTTTCCGGCAAGACGGAAGTGAAGGTGCCGACCGTTGTGCTGCATTTTGACGGGGCAGACGTTTCATTGCCGGCTTCAAATTACTTGATTCCGGTGGATAGTAACGGGAGGTTTTGCTTTGCCTTTGCCGGTACGATGAGCGGGTTATCCATAATTGGGAACATTCAGCAACAAGGTTACCGGGTTGTGTTCGATTTGGCGAGTTCCCAGGTAGGCTTCGCTGCTCGAGAATGTGTTTGATTGTACTATATCTACTGTGCTTGATATGTGGTTAATAATGGGGTGGAAGATTATAAATTTCTTTAATTTACTCCTCTGTAAGTGTAACTTTTCCTTTCTTGAGAAAACTAAGAAAACGGAAATGGTTAATTTGCGCAGTTAATTGTTTTGGGTCTCATTCACCGTGAAATTTTAAAATACAACCGTTGTAGAAATGTTTTATGAATATGGATCGTTATATGACTTGTAAAAAATGACTTTGACACCTATTATGTATTCGGGTCGATTTGAAATACAACTTGTTTCTCAAAAAATAGAAATACAACTATAAGCCTTATTTAAATTTTAGTTTTTTTTGGCTTTCGACTAGAGATATACATAGTTCGGTTCGGATCGGTTAATGGCCGTAGCCGAAACCGAGCAGAAACTTTTGATTCATTGAAAAACCGAATCGAAACAGAACCGTTTGCAACAGAAAACCAAACCGAAATAATCGGTTTATTGAAAAACCGTAATAAATTCAAAAATAAATAATTAGAGATAATCGAATTGAACCGAACCGAAAGAACCGGTTGATTAACCGAAAAACCAATCTGAGATAACCAAATTTCATCTGAATTATACAATACAAGAGTTTGATTCACTATATGGTTATAAACAGTTTGGTTTTTTCTATTTGGTTTCGATTCGGATATAAACGCTTTGGTTTACGGTTCGGTTCTGTTCGGTTTTCGGTTCGGATTCGGAAAGCAGTAATCATCAGAATATGCAATTACCCGATCAGAATATTAAAAACTTGATCCGGAAGGTTAGGGAGTAGGCGGTTCGTATCTTTCTATGACCCCCAAGTTGGAGGATAGGCAGAGCAAGAGCTCTTGAAGTCTACCCTTTTTCATTCATCCATTTAGGCCCCATTAAGCAGGATACCTTTTGTCTCACAAGTCTGACTTCCACTTGATCGCAGATTGTTATGTGTTGTTATCTTTGAGAAGCGCTGAAGGCCCTATGCCCCCCCCCGCGATAGCGACAGATCCCCTCCGGGGAAGCAAAGCACGATAGCGACATAACCCCTCCCTCCCTTGGTGGGGGACCCCCGGGTCAAGGGCCATGATCGAGGGTTTCGGGCCGACGGAAAACGTCTTCAGTGGTGATAATGCATAATATTATCACGGTGGCTTAGCGGTTGTAGGGAAGATGGATATCTGGCTGTTTTGGATAGATTTATGGTGGTGATAGCCGGTGATGGCAAGGCGGTGATGTGGTGAAGTGAATGAACACTAGAGAGAAATAACTTGACAAGAGTTTTGTCCTCTTCGTCTATTTTTTGCATATATTTTTATGAAATTACACAAACCCCCTTTTATAGGCAAGGGCAAGAGCTAGGGATACATGGTAGGGGTAGATAAGCACAGTATACAATGATGTTAAGCGGGCAATACAACTGGCGGCGTCACCACGAGGTTGCTCGGGTCGCGATCTACGAGCTTGCTTCTTCGCTATATCTCGATTTCCCCTTGGTCGCTCCTCTCCCAGACTCGTGCCATAACTGGCTGATCCCCGACTTAGGATGCTGGGCGGCCCCCCGAGCGATTAAGACCTTATAGGTTCGCACGCTCGTCGTGAGGTTTCTACCCCGCAACCCTAACCAGATTGTTGCTTCTGATGCCATGGCCGCTGCTCGGCTCCATCCGGGTGTCTAGATGGGCAGTTTCCGTTAACACATGGGTGGCGGCATATTTAGACATATCAAGTGGCCTCTCAAAGCATCTATTTGAGTCGATCATTTCCAAGATCTAATTCAAGTTTTTTCTTATGTAGTGGAAACGCTTTACAATCTGAAGTTTTACGCTTAAGCGAAGAAATGTTCTTGGTAGATGCAGGACTTGGGACCCCTAGAATTTGTATGCAAGATGAGCTTACAGGAGTGCCAATCAACCGAGCCACCAGGTTTGAGAATAAGGTGGGATCCCTGGATCTAGTGGCCGGTGAATCACTGATCAAAGAGCGAGCAACCTCTAGGTTTAATGATTTGGTGGGATCCACAGATGTAGTGGTTCATATTTACAGCACTAACCGTAACCGAACCGAAAATTTGAGTTTTTCCATTTTGAAATTCGAAAACCGAACCATAGCACTTATTAACCGAACAGTGCCGAATTACCCCGGTTAGGTTCGGTTTTCGGATTATCCGTATACGTGAACACCCCTACTTTCATCAACTAATGTTGTTGTACTCTGGTACTACCTCCGTCCCAAAATATAAGTCATTTTATGAGTTTTCACACAGATTAAGGAAATTTGAATGTAAATGTCTAAAATACCGAAATTTTTTAGTTATCATAGTCTAAAATGGGAAATATTCCGTGGGAATATTCTTATTCCCGTTTTACCCTTGCATTTTCTACGCCAAACTACCAGATTTTCAACGAAGTGTTTTACGAGAAACTTAAATTGAATCCCATTTCGCCATTACGATTCCTCGAATTACATATGATTATGATACCTTTATGCTGTATGTCTCCAACATTGTAAGAAAGTTCAAGGCTGTCAATTGTTCGATGAAATGCCTGAAAGACTTAATTGCTCTTCAAAGGTTTGCAAAATAGTTCATTCTCTCATCTTAAAAGTTAGGTTTGCATCAATTGGGAGATTGGCAAACGCCATTGTGGATTTATATTCCAAATGTGGTAACTTGGATTGTGCTTACAAGGCTTTTGTTTTCCTGGAGAGTAGAGATGCCTTCCTTTATCTATGTACTCAGAATCATAAAGGAAGAACAACATAAGAAAGATCCGATCGAACCTGGGCAGAGATTAGAGAAGTCGCGTAAGGAGTGATCAATCTTTCACCCTAAACATTAAATTGGGATCGAAATCATCTACATCGCTGGAAAAAAGCAGCTAAATCACGGTTGGAATCATAAATATCGCCGGAAAATGAAGCCCCGGTCGCTCAAAGGGGGGGACGCTCATCATTGGTCCGGAAATAAAGTAGGATATGAATGATGTTTACATCATTGAAAATTAGGGGTAAAATTTAGGCCTTACTGTTTTTTTGTTTTTGAAAACATGCTTTATTGTTAAAAATGAAAATTTGAAATTAGAAATATGTAAACTGGACTGTGGAATTTTTTGTTGGTAAAATGGACAAGTGTTTATTCCACTACAATTTAAATTTTCTCATATTTAATTATAAAAATGAATATTTCTTTTGATCTGAACGTCAAAATATTGTAATTATTTCATCATATTTTTCCTTTTTTCGTTCTCTTTATTCAGACATGTCATTTGATATATTTTCGAGATCATTTTCGTCAAAAATTACGAAATGGAACAACGAAATAGTGAATTTGAGGTCAATTTCACTGTACCGAACTGTGAATTTGGAGTAACGAACAGTGAAATTGTCCTTATTACCCAGTTCGTATTTCTACTGCCCTGATTCCTTTTTTCTTCCCTTTTATTTGTCCTTTATTCCCGATCCCTTTAAAATTTATCACATCAACAATAGTTTGTTAGGTTGAAAATTGATTTTATTGTTTTCCTTTCAAAATAGTGTTTATATTTGTAAGTTAAATTCGTAGGACAAGTGTTCCCTATTAATGAGCATAAGGCTCATCCAGGGTGGTTACCACGGCGCAGAACACTCTACTGGCACAAGTGAGAGGTCCAGGGTTCGATCCCCCTTTCCCCCGTTTCCCTCCTTTCGTTTCAAAAAAAAAAAAAAAAAAAAGTGTTCCCTATTAATAAGGGGTTCCAATTGACTTAAAAATCACAAAGTTTTCCCTTTTGTTCTTATGTTCATTCAATCGCACTGCCATCTGATCTGAGAGGAAGTGTGATTCCGATCGTTTTGGTGCTCTGTTTAGCAGACTTTAAGTAGGCAGACATAAGTGCACGATTAGGAGAACGTGAATTCATCATATGATCAAGTGCAGTAATTTCTAGGTGAAATATATTATTTTTGTTCTTTCAGTCCGATCATGATTAGGGTTTTGTTTTCTTCATAAAATACTGTTTCATGAAATATTTTGCAAACATTATTTCATGCATTTAATTATGCGTATAATGGAGATATGTTCGGAGATTGTAGTTGCTATGGAATATTATATGCTCATGCTATGTTATAATTTATGAATTGAACATTACCTTTATACTGTATTTTACTGTGTGTATGTTACTTTCCGGAAAAAGTGAATGTTCATGATATTGCACTAGTATTTGTTAGGATCAAGACATAACCAGAAGGGGGGAGAGGGTAGGGGGTTGAATTGTTGTATCAATAATATACTAATATGACTACTGTCGTAAATATTACGTGTTATAACTTATGTTATAAATATAACACGTAATGTGTGGATGTTCATTAGATATAATATCTACTCATCCCAAAAATGTAAAATCTTAGCCATAGTTTAGTTTCTTAATGACTAAGTCATAAAGCCAGCACGACATAATGGATAAGTATCGACGTAAATATATGATGGGGAGTGGATAACATCACATACAAATGTGATTTGCCGACTCTTAGCCAATATTTTCTCTATATATATGTCTAGCATGTACTAAATAAAGATATGGAGTTAGAAGAGCAACAACATTATATATAAAGCAAAAGCAAGTTCTTAGACAAAGCTTTGAATAATATATTTTCCTTTTGAAAAGTGATATATTATATAATACGTTATCAGTATGAGTCTCTACCGGTGCTGAGTAAGGCTTTTAGAAAATTACTCGGAAAACGTTGACAGAGCGTGGAGGTAATCTTAGTCAATCAATTTTTGTTTGTTTATGTTATGGCTAACATATCAAGGCAAGAGTTTGTACCACTAGATATTTCCGGAAGAAATTATCTATCGTGGACGATGGACGTGGAGATCCATCTGGAATCTATGGGGCTTGGCAATACTATTATTACGGACAATGATGAGTCCAGCCAAAGCCGTGCCAAAGCCATGATCTTCCTTCGACATCATCTTGGAGATGGGTTGAAAAATGAATACCTTACGGTAAAAGATCCTTACGAATTGTGGCATAATTTAAAGGATAGATACGATCACCTGAAGTTGTCGACTCATCCTGGTGCCGATTTGATCGGGCTTAATCTGTGGCTGCAAGATTTTAAAACCGTGACCGAGTTTAATTCAACCATGTTTAAAATCACCTCTCAGTTAAAATTATGTGGTGATAAAGTAACTGATGAGGATATGTTGGAAAAGACAAATTCCACATTTCATATCTCGAATATGCTCCTACAGAAGCAGTATCGAGAAAAAGGGTTCAAAAAATATTTCGAACTTATAGCATGCCTCGCTTGTGGCGAGCGAGAATAATCAACTTTTATTGAAAAATCACGAGTCCCGACCGATCGGTGTTAGCCCATTCCTGAAGTGAATTTGGCTCAGTCATCAAATTTTGATCGTGGTCGTGGTCGTGGACGTGGTCGTGGACGTGGAAGAGGCCGTGGACGAGGCCGTGGTCGTGGACGCGGTCGTGGAAGATATATGCCATATCATAATGATACCGATCATGATAAGAAACAAAATGGTCCCCAGAAGATGGATCATAAGAAACGCAATGAAAAGAAAGTTAATGATGATAAATGCTTCCGTTGTGGAATGGAAGGTCATTGGTCCCGTACCTGTCGTACGGCGGAGCATCTTGTCCTAATCATTGAAAAAACCAGTTGAAGATCGTGAAGCGAATCTTGTGTACCGTGATCATCCTGAAGATGATGACACTTATGTTGATGCTAATACTGATGTTGATGATGATATGATGAATTTGGACATGGATAGTTTCTTGATGATTCCTGAAGGATCAAATGATCAAGAAAATGTTTAGGATAAATGTTAACACAATCTGTGGCAATTCGAAATTGATAGAAGGCTCTGGAAGGGCTGTTATATTTCTCCCTGAAGGAACAAAATTTACTATCAATCACGCACTATTTTCTTCAAAAGCCCGAAGAAATCTATTAAGTTTCAAGGATATCCGCCGAAATGGATACCATATTCAAACTAAGAATGACACGGATACTGAATATCTGTGTATAACGATAAATGTTTCCGGAAAGAAACATGTATTAGAAAAGCTTCCATCACTTTCTTCGGGGCTATATTATACTAAAATCAGTGCGATTGAATCATACCATATAGTAAAACGAAGTTTAATGATTCTAATGTTTATAAAATATGGCATGATCGCTCAGGACATCTGGATCGAATATGATGAGAAATATAATTGAGAATTCACAAGGCCACGCCATTTGAAAAACTAGAAGATTTTAAGTGCCGCGCGAATTCTCTTGTGTTGCTTGTTCTCAAGGAAAAATGATTATGAAACCATCTTTTATGAAGGTGGCAACAGATCATCTGACATTCTTGGAAAGAATCAAAGGTGATATATGTGGACCTATTCATCCACCAAGTGGACAATTTATATATTTTATGGTCCTAATCGACGCAGCATCCAGGTAGATGGTCGAATGTATCACTATTATCGACTTGTAATATGGCATTTGCAAAGTTGCTTGCATGAGATAATCCGCCTACGAGCACAATTTCCAGATTTTCCGATTAAAAGTATTCGGTTGGATAATGCTGGAGAATATTCATCACATGCGTTTGATGATTATTGTATGTCTGTTGGAATTACCGTGGAACATCCAGTAGCTCATGTTCACACGCAAAACGGTCTAGCTGAATCTTGCATTAAAATATTACAGTTGATTGCTAGACCGATGTTAATGAGAACAAAGATACCCATGTCTGCATGGGGACACGCAATATTGCATGGGGCTGCACTTTTACTCATTAGACCGTCAAGCTACAAAAATTCTCCCTTTATCAATTAGCTTTTGGTCATGAGCCTAATATTTCTCATTTACGGACATTTGGATGTGCCGTTTATGTACCGATTGCGGCAAAGACAACGCATTACTAAGATGGGCCCACAAAGAAGATTGGGCATTTATGTGGGATATGATTCACCATCCATCATTAGATATCTGGAACCCCTGACGGGTGACTTGTTTACTGCAAGGTTTGCAGACTGCCATTTCGATGAAACTGTTTTCCCGAGATTAGGGGGAGAAAATGAACCCGAAGTTCATAAGAAAGATAATGAAATCTCTTGGAAAACGACGTTAGGATTTCTAGATCCTCGTACTAGTGCATGTGGACTAGAAGTTCAGAGAATTATTCATTTGCAGAAAATAGCAAATCAATTGCCTGATTCATTTAATGATTCCAGTAGAGTCACTAAATCATATATAGAAGCTGCGAATGTTCCAGCTCGTATATCAATTCCAGAAGGACTTGATAAGTATGTTATTGCAAGTGAATCTAAACCGCGCCTGAAGCGTGGTAGACCGGTTGGTGTGAAAGATAAAAATCCTCGAAAGAAAAGAGGACAAAATGATCAAAGTGATCAAGCTAACGATTCCAAAATTGATGATGAGATCCCTAAGAGCTTTAAAATTATAGACCCCGGGGAGTCTATAGAAACATCAATTAATTATGTAACTTTCGGGACAAAATGGAACCGAGATGATGTAATCGTTGATCATATCTTCGCATATAATATTGCACTTGAAATAATGGGAGAAAACGAGGACCATGAACCAACATCGATTGAAGATTGTCGAAATAGTAAAGAATGGCCACAATGGCAAGATGCCATTAAGTCGAATCGAATTCACCGGCAAAGCGTGAGTTTTCGGACTGTAGTCCGCACCACGAAGGATAAAGCCATTAGGATTCAAATGGGTATTCGTGCTTAAACGAAGCGCGAGAGAAATGAAATATTGAGATATAAAGCACGACTTGTTGCCCAAGGTTTTTCGCAGAGGCGGTATCGATTACGAAGAAACATATTCACCGTAGTGGATTCGATAACATTACGATACCTCGTGAGCCCTAGCAGTGCATGAAAAGGTCGAAATGCGTCTTATGGACGTTGTTACAGCTTATCTATACGGGAAACTTGACACTGATATTTATATGAAAGTCCTAGAAGGATTTAGAATGCCTGAAGCGTGTAAATCAAATCCTCGAGAGATTTATTCTGTCAAGTTACAAAAGTCCCTATAGGGATTAAAGCAATCTGGGCGAATATGGTATAATCGTCTTAGTGAAAGCTTAATTAAAGAGGGTTACAAAAATGATCTGATTTGTCCATGTGTTTTTATCAGGAAATGTGAATCACAATTCGCAATAATCTCTGTATATGTTGATGACTTAAATATTGTTGGAACTCCTGAAGAAGTTTCAAAAGCCGTTGATTATCTCAAGAAAGAATTTGAGGTTAAAGATTTTGGACAAACGAGATTTTGTCTTGGTTTACAAATTGAGCATCTAGAAGATGGCGTCTTTGTGCATCAATCGACTATCTGAGAGAAAATCACAAACGATTCAATATGGACAAATCATATCCATTGAGTACCCCAATGGTTGTTAGATTGCTTGATGTTAATAAAGATCCATTCCGACCATGTGAAGAGAATGAAGAGGTGCTTGGTCTCAAGTACCATACCTCGGTGCTATCGGTGCATTAATGTACTAGCCAATAATACTAGACCAGATATCTCTTTCTCTGTGAATTTATTGGCCAGGTTTAGCTCGGCTCCAACGAAACGACATTGGAACGGAGTCAAACAAATGTTCCGATATTTGCAAGGGACAATAGATCTCAGATTGTTCTATTCAAATAAATCAAGTCCGGAGATCATTGGTTACGCCGATGCAGGATATTTATCAGATCCTCACAAAGCAAAGTCGCAAACGGGCTTCTTGTTTCTTAGTGGTGGTATGGCAATCTCATGGCATTCAACTAAACAATCTTTGACGGCGACATCCTCGAATCATGCCGAGATAATAGCTATTCATGAAGCCAGTCGAGAATGTGTTTGGTTGCGGTCATTGACACATTACATCCGGGAGAGTTGCGGTTTACCCGTTGACAAAAATAAACCAACTACATTGTATGAAGACAATGCGGCGTGTATAGCTCAGTTGAAAGGAGGCTATATAAAAGGTGACCGGACAAAGCATATATCACCAAAATTCTTCTTTACGCATGATCTTCAGAAGAAAGGTGATATCGATGTTCAACAAATCAGATCGTGTAACAATCCAGCAGATTTGTTTACTAAAGCATTGCCCACTGCCACATTTGAGAAATTGCTTGAGAAAGATCGAATGCGCCGATTTAAAGATTTGAAGAGGTGTTCAAATCAAAGCGATAAAACACAAATGAAGGTTGTACTCTTTTTCCTTCATTATGATTTTTTCCCACAGGGTTTTTTCATAATGAAGGTTTTAACGAGGCATATTCCTTGTGGAATGGACATCCAAGGGGGAGTGTTGTAAATATTATGTGTTATAACTTATGTTATAAATATAACACGTAATGGTGGATGTCCATTAGATATAATATCTACTCCTCCGTGTGAAATACTAGCCCGCAGCTAGTTTACTTAATGGCTAAGTCATAAAGCCAGCACGACATAATGGATAAGTATCGACGTAAATATATGGTGTAATCAACGGATGTATTTACACCGTAATGCCACGTGTAATATGTCGTGTCTTTGTTTAACGGTACCACAGTTGATAATCACCCTGGATCATCTCACCACGTGATCACCATTGGGTGGGGAGTGGATAACATCACATACAAATGTGATTAGCCAACTCTTAGCCAATATTTTCTCTATATATATGTCTAGCATGTACTAAATAAAGATATGGAGTTAGAAGAGTAACAGCATTATATATATAGCAAAAGCAAGTTCTTAGACAAAGCTTTGAATAATATATTTTCCTTTTGAAAAGTGATATATTATATAACAACTACCACTTAATAGTGCCCCCATTTTACTTGGTGTTCTTTTTTCATAATTCAATAACGTATGAGTCTCAATGATATATTCATTATATCTAACATTTAACATACATATCAAGCAATTTTACTTTGAATCACTTTTTATGTTTCATGGATACACCACATATCATATTCCATACATGCTCACAGACTGAAATACATATTCACATATATCATATAAAACATATAGTCATAGCGAAGAATCATACTTAGCAGGCATATCATTTTGGCACGCATTTTATGCTCAGATAAATCATACATCTAACATAATGTAATTGAAAGAATGATTTCATTGATTAAATTTAACTGGTACATGATCCGCGGTGTAAGTCACTCATACTAACATGAGTACTAGACCCATCGCAGTATGGTAAAGGCGAGTCAATGTCGATTCCACAGAGACGATGCAACACAGATAATAGATTCATAAATCTAATTAAGAATACAAATAACGGACCCTAGACCAAAATAAGAACAGAAAAGCAAGTAGTCTATCCCTGCTCTCCGGTCTCCTAACTTGGTGTTGCTAATCATTATGTGTACTTTTCCCCGTAATTCCCCGATTCAACCAGAACACGTGTATCTTATTCAGTTTTAGCGACGGGTGCATTCTTCTAGTCTTGTCTACTTCCATTGAAAGGACACTAGACGTCTATGAGCAGTTAACTTCCTTCGTTGGTTGTATTAACTCACATGGAATAAGTTCTAGAAGTGCCGGCTCAAGACCAAGAACCTCCCTAAGCAAATATAATGGATTGACTAGCACGTTCCAAAGGATTGATCCAGACTATGTCCTAACTAACACTTCACTTTATCGTCCTTCATGTTAATTTACGGTGTACAATAAGTAGATTGGCCAGATCTAGCCTTCTGTTAATTAAACATGTCGATCAACGTAGCTGACGCTGAATCTCCAGGCTTAAGGTGACCTAAAAGTTGCCGCGCAATTGCGGTAAAGACCGCAGCAATTGCGGGAGCAGTGGTTCCTACTTCTGGAATGTCATCGTTCTATTCTGATTAATTCTGGGTAATTACGGTTCGGTTAGACATGCATATTAATTACATCGCGTTAGACTAACTAATCTACCATGATAAAAACATAAAGGAACGTTCAAAACTTCATACCTTTATCAATGGTGGTTCTAGCTTGATCAACTCAAGCTAGTTGATGGATTGGAGAAGATAACCAAACAAATGAACTCAAAATAAAAGCAAAAACTTTTCTTCATAAAACTATGTAGTAGTTGTGGTGTGTACTTTCTTAATGAAGCTGATACATGCTATTTATAAGCCATAAAACCGACATAGTAAACCTAAACCTAGCCGACATAGTACAAATTACGGCAGCCCCAATTTCGTGTTCTGCAAGTCACACAGCTGCGTCTCGGGCTTCCGCAGTTGCAGGCCTAATTGCCTTCTCTTCAGGTCCAGCAGACTTTTCACAGACTTTCTTGACTTCAGCCCAATAACTTCTTTTAACTCAGATCCACTCTTCTTTAGCTCCATAATATGGTATACCTGAAAAGTATTCAAAACGAGACGGAACAGTATCATATTCACAAGATAAAATATATAAATGAAGAATCAACGACCAAGGAACCGACACTAGGAAATTTACACATATACAATAATCAAACTGTCACTTATCAATCGAGCTTAATTCGGGGTAAATAATGGTGTAGTTTATAGTACTAATTTCAGTGTCATCAGTACAATGTTAAATAAATAGTACAATTGGAAGCCCTACAAGAGTATTCAAGAATATACGTCATTAATACAGAATATACGCAACAAATAAAAAAGTAATTACGGAATATATTATGGAATATATGTACAGCTAATACGCCCTATCAAGTTGTACGGTCGGAGATTAATCCATGCTTGACACAAAACTGCGAATGCAAGGCAGATGCTTGGTGAGAGCATCATCCAACTGATCAGCAATAGAAATGACAAGAGTATGAGAAGACGAGTAACCAAGAGCCTGAATAGGTAACTCATTTTAACTCTGTAGTAGTAGCAGCAACCGAACGATACTCAACCTCTGTGGAAGAACGAGCAACTGAATGTTGTTTTGTAGAGCTCCATGATATAAGATTACGCCCAATAAAGACCAAATAACCACTGGTAGAGGAATATTCATCCTTATTACCACCCCAATCTGCATCAGAGATAGCATGAAGAAACAAAAGAGATGAGCGATATAGCTGTAGACCATTGCATGATGTTCTAACTCAGTAACGAAGAAGACCCTTGGCTAACGTCCAATGCTGAATGGTAGTAGCATGCATAAATTGAACAAAAAACACTGAAGACTTCCAATAAGCCTATAATAAGAATTAGGATCATCATGCGCAGCAACAGACTGAACCATAAGCTCAAAGGCATTAACATGTAAAGGGGTGACCACATCTTTGGCCTCTGTCATACTAAAATTATGAAGCAGATCAAAACTATGCTTATGATGATGAAGAAAGATACCATACATATTAGTTTCAACCGCAACCCCCAAAAAGTAAGACAGAGGACCCAAATCCTGAATGGAGAACCGAGATCCCAAACTAGCAACAAAGGAGGAAACTACGTCAACGTCATTACCTGTGTCAACAATGTCATCAATGTAGACAAAAACAACAAGCATAGTGGACTGAGTGGTAAAAATAAATAAAGAGGAATCTGCAGCATAATTGCAAAACCCAAGATCCAGAAGAAACTACTTAAGTTCTTGGTACCAAGCACGAGGGGCCTGCTTGAGACCATACATGGCTTTGTGAAGCTGACAAACATAATCCGGGTGATCAGAATCAACAAAACCCGGAGGCTGAGCCATAAAAACCTGCTTAGAAAGATGACCCAGAAGAAATGCATTATTAACATCCAACGGATGCAAAGACCAACCAAATGTAACGCAAGACTCAAAACCAATTGAATCGTAGTGGTCTTAACAACATGACTAAACGTCTCAAAGTAATCTAGACCTGGACACTGAGTAAATCCTTTGGAAACTAAACGAGCCTCATAACGATCAACCGTGCCCTCTGCTTTACGTTTAATCCATAAAACCCATTTACAATCAACCAGTTCAACTTGCGTGGAATGTGGAGCCAAGGACCAAGTTCCATTGGTAACTAAAGCGTTAAATTCTTTAGACATAGCTACACACCAATGATGTGATTGTAGAGCTTTTTTATAAGTGGTTGGTTTGGTATCAGAGAATTTTGAATCCAGCTGGGAGTTGAGGTTAAGAATTTTTCGGGGTTTAAAGATGTTATTCCTAGAACGAGTAACCATAAGGAAAGGGGGAGTAGGAGCGGAAATGGGTGGGGCCTTGGGGTTAGAAGAGTCGTCTATGGAAGATGATGGAGATGCAGGTGAATGTGTGGGAAATGGAGAAGCGGGGGAAGATGGGGCGGGGGAAGGCAGAACAGGGTCGGAACAGGCAAGGCCAGGAATAGCAGGAATGGAAGAGAGGCAGAGGAATATCATTAAATAAAGCAGGGGACCTTGACTCAAGGGAGTAACCAGCGGGAGAGGATGGTGCACGGGAAAGAATGGGAAATACCGTTTCCGAAAATCGAACATCGGGAGAAACATACAGACAGTTTGTTTTTAGATGAAGGCATAAATAAGCGCTTTGAGTCAAAGAGTAACCAAGGAAGACGCCGGGAAGAGAGGAGGATTCCATCTTGTGTGATTATATGGGCGAAGCCAAATGTAACATAAACAATGAACACACGAAGTTTGGAAAAAAAGGTGACAGATGACAGAAGAGTCCATAAGGGGAAGACATGTAAATGGCATTAGTGGTGATACGCCAAGAGCGACAAGAGCCCGCGAACCCAAAGCCGGGCCTAATACAAGCCCAACAAAGGATAAAACCCGCGGTCCAGCTAGCTCGTTCATCATAAGCCAAGTCACAAGCTCCACAAGCTCTCTCCATCAATCGAGACGAAAGATAACGACCAATATGTATATAGTTCAGTTTGGGTATCAGGGGCCGATTAGCTCGCCCTCAGCTCGCCACCAGCTCGGACAAAGCCCAATCAGTTAAACAAACACAAGCAGTCACCAGAGCCGAGCTCGCAGCGGCCTCGACATAAGCCCGCCTATTAGAGCTCGCCTAGCGACACATGCATCTTACCGCCCTATTGTAAGCACCGACTCTGTCATATATAAATAGCGGTGTCCCACACATACCAGAACTACATGAAATAAAAGAAAACACCATGTTAATTGGCTTGATCCTTTACACTAAATGGTACATAGGCAGCCTTCTTGGCACAACTATTCCCTCAAAAACACCTCCATTTTTTCAATGTATTTGATCTTCATATTGATTTTGAGACTAAATGACATAAAACATACATATTCACACCTACTTAGCCAAATATCCACCGCATAATCTTGTTTGTGGTAATTTCGACATTATCGGTTGGCATGCGATTAATGAGATAGACAACAGTAGAAAAGGCATAGGTCTAGTAAGCAAGAGCCATATGTGCGTGGTGAACAAGTCTGAGACCAGTTTCCACAATGTGCAGACGACGTTCAGAGACACCATTATGTTGAGGTGTGTGAGGTGGAGTAGTATAGTGATAGATTCCCTGAGTGGAAAGAAAAGACTGTAAACCAGCATATTACTCCACCATTATCAGAGTAAAAAGTTTCTCAAACATTGATTTAAAGCGTTGAAAGACAAGAAAAACATCATATTTATGTTTAAGTGAGTATAGCCAGACATAAATAAATAGGGGATGTCCATACATCAAAAAGTACTATGTCACGGGGTCGAGAAGAATGCAAAGTGGAAACTGAAAAAGGTAAACGATGACTCTTATGGCAAAGACAATCATCAAAATCAAAAGAATCAAGGAGGCGATCACTGACAAGAGAGTGTTAAGTGAGAATGTGAATAAAGATGCGATAAGAAGGATGACCACAACTGTGCTGCCAAGTGACGAAGTTGGTTTTATTCTAGGAAAAAGCTAAAATGAGAGGGGACTGCCAAAGATACATGCCATCTTTTGCGTGCCCCTGGTGGAGACATTCTGTTCAGAAGGTCTTTTAGAAGAAACGAGTCAGATAGTAATTCAACTGAAACAGAGTTATCATAACAGAATCGAGTGACATAAATTAAATCATGGGATATACGTGGAACACATAAAACATTATCTAAAATAAAGTAGAGGCATATGAGTGAAAGGAAGTAGAACCAGACTACCAGTTTGGGTGAACACTAGGGCACTTCCATCACCAATATGGATGTTTTCATGACCCTGATAAGGAACATGATGGCTGAGAGACCGAAGATCTGCTGTCATGTGATAAGAAGCACTAGTATCCAAAAGCCAATGCTAAGAATAAGCTGTAGCGGGATAAGCACATGAAGTAGCGCTGATTGAATCTTCCATGAATGCTGGAGTTTTTTTCATGATGAATAGTGCCCGGTGAACAGTACCATGAGATTTTTGTGTGTGTGTGGAAAGAATAAGCGATGGAGATAAAGATGTGGAAGAATAATTTGGTGTGGGTTTGTTAACTAGAAGAGAATGGTGGTGCAGAGGCTACTAAGAGAAAGACGACGGCGAGTTTTGGAAGAAAGATGAAGGTGCGGCGTGGGAAGAAGAAAGTAGAAAAAGGAACCAGGGGGATAAAGCGCCTCACGATACCATAATATAATGTAATTGAAATAATGATTTCATTGATCAAAATAACTAGTACAGATTTGACATATATAGTACAATTGGAAGCCCTCTTTGGATTATTCTAGAATATACATACTACATTAATACATACGAATATCTGAAATAAATACAAAAGTAATTACGAAATATATTATGAAATATATTTACAGACTAATAACATCGATAGTATACATCCTTCCTAAAGCCTCAATTACTAGTTGTGTATGTTTAATATTTATCAGATAGCATTAGGGGAAGTGTTGAAAACATAGAGTCAGTTAGCTACACAATCTCTTTCAAATGAGGGTTACTAATCACCCCCCTCCCCATCAAATCAACCCCCCATCATGTCAATAATTCACTTTTTTTTTTTTTTCTTTTTCATATCTAGTTTAGTAGTAGTTTGTAGTAGTTTAATGCTAATAACTTCTTATAAATATGTTTATTTTATTATAAATAATATATTTTAAAAATATACTCAATGAAGCCTTTAAAATGAGCCCAATATTGAATATAAAATGTATAACGAAAATATTAATTTTGTGATGTAATTTAAAAAATTTATCAACATATTCAGATTTTCTCTTATCCACCTATCCTTAATTTTACACACATATTGATTTTCTCTTATCTACATATCTTCAGTTTTATCCACATATTTAGATTTTCTCTTATCCTCTCTTATCTTCAATCCTCTTATATATATATATATATATATATATATATATATATATATATATATATATATATATATATATATATATATATATATGTATGTATTATATCATAACTTTGACCACATCTTCTAATTTTCACCACATCTTCTAACTTTGAAAAAAAAACATCCTTAAGAGGAATTTTTAGTATTTCATAATAGAAAATCATGGATCACTACAATTTCTCATTTTCGGGTAGTTGGGTATTTGGAAACGATTTTACTGAATGATGTTCTAATGGGAGAACGTCCAGACTACCATGGCGTCTAGTGGGGAGAGAACGTGATTACGGCCGAATTTATTGACTGAGGTTAGTTATTGTTGTTGTAATTGTCCATATTCGTTACTTTTTTTGATTTTTGGTTGTATAATATTGTGTTTATACATACTCATCTATTTTTGTAGATATTTGAAAGTAGAGATGCTATGTTAGATAGGGTACGGAGTGTTGGTATGAAAAATGGTTTTGTGATTGTTATAGATAAATCTTGTAAAATGATTGGCGGAAAAATGCCAAGATGCGTTCTTATTTGTGAAAGGGGAGGATTGTACAAACCTCCACCCGAAGGGCATACAATGCAAAGGGATACTGGAAGGAAAAAATGTAATTGTCCATTTAACCTTCGTGGTGTAGCACAACCCCCAGACGGTGTGATGTGGGGTTTGAAGGTTGTTAATGGTTCTCATAACCATGAACCAGCCGAGTGTTTTGAAGGACATGAGTATCCTTCAAGGTTGACTGCAACCCAGAAGCAATTAGTGCGTGACATGGCCAATAGCACTGCTCCTCGAGAAATACTTAGTGTTATGAAACAACAAGACCCGTCAATTACTACGGGAATCAGAAGTATTTACAATGTGAAGGCAATGTACAAGAAAGAGCAGTTAGAGAGTTTATCTGAAGTTGGATACGTCTTAAAAGAATTAAATGGTAAAAATTACGCGTACGACTATTTGAAAAATGAACACACCAATGAGATCACAGATATTATTTGGGTTCATCCTACAAGCCTAGAGTTATCTGTCAATTTTTCGTCGGTGTTAATTATGGATGCCACGTACAAGATTAATGAGTATGGGTTACCGCTCTTAGAGATTGTGGGTATCACATCCACAATGCTAACCTTTTCTATTATGTTTGCATATTTGAGTAATGAGAAAAAAGAGCGAATGACATGGGTATTGGATACGTTAAAGAGATGGATGGTAAAAAAAGGAGCTGTGTTGCCATCAGTGATTGTTTCAGATAGGGATCTAGCGCTTATTGATGCCATTGAAGAATGCTTTCCCTCCGCACATCACATTCTTTGTATTTGGCATATAAATCAGTGTGTAATGAAGAATTGCAAGTCTATGCTTGGTACGAGATGGGAAGAATTTTACAATGCATGGCAATCGATTATTCATTCATCGACACCGGAGACTTTGAATTTGAGGTGGAATGCCATGCTCAATGATTTTTCAAAATATGATCGTGCCATAAAGTACCATTGGAATACATGGTTACGTCCTTATAAGGAGCGATTTGTTAATGCATATGTAAACAATGTTATGCATCTCGATAGTCATTCAAGTCAAAGGTAACTTCCATATAACCTCTATTTATTCACTATACTACGCTAAATAATATTGTATGTCCCTTCCCTATTTAACACATTGTATTATTAAATTTAGGGTGGAGTCGCGCATCACGAGACTCAAAGGATATTTCGGGATACTTGGCATCACTTTCAACGTCTTTTCAGAAAATAGAAAAGATGTTGGACAATCAATTTGGGAGTATTAAAAAGTCGTTCCAGAAATCTCTCAACATTCCACGACATAAACATCTACACGATGACCTTTATAGTGAAATCAGAGGTCGCATTCATTAAATGCAATGCAATTAATTGGTAAGCAGATAGAACGTGCTGAAAAACTTCCACCCTACAAATGAGAGAATTTCAATTGTAAGATCAAATTGACACACGGATTGCCATGTGCTCACGATATTGTACTGTATCGTTTTATGGGCAAGCCAATTCCACAAAATGATATCCACGTGCACTGGAGTAAGTTGTCCACGCAAGTCCCCAAGTGTACTAACGAGGGAGTACAACCCGACAAGGCAGCTCATCTTTTTGAAAGATTAAATGAAATGGATCCTTCTAGTCGTGATATTATGATTGATAGGTTTATCGACATGTCGATCCATCTCGTTGCCTGATTCGACCCCCCATCATACAACACAGAACAAAAAGTCGACCTAGAAGAAAAGATGAGCGAGAACAACGACCGGAGACCTTTCTTCTCATTCTCCACTCATCAAACAGGGGTTCCACATATTCCAAAATCACAAGGGAGAAATATGAGGGATCCCCTCATTCAAAAATTTCCTCAGCGGTATCAGCGTTATATTTCCCACTGTGTAGATGTCAAAGCCGATGGTCATTGTGGATTCAGAGTGATAGTCGCGCTTACTCCATGGTTACGAAGACCAATGGGCTCGAGTGCACGATGGACCTTATGCAAGAGATGTTGCAAAACCGGGACATGTATGATAATCTTTATTTTCATGAAGATTGGGCATCAAGGATACTAAGAAGACTTGAATATTTGAACCATCAAGACACGAGTTATTCGCACGATGCGATCGCACCACCGGGGGGGTTGTTTTAGCTTCAGCAGTACAATGTTGCAAAGGCACACATTCGATTGGGAAGCTACGGCTTGTCATACTCAATTGCCGTTGAGGTCCCGGCCGATTCGATTACCAAATGACAACTTATAGCTATCGGTCGTATTAATAGAAATCACTTTGTACAAGTTTTCTTGTACCCTAATTACCCTATATCACCCATCATGAAATGAAAATTATCAGGCCAATCAGACGGATGGACTCATTATTATCAAGCACGTATTCAACTGTGGTACGATGTAATGCAGATGGATCCACCGGGACAACATTTCGGAGGAATTTTAGATTAATTATGTGTTTGTTTGTGTTTATTTCTATAAATGAGGTTTGATTTTTAGTGTTCATTCAAGATATAGTTGGATTCGATAAAATTATTATATTGATTCGTTGAAATTTAAACGGATTCAACTAAATAATATAAATAAATAAAATATTATATTAGGTCCGTTAAAATAACTTTTTAATACATTATTACATATTCAATATTAGGCTTGTTTGATAGGTATTGTTTAATAGATTTCAAAAATATAAATTTTATTATAAAATAAATTATTAAATAAAAGTTATCATCATAATAAAAATTTACATACAAAATAAAAAATAAAAAAAATAGAATGGGGAGGGGTGATTTGATTTTTTTGGGGGCGATTAACAACTCTCTTTCAAATCAATGTTTCGATTTTAAAAGGCAGAGTTTTTTCACTATATATATAAAAAGAGGAGCTGGAGCAGGCTTCATGCTTCTTTTGTCTCTCATTGGATTGAAGTTAGTAGTTACTTCCATGAAATTAAAGTTTGAGTGATAAGAAATTGAGAATGAGAATTCAATTTTTTTTAAAAAAAACTGTTTGCTCAAAATTAACAAGCATAAATAAACAAATGATTATTCTGTGTCGTTTACAAGCTCATTTTTAATTTTCCATTTGTACACTATTCTGTCTCCCTAGTGATGTAATCGCTCCGAACCGAATCAAACTTTTACTTATCGAGTCGTTCAACCCTAAAAAATAATGATGCTCGAACTCGGTTTGAGTTCGTTCGAGCAAGAAAAAATACGCTTGAGTTTGGCTTGTTAAGATAGATGAGTTGCTCGAGTTTGGCTGGAGTTCGATTAAATCTTACTTGAGCGAGCATTTCACGAGCGAGTGTCGAGCTGCTCGGCTAGGCCAGGGTTTCGGTAAATGGATGATTTTATATTTGTAAAAGACAGCTCAAAAGTTTTTTTTTTTCCTTTTTGAAAACTCAAGTTTTTTTTAGGAGTGGGCAAAAGTAATTCTATTATAAAAATGAAAACAATGGAATGATAAAAGAAGGAAAAATTAGTTTCTAGTCCACTTTTTCCCCCTTAATTAAGTGCTAATCCAACTTCAATATTTTAGTTGCATTAAGGACAAATAAATTCCATCGGACGAATATACCCCCATTTGATATGAGAGAGGGACGGAGCAGTTGCAAGAGAGAGGGACGGTTGGAGTAGTCGGGGTATCTCTGCTTTGTGGCCACTTGACTGGTTTTTTGTATCCTTTTGGCAATGGAACCAGACTGACACATCGGAGCTTCGTCAGGACAATGTCTTTCACAATGTTCGAAGTGTTTTCTACTCCTCAATTTCTTAATTGCAGCTTCATTATCCAAACATGGTATGTAATCTGCACCAGCTATTTCATTACATAGCTTTCATTTATCCTCTTTATGTTCATAACCTCTGTTTTGATCTGCTTCTTTATTACCCATATTGTTATGCCCATAACCTCTGTTTTGATCTTCTTTATTAATCATATTGTTATGCCCATCAACTGTTTGATCATTTTCCTTATCAACATCTTCTTCTTTATTAACCACATTCTTATTATGCCGCCTCTCAACTGTTTGATCATTTGCTACATGTGTATCTTCATCATGTTCAATCTGATCTTTGCTCGTTTTCCCATGGCTTTCGTGTTGTTCTTCGGGTTCTTGAGTTGCCTGATCATTTTGATTCTAATTAGCAACTTCTTCATCATGCTCGATCTGATGTTTGCTAGTTTTTCCATGGCTACTCTCGTGTTCTTCGTGTTCTTCGGGTTCTTGAGTTTCTTTGTTATTCTGCTGCTGCTGCTGCTCTTGATCAACTGTTTGATTATGATCTTCATTTTCAACTACTTCTTCATCATGCTCAATCTGCTCCGCCACCATTAATCATACGCTATTCTCATCTACATAATTTGGAGCTTCAGTAGCAATTCAAACACAATATGGGTCGTCATCCTCAGCACCACCGCTGCTCGTGTTCGAACTCTCTTCCATTGAAATCGGCTCCAAACATTTTAGCTTGTGCCTTGACCTTCTTGATCTTTTATTCTTTCTTCTCTCCTTTCGATTATTCCTTTCTTTATTGGTCTGAACTAAAAGTCCTTCAACATCATCTTTCTTTATTGATCTTTTTTGTGTTGTCTTTGTTTGCCAAATTGCCAATGCATATGTTTCTTTCTGTGTTGTCTTTTTGTGTTAAAGCAACTATATTATTTCTGCTATCCATTTTATTTTGTTTGAATCTAGTTTTTTTTTTATAGAAATTTTTGTTGCAGGTTGAACTTTGATAATTTTGTTTGAATCTTAAGTGTAAGATAGCAGAATTAATTGGAATAATGTATTGCGTCTTCTGTGTGTTTAGGTAATGGTTCTTCCTCGTCAGTTATTGAGACGAAAATCGCTCGAAATCCCGTCTTTGTTCAAGTTGTTACTCCAGAAGCTAATAAAATGGATATTAAAGTAGAGGTTAATAAGCAAGAAAGCTCTGATTCAGGTTACTATTTGGATGAATATGTTGAAAAAGGTGAATCGGATACGTCTTTTGAAGGATTTTTCAAGAATGCAGCTGTTTATGAAGCCAAGAACAAGTGGCCTAATGTGATTGAACCCAAGAACAAGAAGAGGCCTAAAAGAAATGATCCTAAAGAAAAAGTAGTATTGAAACATGCTCCGAAAAGAAGTAAATATGAGTGTTTGAACTGTGAGAAGACATTCAGTTCATATCAAGGACTTGGGGGACATAGACCTTGGAACAAAAAATCGAAAGGAGAGTCATTTTGAGCCACGACATCGACATCGATACTAATAATCGATGATCGACATCGATACTACCGACATCGATACTATCGTCATGTGTGCCTTAATGCAATAGATAGGCCTAGTTCATAGGCTTACTATGTGCCTTGGCGTGCTGAGGTTTTTGATCTACATTGTATCATCATGTAATAGATAGGCCTAGTTCATAGGCTTACTGAACTTGTAATTCATCACCTTGTGAATTCCGGGCATGATAATTTAGTTCTTTGAACTTGAATATCCTTCTTATAATTTGGCTAATAGTTCAGACTGTTTCAGACTTGTATTGATCTTCTATGTATTACCTTTTAGTCTGATGTACCTATTGTACTAAATCTATAGTCTGTTGTACTGATCTTCTATGTATTACCTTTTAGTCGATGTACTTTTAGGCTTAATTCAAGTGATTAACTCATCGAACTCGCATGTTATAAACACCACACCTTAATCAAGTTATCATTAATGATTCTATCTCTTACGAATTGTATCATATAAACCAATTTAACACGGTGTGTTAGTGTATCTCGATTTTGCATTTGGAGAATGATATTTATCTCTCGGATAAAGACCTTACAAAGAAATTCAGGTGATTAAATAGCTTTGATGATGGTAAATAGAGACTAAACAAGCGTAAATCTCTGCTTTTTTCTTTATTTTTCATGTTGTTAATCGATGTACATATTGTACTAAATCTATAGTTTGTTGTACATGTTATTAATCTGCTTTGAGTTTGTTAACGATGCGGTGGAATGTTCTCCTGCATATTCTTGTATAATGACATCGACATCGATACTCATCGACATCGATACTATCGATACCATCGACGATCATCGTCATCGATAATGTGTTAGTGTAAATGTCGCGATTAAATTCGGCTTTCAAATACTACGTCGAAAGGTATCAAACGCGGACTCAAAATGAAGATAAAAAAATATGAGCTTTGGTGAAACAATTTTGATGATCGGTGTTCTAAATCAAAAGTTACGGTCGTTTATAAGGAAAGCGCTCCGGTTAATAAAAATATTTTTTCATCTTTCAAAATATACGTCGGAAGAGTATCGTATTTGGGCTCAAATTGAAGAGTAAAAAAAAACATGAATTTTGGTGAAAAAATTTCGATGATCGGGGTTGTAAATCAAAAGTTACGGATGTTTGAAAAAAAAACAAGCGATCAATGTACTCATGTATCATGTAATGATGAGGGCCATGAGGTTAGTTTTGTCCTTCGAAAATGTTTGTTCTTTTGCATTAAAAAATAAGCGTGTCCTATTTATTTATTTTGCGCTAAAAAGAGGACTTTTTTTCTTTATCTCTAAAAATATATAAGAATATATATATATATATATATATATATATATATATATATAAGTAACGCTTCGATAAGGCTCATAAACATTTCGAATCAAGCATTACACTGCTCGAGTTTGGCTCGTTAATATTGATGAACCGCTCGAGTTCGGCTCGAGTTCGATTAAATCTTATTTGAGCGAGCATTTCACGGGCGAGCGTCGTGCTCGGGCGAGCGTCGAGTTGCTCGGCTCGTTTTACACCCCTAGTCCTCCCTCTATCCCTAAAAAAGAACTGATTGTGTCCCTCTCATGCATTTTAACTTCTCTATTTTAGCGTGCAGTTGGAATAAGTTGTTTTGCAATGAAAAAAACGAGAGTTTCCATGCCCGTAATATATAACTCTTACAGGACAAAAATATTTAATTAAGTGAGTAGAAGGATAGTCTTTTAAAACTTTTGCATAAAGGACAAAACTATTTATCCACTGTCGAAATTCACTTTTGTTCGAAATTCACTGTTTAAATTCACTGCCGAAATTCACTGTCGAAATTCATTAATTTTCAAAATTCATTATCGAAATTCACTGATTTTCAGGATTCACTATCAAAATTCACTGATTTTGGGATTCACTGGGGAGATTCACTAATTTTTGGGATTCACTGTTTGTCCTTCTCGCTATAAAAATTATGCAGTTGTCCTTCTCCCTATAAAAAAAATATGTAGTTGTCATGTTATGTAAAAATATTCCAGATTGTGTCATTATCCCTAATTTTCCATAAATTTTTTTTAATAAAAGAACAAAAATGATACTCTTAGTACTGTCGTATGTGACTAGAGTAGCAATGTATTTTGAATCGAGCAATGATAGTGCCACAACCAAATCGACACAACGAGTGACACAACCTAATCTCATACCCTTGATTTTGGTGAGTCACCACAACCACTTGAGACTCAACAAAATCAAGGGTGAGAGATTATGGTGTATCATCCGTTGTGTCAGTTTGGTTGTGGCACTATCATTACTCTTTTGAATCATTCTTACGGGACTAATTAACATGTTCATTAAAAACTAATAACAAAAAAAAAAACTGTTATAAAACTAAATAAACTACAGGGGGAGAACAAAAGAAAATACAAAGTATAAGAAGAAGGAAAATGTTTGTGTATTATTTCACTGGTATTATGATGTATTTATAGTAGAGATTACAATGTGAACACAATATAATAGATAAGCCAGAAAATCTTGTAAATCAATTTGAATAATAGATAAACATATTTTTATCTTTTATAACACTCCCGCTTGGATATCTATTATTCAACAACAATATATATGATACGCCTCATTAAAATCTTACTAAGAAAAAACCCATTAAGAAAAAAATCTTAGTTAATGAAAAAGAGTACATATTTATCTATGTTGATTTACTCCCCTTGAACCAAGCATCAATTAAGTTCTTTAAACGTCGCATCTCAATTCTCTTCACAAGTCTTTCGAATGTTGCATTTGACAATGTCTTTGTAAATAAATCTGCCAGGTTGTCGGTTGATCTGATCTGTTGCACATCAATTTCCCCAATCTTTTGCAAGTCTATTATATGGCTATTTAATTTCTCGATCTGAGTTGCATAAGTTATATGTCATGAACTATTAACTTTGCTAGAAAAACCCAGTGGAAAAAAACTAGACAAGAAAAATAGGTCATTCCATATGCGTTTTTATGTGTTGCATTGACTACCTCATTAAAACCCTTTAACTAAGAAAACCTACGGGAAAAACTTGGTTAAAGGAAAAAGAGTACAATCATTGGTTTTAAGGCTAAATGCTTAAAATAGTTTTGAAGTTGTCGCTCCCCCTTACGACAACAATCTTCCTTATGTACGTATTCCCGGTACTATAAACGCATTTTGTTCCAAAATAGAGGTATGAATGATCTTAGTGAACGAATCTGCTAAATTGTCACTAGAGCGTACATTTGTATATCACTCTCTTCTAGAGTTCGTGTAGATAATTAAGTGTAGGGACTAAAAATTGTCATGCCCACTACGAATTCGCGCAACACATTCAACACAACCATCACTATAATCATAAAAACAATGGGAGAAGTAATACAATCACAATTTGCATGCATATATCTCTATCAAATCACAGTGATGCTATAAAATTCATGGCGTAAAACATGAGTTACATATATATATATATATATATATATATATATATATATATATATATATATATATATATATATATATATATATATATATGTCCTCAATAGGAATCTAGTCAAGCTGGTCAAATTGCATTCAACATGAATATTAACGACCTTTACAACTTAACAATATGCATGTTGCGATTGTTAAAAGAATTCATTTCTGAAATCTACCAAGGATTTTCATATCAATACTGATCTCCAACGACCCATAAATATGCAGTCATGACATATGAAAACCCAAAGTTACTGCCAGATATATTAATTAGCGGAACATAACATTATCTATAATGGGGGAATATATTTGATCTTTAACAAACACCTATTTCCAATTCAAACTCAACCTCAATTGCTTATTTCATTTTTAACTAGTCCGAGTGTTTCTGACACTCTGCTAATGTTAAGGGCTAAATTATAGTGATTCTTACATATATTTTCTATATCAATTTCCCCTACATTCGTATGATTTTCATAGATTTTGAGCTATATATGTAAGTATTGAGTAAATGGTGTTTTTAATAGTTAAATATGAAAACGTATCGATTTATATGCTTATTTGGTGATTTTATGTTGTTTTGGAATCGTGTTACGTTTTGGTATGTTTTCGATGTGTGTAGATACATATCTTTAACTTGGGAAAGGATTTGGAAGAGTCAAAATCGAAGTTGAAGTGATTTTGAAGAGATAGAGATGAGAGAAAGAGGATAATGATCAAGAAATCCGTTCTGCATCAGTGTGAACGAGCGTCCAAGATTAACGAACGAGCGTCCAGAGCTAGACGGGCGCTCGAAGATGTGGAATCAAGCGCCCGAATCGTATTTTACATACGAGAGTTCAGACGGCTGGCTAAACGAACGTCCAGTCTCCGTCCAAGCATCCTGGACGGGCGTCCGGTTGAGTGAACGGGCGTCCACCGCCGTTTTTGCTGAAACCGACTTAGGTTACTGTAGCAACCGCCTCAGTTTTCTATTTAAAGCACAGCAGCCCAAACCCTAAATTGATTCCGACTTTCATACACATCAAACACAAGAGAGCAGCCGCCCCTTGGAGATTTGAAGGCCGGTCACCCGAGCCTTGTGCTCGGGTGAACCGATGTTAGATTAGGAGTCGTTTAGATGCTTTTCGTTTTCGTTCTTGGATCAATTCATGTATGAGACTATGTGAGTTCTTCTTGATTTATTCAATTTCAGTTTTTCTTCAAGAGTTTAGTTCTTTTTGTATCTTTCTTTGTGCTTATGATGCCATGAGAATAGATTGAAAGATTTGTTTTCTATTGATAGTTACAACATACGGAAGTTGCATAAACGTTAGATCACCATAGAAAGATAGGATCTTTAATCATTAATTATGTGACAAATTAATTGGTTAATCATCTAGGTTGTTAGATTCTAAAATACGAGAGTTAACCTGAATCTACACCGAGTTTTGTATTGAAAATCAGTTTCAACTTACGAGAGAGTAGAGATTGATGAATTGGACTTACTAAGGAATTAGGAATCCGTAGCTTGAGAATAGATTCGTTAAGGAATTAGGGGTTTATGTCTCGTGAAAAGGTGAAACCACAAATTGAATTAGAATCATGAGAATAACTAGGATTGAAATCACTTAGTTTGTACATTGTTTGAGCCCATGTCTTTTTAGTTTAGATTGTTTTATTTTGTTGTAGCTTAGATTTAGTTTATTTGTGCTATATGTTATTTGTTCGTTCTTTCGTTTATTTGTTTTCTTGAGTAGCAATTGATAGGAATTAGTGAAATTAGATTCTACATCCCAATTCCCTGTGGATCGACCCTGTACTTACCCTACTATACTAGCAATTCCCGATATTTGGTCGGTTAGGAGTTAGTTTGCATGTTAAGTATAGGTTTATAAATTTTCTTTTGTTTTTATGATGCAAAATCCTCCCAACAAAAGTGGCGCCGTTGCCGGGGAATAGGTGTCATGTTGAATCTGATCTTGTTATTTCTCGATTTTGTTACGTTTATTTTTCGTTTCAATAAAAGTAGCGTTAAATAAATTGAGAGTTTTTATTTTTGCCGTGTTTCGATGACCGTTGGGTTAAGAATGTGCAAAAAGTTTTTTACTCAATTTGTGAAACGTGAAGTGTATCTAGTCTAACCCTCTGTGCTTTAATTTGATGTGGCTGCTCTGTGATATTTGATGTATGATCTTTTAAGAAATTAGGGTTTCTTTGTGTTTCCGCGTTTTTTATGCAAATTGATCGTTGGACGAGCGTTCGAGTAAGTGAACGCCCGCCGAGCCCCTATCATGCAGTAAACGAAGGTCTGGTTTGTTGGGACGCTCGTCCGCTCCAAAACGTATCGGCTACATTTCGTTTTCAAGAACCAGACGGACGTCCATATATCTAAACGCCCGTCCGGCCTGCATAAGTTTTAAACGCCCGTCCGGCCTGCATAAGTTTTAAACGACCGTCTGAATTAGTGAATGCCAGTCCAGGTTCTAGAATTCCTCTTAACTTGATTTTTAATGCTTTATTTGATATGGATACTTTAATTTGAGCTTCTGTGGCTATTTCATTTTATGTAGATGTTCTGAACTTGCATGTTTACATCTTTCCATCTACCGATCCATGTTAAATAACTGATTAATTTTTTTATATGCATGATTCATCTATGCAAGTTATAGTCACTGTCGGTTCTCGTATGCTATAACTGGTCTTATTGTTATTTAGTAGCTAATGTTGGTTTCCGTAGGCTGCATATTCTGTCATGAATCTTGTTAGCTTTTAAGACTTATGTGCTTCCTTGTTGTTTTTATAACTCATATGGGTAGTAACTGTCGGTTTTCCGTTGCTACGATGGAAACCTTATGAGTTATATCTGCGCTAGTATAGCTAATCGTTGGTTTTCCATAATGCTATCACCTTTGACGAAGTCTTAAAGCGCGCTTACTGCTGCATGTAATGAACAAGATCGCTCGTTTATCGTAACTTTGTCATTATCTGGTGAGACGTTTATTATATACATGTCGTGTTTGCTAATAAGTGGGCTAGTTTTCTTTCTTTTATTTTCTTTTATTTTTGCATATCACTTAGATGCATATCATTTAGTTGCATGTCATCTAGTTGCATTGTTTTTCTATTTTTCTTGAGCATAGTTAGCTCGTCGGCTCGTAATACTACTCGTTTTTTTTTTTTTAGTTTCTCATGACGGGCCGTAGTCATTTGTAGGGTTTGAGACCGACTGATCACACCGAGCCTGTCGTAAAAATTTTAGGATTTTTCATGTAGTTTGCATTGTATTGCATTTTCATATAGTTGCACCTAGCCTACGACTTTGTAGTATTTCATGTATAGTATTCAATCTTTAGTTGAGCTTAAGTTGAAAAATCTCTATGATCCTTTTCTTCATGTGCTTTATACATGTAATCTTTTCTTTTTCCCCGTAGACTCTTTTTGCACTAATCAAGTTTGCAGGATACCTTCTATAGCTATTGTGCACTTTAAAGATGTATTCGGTTGTCCCTGTGATGCTCCACGCTTCATCGAGCTATGCAAGCAATCCTGGTTCTTGTTGGTTCCTCCGCACTGCCAAAGATCCAATCGCCTAAGTACTTTACCTTTTCTTTATTTTCGCACAACTTGAGGACAAGTTGCAATCTAAGTGTGGGGAAGGATAGATGATTTATGTGTCTCTACTGGTTGCTCATATTTTTAGTATTTCTACTTAAAAGTGCTTAATTTTCAAATTTTTGTTAAGTCCCGAGTAGACAAAGGCATATCTTTGCTTGAGTTTATATCATTTTTGCTATATTCTGTATATTTAGTAATTTTAGTTGTTTCACCCGACACTCTTTTTCACATGCCATAGTAAATGATGAGCTAAATGTTGAAAGCCTACCCCATTTTAGTTGGAGATTTTTGATGATTATAGCATGTTTCTTTGCTTATGTACAATTCTTGAAAAGTTTAGTAGTTTGTATTCTAGGATTAAAGTATGACATACTGTGAATATCTGTAAGTTTGAATGTGATAAGTGAAGCGTGATTAAGTCTTTGCAATATTAATAAATTGTTTACTTGAGGTGTTATGCTCAGTGGTCTGTGCTACTAGAAAATAATCTTTTCCACTTGCCAAATGTAAATCTTTAAGTAAACATAATTTTAATTGTGTGTGTCGGAAGTGGTTTATGATTTGGGTGAGGTAGGGTGTACCACGTATGTCCTATTCCACTATGATGACCAAAGCTCACGACGATCGCTTTATAGTCGCCTTATGATTGGAGTAAGGTAGGGATTATCTTGAAATGTCCTATTCTCGCTATGAGGCAAGAGCTTATTCTCGATGTGTGTTAGAAAAGTGTGAAAAAGTGAAAATATTGAAATATATTATTATGAATAAGTAAGGACTTGGTTATCGTTAATCTTATCCCCAGTATAAACTGAAGGATATGTTGTAAGGATTATCCTCTGAGTTTGTCAAAAATGTTTTAGATATTATCTACTGTTTCTTTTTGGGATATATATGTTTTGTAAAGTGCCTGTTATAGTTTTTTTGAATGTTTCTAACTTAGATGGGAAACCGGGCTAGTTTTGGTTTGAATAACTTTCAAATTGTGGAACTTAGTGGAAGTTTATTATGGCTATGCACACACTCACACGGGTGAACTTCTAAGTTATTAAATATGTTTTATATTTGTATAGATGTTTATTTGTCTCGAGCTTGACTTTGTTCTGTTTTGCTCGAGGACGAGCAAAAGTTTAAGTGTGGGGGTGTTGTTAAGGGCTAAATTATAGTGATTCTTACATATATTTTCTATATCAATTTCCCCTACATTCGTATGATTTTCATAGATTTTGAGCTATATATGTAAGTGACGATGCTGGATTTCGTCTATGAATAAATCCGGGCCGTTTTAATCTAGGGATGATTGAATCAAGGATGGTTTTGGGGATGATTTTAGACTGAGCCTGAGAGTCTCTCTCAGGTTGCCTACGTATCCTGTTATGTTCCAGGAATCAAGTCCCACGTAGTTCCTGGAAGTGTATATTTATAGAGAGTTCATTACCCTAACCCTAAACCATGTCGGTTTGGGTAAAATACCGTATTAGCCTTTTGGGCTTTTACTAGCTTATATGGGCTTTACCCACTTATGCAAATAACCATATGGACAATGGGCCGTCGAGGTCAGTGCGGATTTGTATCCTCGACGCCGACCGCCCGACTTGGGGTGATCGAGTCCGGATCTCTCGCCCTACACTCGCCCGAGTCGATCGTCGTACTACCGAGTCAAGGAGCTGACATGCGTGCCTTGACACATGTTTATGATATGAGGACTAACCGATAGACGACACGTGGAGTGGACTTTGGCAATCCCGAGCTTTCCGACTTGCGGTATCGAGATAGGCCCATCGTCTCGCTTCTCTGATCATGTCGGTTGTCGATGTCTCAACTCGTAACTCGACCCTTGGGCTATCACTTATTCTTGTCCAGGAGGAACATCTCGTGACGCCACGTGGAGGTGCGATATTCGGTATCGTCAGTAAGTATTGAGTAAATGGTGTTTTTAATAGTTAAATATGAAAACGTATCGATTTATATGCTTATTTGGTGATTTTATGTTGTTTTGGAATCGTGTTACGTTTTGGTATGTTTTCGATGTGTGTAGATACATATCTTTAACTTGGAAAAGGATTTGGAAGAGTCAAAATCGAAGTTGAAGTGATTTTGAAGAGATAGAGATGAGAGAAAGAGGATAATGATCAAGAAATCCGTTCTGCATCAGTGTGAACGAGCGTCCAAGATTAACGAACGAGCGTCCAGAGCTAGACGGGCGTCTGAAGATGTGAACTGGCGTCCAGAATCGTATTTTACATACAGAGAGTCGAGACGGCTAAACGAACGCCCGATCTCCGTCCAAACATCCCGGACGGGCGTCGGTTGAGTGAACGGGCGCCCACCGCTGTTTTCTTTGAAACCGACTTAGGTTTCTGTAGCAACCACCTCGATTTTCTATTTAAAGCACAGCAGCCCCAAACCCTAAATTGATTCCGACTTTCATACACATCAAACACAAGAGAGCAGCCGCCCCTTGGAGATTTGAAGGCCGGTCACCCAAGCCTTGTGCTCGGGTGAACCGATGTTAGATTAGGAGTAGTTTAGATGCTTTTCGTTTTCGTTCTTGGATCAATTCATGTATGAGACTATGTGAGTTCTTCTTGATTTATTCAATTTCAGTTTTTCTTCATGAGTTTAGTTCTTTTTGTATCTTTCTTTGTGCTTATGATGCTATGAGAATAGATTGAAAGATTTGTTTTCTATTGATAGTTACAACATACGGAAGTTGCATAAACGTTAGATCACCATAGAAAGATAGGATCTTTAATCATTAATTATGTGACAAATTAATTGGTTAATCATCTAGGTTGTTAGATTCTAAAATACGAGAGTTAACCTGAATCTACACCGAGTTTTGTATTGAAAATCAGTTTTAACTTACGAGAGAGTAGAGATTGATGAATTGGACTTACTAAGGAATTAGGAATCCGTAGCTTGAGAATAGATTCGCTAAGGAATTAGGGGTTTATGTCTCGTGAAAAGGTGAAACCACAAATTGAATTAGAATCATGAGAATAACTAGGATTGAAATCACTTAGTTTGTACATTGTTTGAGCCAATGTCTTTTTAGTTTAGATTGTTTTATTTTGTTGTAGCTTAGATTTAGTTTACTTGTGCTATATGTTATTTGTTCGTTCTTTCGTTTATTTGTTTTCTTGAGTAGCAATTGATAGGAATTAGTGAAATTAGATTCTACATCCCAATTCCTGTGGATCGACCTGCATTTACTTACCTACTATACTAGCAATTACCCGATATTTGGTCGGTTAGGAGTTAGTTTTGCATGTTAAGTATAGGTTTATAAATTTTCTTTTGTTTTTATGATGCAAAATCCTCCCAATAGCTAATGACTTAGGTACTAGATCCATATATAATAATAGCAATTAAAGAGGCAATATGTCGTCGACGACTATAATGTTTTACTCTCTCCGTTTTTTTATCTGTCACGTTTCAGAATTTGCTCTGTTTTCATTTATCTGTCATTTTACATTTCCAATGCATCATTTATTATTTTTTTCCTTCTTTACCAATAAAGTATTTCCAACTCCAATAAAAAAATATTTTTCCAATACTAAAAACTCCTTTACCAACAAAGTTTTACATCTCCAATAAAAAAATACATTTCCAATACTATATTTTAGACATATTAATTACTTTCTTAATCTGTGTGAATCTTCTCTCTGCGACATATAAAAAAAACGGAGGGAGTATTATGAATTTCTCCCATAAAATGCATTATTAATTCGATTTTAGCATAAACCAATTCCTTACCAATGTATGGATTGGTTGTTCCGCAACCCCTATATTTAATCATTTGATGCACGTGCAATTTTATTTTGGGGTTTTTGTCTTTAAGACGAATCTCTTTAAGAGATTTCATAAGTGACTGACTATGAATTCATTTTTTGCGGATTTTTATCTTTTACACCGATCGGTCTTCTACGCTTTTGTCGTAGAGAAATATTATAAATAATACTTTTGGTGCATTTACAAATGGTCACTCTTTTTATTCAATTAAGGCATCTGGCAAATTACTTGCTAAATACTACAAGTAAGATCATTTTCGCAGTTCAAATAAACTGATGCGTGGGAGATCGTTTATCTTGTTAAAATTTCTCAGCATTCTTTTATTCTAACATGAGGTTGTATTTATCTCTCCCCCCAATGCCGAGAATCGATCTTCATCAAACATGTTGCACCGAGCTATTCCTTGATGCTCTTTTATTCGCTTCAAATGATTTACACATTTAAAACATAGTGGTGTCATTAAATATCTTATTCTATGAAATTTTTGAAAACATTATCTCTCTTGCGCTTTATATACCACTATGTGATTTCGGATTCTTCATGAATCGTTCAAATTATTTTTCACATCATATTTAGAAAAACTAGAATGAGACATTGAACTTTTGGTTCATATCTCCATTTTCTCAAAAAATATTTGATGTATTCAAAATGTACATAAAATCTACCCTTTGTGGGTTTTATGTCAATGAATATATGAACTCATGGTTCAAATATTTGTCACGTGATATATTCATACTGGATTTTCCTCCTCCTAATCTCAGACAACACTTTTTCACAATCGATATCTAGAAAATTTACAATAACCCGTGACAGATTCAAGATTTTAATGTGATATCCTCTATGGTGGGTATTAACAAATTTCTTTACTATTTTTCGGTTCCGGGAGAAATATTGTCTCATATAGAGATAGTATATATTTTCTCACAATGTGGATACAGTATATCGAGTTATACCAATATTCTTGAATCAGCAACCCAATTTTAGTGGGAAATTTACATAAAAAATGGTTATAACCACAGTAACCAATATATTCATAATCATTATATGCATGTTAAAATTTTAATATGGTCGTATTTAAAGAGATAAAGTATCAATTGAATTGCGGATGTAGAACAATTTATCACTTATAAAAAATTACTTCAAGTAAAATAATCACATATCACAATTTCAATCAAGCAAGTTTTTACACACAGTAGTACTCAAGATTTAATTAGATTGCAAAACCGAATATAACCAAGTTGATCGGAAATCTCATGGTAATATAGTTGTGCAAATGGTTTAATTCACTAATTCAAGTCACTTACAAAGTACACTCACTTAGGTAGATTTGTTAGTGCAACAAAGTTTGACATATAAATTTGCAATCAATTTATCAAACTAATTCACAAGAGCAAAATTAGTGGAGTAAACAAAAGTTGAGCTCAGGTCCACAAACTGACGTATGCTATGCAAAAAACTCAAACCGTCAGATTATGAAATTGCCAGATAAAAACAGTCAGACCAATGAACACTATATTGTTCAAGTATACATGTGTCCAAGCAGATGGTTATTTAAACAAAAAAAAATGAATCATAATTATATCAGATTCGAGAGATATGAAGAGTTCTCAGATATAGACTTAGCAAAATACTAAATAATCCAACTCAAAAATAGTCACAAAATATCAATTATACAACAATCAAAGTGCCAACAGATCTAGTAAATTATCCTGATTTTATGTTCATGAATTCGAATAACCTAATACGCAAGCGATTTTAAATTCCAATTTCAAAATATCACTTAAACAATTTAAGTTCACTAGTATAACTTCTGAGTGTGCTCGCAAAACGATCAAAATCCAATTTCACAAAGGTTAACCAACTCAATACTTTATAAAAGTGTATAAAAAGTCTATCACCTGTTAAAGTAATACGATGTCAAAGACAATAATTTATTCTAACTCTAATTAAGCAATCACAATCAATACCAATATCAGAGAGGTGTACACTTAAACAGATGAAACACGATAAAAACAGTCAGCTCTCTCCGCGGTTGGAATCAAACACGGATTTGAAAGTATTTTTATACAGAAAATTTTAAAATATAATAGCAAACATGTTGCGCGCGGTTTCAGCCAACAAGTTAAAGAGAGACTATCGGCAATAATTAAAAGTATTTCTGCCTACAAATTGCAACAAGGTAGATTATGCATGCATATAGATATTTGTTCGAGATTGTCTCGGATTTTATGCAAAGCAAAATATAACAAGTAATAAAATAAATCCGGTTTACCCCAAGTGCAGGGATCGTAGTATAGCGATTAAAAACCGGAGTCGATCCACAGGGAATCGAGGTTTATCTAGTTCTTATTAATTTTTTTTCTAAATTGTCACGACTACTATTATAACTAAAATTTTAAGAAAATAAAAACGTCTAACACTTAACAAAACTAAAAACAACGAAAACAACAAAAGTAAACTGGACAGAAGATCAAAGATCTAAAGCTAGGAAAGATAATTACGAACCGAGCTAACTAAGTTGTACCTATTTTATAACTAAAACTACAATAAACTTACTACGGTTACTACGATGAAAACGAAGAAAAAACAAAGACAAACGATTTTTCTCAATTAATTTAACAACGAACAAGCAATGATCCACCGATTCCCGCAACCCTCAATTTCGACTCTAGATTATCTTGTGGTGATTTAACGAAAATTGTGATTCACCTAACGAAAATTTCGACTCTAGATCAATCTTTTATCTTTCGATTTTAAAGATTAACGCTTTCATAACAAATGTGTGAAATCTCTCAATTTCGCAATCTAGATATTCAACCTAACAACTCTCGTTAATTAGATTAAAAATCCAATCTTTACTATGGTGATCTACAGTTTAACATGTAAGAATTATCATTTACGTAATTAAGATAATTATGTGGCCCTCTAGTTATTATAATATTATTTTAGTTATTATAATATTATCGTTGGCTAATAAATTGGTTTATTAATAAATAAATAAGTATTATAGAAAAACCTATGATGGCTACGGTTTTTATTCTAGATTATTCTATATGCTTCTGGGTCCCTTTGTCTTGCCTATATAAAGAGAGTCTGTGTACCATCGGAAAGACATTCATTCGGTAATAGGCAGAGACTAGAAGACTCAAAATAGCAAAATATTTTCCTCCCTTGTACGCGCACAAACTAGGGTTTTCTATCGAGCAAAGCGGCTACATGGACGGCGGCTAATGGACAAGGTGAAACCGACACTTCAATCGGATACTATGGTGGAGGTATGATCCTTATTCCGTAATGTTGTGGATCAAATTAAACTATCATGTGGTAGCAGAGAGCCGTGTCCTTCCTGGGTTATAGTGCCCGATCATCATGAATCGTTTTGGTTCCCAATTGTTTTTGCGCCGTCGTGAGTAGTGGTATATATATTATTGTTCAATGTTCATGGAGAAATATATATGTGATATATGCATGCTCTTTGTTCAATTGTTTTTGGTTATTTGTTCAATCGATTGATCATAATGGAGAGGTAATCTTTTGGTAATGCTTTCACTTATTTGCCGTCGGTCAATCGCATCAAATATACCATTCATCGTCAGTATTATAAAAAAAGGAGGAAACAAAGAGTACATAGTTTGGTTGAATTGCTTATTAGCTACTCTAAATGTCCGCGCTAATTGCTATACATAATATTGCCTAGTAGGTTCTTTGGTATTAGTCTCTAAATTATGATGTTTTGTTAATACTTGAGCAATTTAGAGCTATAAAGTTTACTTAAATGTATGTTAAATTAGTCCATTTACGACTCCGCAAGTATGCATATTTTGTTTAATTTTGTATACTTTGTAGAGACTAATTAATCATACCTTGTGTATCACATTGAGAGATTGTTTTCATGCGTTCCTGAGTAGCCACAAAGATCCGGAGTGTGTGATAAATAATAATTGATTTTCACATAATGATAAGTGATTAAGTGATACACACCTATTGACCAATTAATTCATTGAAATAATGCCTGGCCCCACAGGAGGCAATTATTTTTATGAGATTAATTGAAATAAGATGAGACTTGATATTGGAAGAGGACATTCTTATGCCACAGTGCATGCATCGCCCCGCTTCATCAATTAATTCTCGATCTTATTATTTTGAAAGTAAATTCTATGTAGTGATTACGACCTCTACCCACAGGAAGGTTTTGAATTTACTAATTCTGAATTAACATTTGTTGATTCATTTTGAATGTATGCTTCATAACTTATATATATATTTGTTGTCATGGTTATTTTCAGCTTTACCTACGACTGCATTTTTCGATTCTTCTGTCATTCCAATGCTTATTGGTGAAAACTTTGGTGAATGGAAATAGGCTATCCTCTTGACATTGGGTTGCATGGACTTGGATCTGGCGATCCGTAAGGATGCACCACCAGCACTTACGGAATCTAGTTCGTCAGATGAGAAACTAGCTCATGAGCGGTGGGAGCGATCCAATCGTTTAAGTTTGATGCTCATGAAATCCAAAATTCCCAAACCATTCAAAAGCTCCATTTCTGATACAGGCAAAGCGGAAACTTACTTAGCTGCTATTGAGCAGCAGTTTATCGCATCCGAGAAGTCTATTAGGAGTGCCTTGATGAAAAAGTTGTCCTCGATGGTGCATGATAAGAAGCGCACTGTGCGTGAGCACATTATGGAGATGATGGACATCGCTGCCAAACTGAATAATCTGGAGATTCAGATTACCGATGCATTTCTGGTTCACTTCATCATGAACTCTCTTCCTCCTGAATATTGGCCTTTTAAGATATCGTATAACACACAGTAAGTCGGCCATTGAACCTATATAAAGCCACATAATCCAATTGTAAAAGTGTGTGTTTTCATAACCTTTCATATATATTGATAGATTTTTCATATTATATATACTTGTTCATGAAAAAAGTTTTCTTTAGCTTTTTGGTGATTTATTTTCTAGTTTCCCTCCTTCCACGCCATCTCTATCTTGAGTAGATCAAGCTAGATTTCCATAACCGATGGTATGAAGTTTGAACATTCCTTTACGTCTTTATTATGGTAGATCTACTTGTATTTACGTGTTGTAGTTAATATGAATGTTTAACAAACCCATAATTTATTCGAATTAGTTGATACGAAGCAATGTAGATTCTAGAATAGAACCGACGCCCCAATTAATTAAAGTGCCTTTAGCAATTAATCTAGGCATCTTTTAGGTCTCCTAATCTCTGAGATTCGGCGTCTCACGCGTTGATCGACATGATTAATTAACACGAATAATTAGGTCTGTCCAATCTAATATTCGTATATCATAAATTAACATGAAGGACTGTTAGTGAAGTGTTAATTAGGACGTAGTCTTGATGGATCTCTAGGAACGTGCTAGTCATAGTCGATAGCTACTTAGATAGGTTCTCGGTCTTGAGTCGGCAACTCTAACTTAATGCGTATGAACTAATACAACCAACGAAGGAGGTTAGTTGCATATAGATTTTCTGTTGTCCTTATAGTGGAAGTAAATAGGGTTAGCAGATATCGCCCTTAGCAAAACTGAATTAAAAAGTTTGATTGATTTAGGGAAATTATGTGGGGAAATACACACAAGGATTACCTACACCAAGTTAGTAGATAGGTGGGGAAGGGGAGGAATACCATGTTTATGTCTATGTTATTTTTGGTCAATGACCGTCTTTGTCTTGTCGATTAGGTTAGATTCGTTTATCCTTGAATTGCATTATTTCTGTGGGATCGACCTTGATTGCCCGTTGCTATACTATGATTTTACCTAGTACTCTTGCTAGTATAAGCAACATCACGCGCGACATCAGGCAGCCTTTTCAAATCAAAATCAAAAGACCGACATTATTTCTCTACGGCTACCTAGGTGACAGTCAATGCAACGGTTATCGTGCTAACAATCAATGCAGTGGTTACGTAGGTGGCAGTAATTAAAAGGCATGTCAGGTCAAGACTGTTCCACTTTCAAGTCTGACACATCAGAAAAAGCACCTGTTTCTCACAACCTTAGCTGTATGTGCGACCCTCTCCGGCCTGTATGTGACTTAGAAAGAGTCTGCAAGCTAATAGCTACTGAGGTAAGCTGAGTTATTTCGACCAGACTTTTCGAGAAGCCTTGTTCGAAAAAAGGGGCCTCGGGTTGAATTTTTGAATTCAGATTTTAAGTTCGTGTTCTTAGTGAGCCTGACCTCAGGTGCTTTCAACCTCACCAAAAACAACGGGGGCCGTACCTCCTAACGAGCCCAAGTAAGCAGGCATTCAAGTAATTATATTATTATTTTTAATAAGCCTACGAGGTGCAAACCTGAGTCTTGTTAAAAACAAGGGGGCGTATACCCCTAGGAACGGACCTAACTCGAAAGACAGATATTTTCGAGCAAATTAGAGAGCACTCAAGTATACAACGTGCTAACACAATCAACACTTGGAAAAATTTTGAAAAGAGGAAAGAATTCATTCAGTCAAGGGCCATACAATGCCACAACATCATTCAAAGATTACTAAATTATTACAGACAGCAGTCTCAGAAGCAAATGTTTAATATTACAACCCAAATATGATTAAAAGGAAGATAAAGGCTATCACTGCTGGGTCTGCTCTCCCTCGGGCACCATGGATTCATCGTGAACATTTTCTCCTTGAAGTGACGGGTGCAGCAACGAGTCAATTGGGCTCGTCACTACTAGAATTTTCTGTTTTTCCGACGGGAATTTCCGACGAAATATGGTCGTAGGAAAATTCCGACCAATTTCCGACGGTTTTGCGACGACTAAAATAATTAATAAAGGAAAAAATAGTACCGACCAATTTCCGACGGATTTCAATTGTCACAAAGTCTCCGTCGGTAATTGGTCGGAAACCTAGCGCGCGAAAGTCTCCGCCCTCTTGTTTAAGGCGCGAAATTCTCCCGCTAGGTGTTTCCTACAATTTCCGGCGAACATGTGTTTCCTACCAATTTCCGATGAACATAGGTTTTCCTACCAATTTCCGACTAAAATAAGTCTTTCCTACCAATTTCCGACTAAAAATAAGATTTTCCTACCAATTTGCGATTTAACATAAGTCTTTCCTACCAATTTCCGATTTAACATAAGTCTTTTTTTAAAATAACATGTTATGTACATAAATTTTTAATATAAAACTTTGAGTTAATATATAATATTCAGTTTATTATAAAATTCATGTTTAAAGTGATTTACAATGTCGTCCCATTAAACATTTTCAGAAAATAATATGTTATGTACAGGAATTTTTATAAAATTTTGTTTTTTGGGACGACAATTGTCGTCCCTTTAAATGAATTTAATTTTTTTTAATATAAAACTTTGAGTTAATAAATAATATTCAGTTTATTATAAAATTCTAATATACATATTCTAATAAACATTGCGTTAAAATATAAAATTCATTATTTTTTATAAATTCCTTTATCGAACGATAATACATGTGATTTTGATAATACTCTCTACTATAGATTGTCGAGTGAGATCCGACATCGTTATCGATCATTGAGATAGTACTATCTACTATGGCTCGATCGATCGTTATCGAGCGAATGAGTTAACAGTCGTGGTTCGTTATCGAGCGATCGATTTGAATCTAAGGATTCGTTATCGTTTAATGAGTTACATCGTTATCGATCATTGTGATAGTACTATCAACTATGTCTCGATTGATCGTTATCGAGCGAAGGAGTTAAGAGTTGGGGATCGTTAGTAAGAGATCGATTTGAATCTCGGGGTTCGTTATCGAACGAATGAGTTACATCGTTATCGATCATTGTCTCGATGGATCGTTATCGAGCGAAGGAGTTAAGATTCGGGGATCATTATTAAGAGATCGATTTGAATCTCGGGGTTCGTTATCGAACGAATGAGTTAAATCGTTATCGATCATTGAGATAGTACTATCTACTATGGCTCGATCGATCGTTATCAAGCGAATGAGTTAACAATTGTGGTTCGTTATCGAGCGATCGATTTGAATCTAAGGATTCGTTATCGAGCGAATGAGTTACATCGTTATCGATCATTGTGATAAGACTTATCAACTATGTCTCGATTGATCGTTATCGGCGAAGGAGTTAAGAGTTGGGGATCGTTAGTAAGAGATCGATTTGAATCTCTCGGGTTCGTTATCGGCGAATGAGTTACATCGTTATCGATCATTGTCTCGATGGATCGTTATCGGCGAAGGAGTTAAGAGTCGGGATCATTATTAAGAGATCGATTTGAATCTCGGGGTTCGTTATCGAACGAATGAGTTAAATCGTTATCGATAATTGTGATATTACTATAGACTATGGCTCGATCGATCGTTATCGAGCGAATGAGTTAACAGTCGTGGTTCGTTATCGAGCGATCGATTTGAATCTCCGGATTCGTTATCGAGCGATTGAGTTACATCGTTATCGATCGTTGTGAAAGTACTATCAACTATGTCTCGATGGATCGTTATCGAGCGAAGGAGTTAAGAGTCGGGGATCGTTATTAAGAGATCGATTTGAATCTTAGGGTTCATTATCGAGCGAATGAGTTAGATCATTATCGATCATTGTCTCGATCGATCGTTATCGGGCGAAGGAGTTAAGAGTCGGGGATCGTTATTAAGAGATCGATTTGAATCTCGGGGTTCGTTATCAAGCGAATGAGTTAAATCGTTATCGATCATTGTGATAGTACTATCTACTTTATTGCTCGATCGATCGTTATCGGCGAATGAGTTACAAATCGTGGTTCGTTATCGAGCGATCGATTTGAATCTCCGGATTAGTTATCGGCGATCGAGTCGTTATCGATCGTTATGAAAGTACTATCAACTATGTCTCGATGGATCGTTATCGAGCGAAGGAGTTAAGAGTCGGGATCGTTATTAAGAGATCGATTTGAATCTCGTGGTTCATTATCAAGCGAACGAGTTAGATCATTATCGATCATTGTCTCGATCGATCGTTATCGCGAAGAAAGTTAAGAGTCGGGGATCGTTATTAAGAGATCGATTTGAATCTTGGGGTTCGTTATCGAGCGAATGAGTTAAATCGTTATCGATCATTGTGATAAGTATTATCTACTATTGCTCGATCGATCGTTATCGGCGAATGAGTTAACGATAAATGGTTCGTTATCGAAAGCGATCGATTTGAATATTATAAAAATTGTTATATATAATATTCAATTTATAAAAATTTTAAAAGCAATAATGTTTCATAAATGACTAGATGGTTTAATTTATACAATTTTATTTAAAGGGACGACAAATGTCGTCCCTTTAAAACGAAAAATAATCTAAATATCTGATAAAATTTTGGGGGGAAAGGTTTAGCGCCAAAAATTATTTAGTCGTCCATTTAAACATATGTCGTCCCAAAAAAAAACCTAATCTAATTAAATCGGTCGTTCTTCTTCTTCTCCTCCATTACACATATTTGCAGCGCCTCTCCTCTGTTCTCCTTCACCCTATCCTCCATCCTCTCCTCCGATTCCAAGCACTCCGCACCTCCTCCGATTTCAAACCCTCCGGCCACCACAACAACACAGCTCCGGCCATCACCTGAACCGGATTTTGCGGAGTTCCTCTCCTCCTGCCTTCATTTCAAACCCTCCGGCCCCTTCCTCCTTCATTTCATCCTCCGACTTTCTCAGCTTTCTAGAGGTCCTCTCCTCCTGATTGAATCGAAGGCAGCAGCAGCAATCGAAGGCAGCCATCAATATAAAGTGGTTCGGCCTGGCCCAGCTACGATTTTTGGTGTTTTGTCCTTCTTTATCCTTCCTAGTGGTAAAATTAGGTTCTTGAAGGTTAAAGCTATTGTTTCTGTCCATTTCAGGTACTTATACAACAACAGGGACGGAGTAATTGTGCCAAAGTCCACTTAGATATGTTGTAACAAATCATTAATTTTTCATTTTCATTTTTCTACGAGAGGTTACGATCGATTGATGTGGCTCTGGTGACTGGCGGAAGATCGTGGAAGGCACTAGAAGGTGATTCCCGTGGTCAGAGTCGGTAAGGTTCCATTTTAATCTGATTAAAAAAAATGGTCCGGTGTTCGTTCCTAATTGCTTCTTTGATTTATTAGTAGAAGGAACCATTCTTTTGGAACAATTCGAATATTGTTTCTCAATATTCGAGCATCATTCTTTATATAAATACTATCATGTGCTAATCTCTGTGAGATGAAATTTTTCTATTCAATAATTAGCTGGTTTATGTGTATCTACATGTGCAGATTTGCTGCTACACTTTGAGACATAATCGAAGGCGGCAGCGGCAGCAGCAGCAGCATCAGTTCGGCCAGCAATCAACATTTTCAGGTCCGTGTTTTTGAGACACACACTCAAAAAGAACTCTTTAATTACTCATATTGATATCCCTACTCCTTTTTATCAAATCTGTGCCAAAAATGGAAGCTTAATCTCGTCGTCACACCACCGCATTCTTGATTTTGTGAGTTAGTTTCAAGTGAAAGACTGATTTACTTAGTATCCAGGTTTCAGCTGCTAATGGTCTTGGTATTTAGCATAATTAAATAGTGAAATAATATCAAATGGAAAGAAAACGAGTCCCGATGATGCCCACTGATTAATGCAACTAATGAAACTTTATATTTGAGGGAGCTTTGGTGATTTGCCTAATTTTGTTGCAGTGAGTGATTCATTGTGGCAACTTTATCATTAATTCATACGATTATGTTGTCATAGGGAACTTTTAATCAATGAAAGGTCTAAGCTTAGAGTGCGTTGGTTATTGTTTCTGGTGGTGTTCATAGTCAAAGCACTTGGATTGTTTTGCGTTGCTTGAGTTGTTCTGTGTTGTTGCATACTATTAGTCCAGGCTTACATGCTTGGCTAGATTCCAAACCTTTTAGTTTTGTAGGATGGTTATCATTACATGGCTTGCAATTTAATCAGCTAAAGTCCCTTAAAAGTTTTTGATTAACTCCTGCTAAGGCAAGCTTTTGAGCAAATTTAGTTGCATAGATATATGTAAATTGTCCTGATGATCAGTATGCAGGTTAACTACCAATCTATCAACACACTTGATACCATAAAATGACTTAAATGTGTGCCAATTTCCGACGAACATAAGTCTTTCCTACCAATCACATCACCTGCACCTGTGCTGAATCTGTGAAGTGATCTAATTTGGTGTTTGCTTTGATGCACCTGCTACACTAATTTGTACTTGCTGAGCTTCATATTTGAGGGTTGATGAACTTGCTTTCTAGTGCACCTGCTGCATATCTGCCCCTGCTATGCTTGTAGTTTGCTGAACTGAATCTCTGTTGTTGTATTAGATGTGCTGCAATTTGTTGCTGAAGTTACACACATGTGCACACATCTTTTAAAGATTCACATTTTGTACACCCTGGTTTTTTGTTAGCCTACCATGATTATTCCTTTTATTTTGGCTACACATAATAGTTAGGCTGTTCCGTGACTAATCATGCTAATGCTTTGTGCAGTTTGTACTGTTGAAGGTCATTGTGCTTACTAAGTTCTGAACTTTACGAACAAGCTTATCGCCGCTTAAGGTGAGTGTAGTTAGGGGTACTACTGCAAACCCCGTAGTTAGGGGATCTATTACAAATCCCCGTAGTTAGGGGTACTACTGCAAACCCCATAGTTAGGGGACCTATTACAAATCCCCGTAGTTACGGGATCTACAGAAAATCCCATTTTACTTGTTTATGGTAATAGTTACTCCCTCCGTCCCATTTTATTTGTCCTGTTTGACTTTTCAAAGAGATTTTGACTAGCATATTTAAAACTTTGAATCTCATTAAATGATCCAAAATTTTTACATTAAATATGCTAGTCAAAATGTCCTTGAAAAGTCAAACGGGACAAATAAAATGGGACGGAAGGAGTAGTATAGAAAGTCCCATCTTGCCTGTTTTTTATACTAAAGCCTAACACTTCACTATAACCCCATCTTTAATTTAGCTCCTTGGTGAAAATATGAGTGCTTCAGTTAATAATATTTGTGTATAATAATCTGGCCAACGTCGTAAAATGCTCTAACAGATGAGTGAGATGCGATCATGGATATATGTTAGTATATTCCGTTGTCTTATACCCACGCAATTGACATTTTGACTTTTCTTAGACTATCATTCTTTCTCAATAGTTGTCTAAACTTTAATGAGTGAATTGGAACTTATTGACGAGACAATGTATTGTAAGATGTCATTTGTTTATGTTATGTCATTCTCACTACTTTGCATGTCTTTTATGGTATAGTATATTGTGAAACACCTTTTCTAAATCCTCACAGGAGCTTTTCAGAGAGAGAATGCCGAACGTATTTGAATATTTTGGCAAGAAAGATCCAATTCCAGATGAGTTGTTACGTGAAGCCGATGAGGTGTTTCTGGAATGTGCCGGCGGTGTAAAGAATGGACGTATTAAAGGCTTGGGTAATTTATCTTCAGAATACACGAGTGGATCAGTTTCTCATCACGATGCAAATGAGGTTTTGACGCAAAGCGAGTATCACGCCTTTCGAGAAGAAAATTCTAGGTTGCGTGAAGACCTTTCTCAGACGTGAAAGTTTGGCCGAGGAGAGAGAGCAACGGTCGCACAACTGCAATGCAAAGGAGATAGCAAGGATTGCGCAGCCTAGTCCAAGGATTCCTCCATACCTCCGGGTAGTGCTTGATAGTGAGGATTATGGATTGTTCATATTTTGCTATGTATTGTGTTGTCTCTTTATTTTGTTTTGGGAATCTAAGTGGAACAATATACGCTTTTGTAACTTAATAATTAGCTATATGGAGCCTTTATTGACTTGGTTTGGTTGATGCATTAGTTAAATATTGTGTTAGTTTTTCATAAATTGTGATTTATTTGGACAGGTGGAATGAGAATTTACGAATAAATCAAAATAAAAAAAATATAATTTTTCCGACGGAGTAGTGACGAAATTCGTCGGACATGTTATGAAAATTACCGACAAAAGTCGTCGGAATTTAGTCGGAATAATTAAGCAAATTTTCGTCGGAAATTGGTCGGAATAAATGGTCGAAGTTCGTTGGAATCATTTCGTAAGAACTTCGCCGCTAATTTTGTCGGAACCATTCAGAGCAAATTTTGTCGCTAAGCTCGCCGGAAATTTCGCCGGAAATACGCGCCGGAAATTTCGTCGCTATAGTCGCCGGAAATTTCGCAACGCGCTTTCAACGGGCTTTTTCCAACACCCCATATTTCGTCGGAAATTGGTCGGAAACATGTGTTTCCGACGAAATACCGACTAAATTTCGCGTAGAAATACCGGAAATTCTAGTAAGGCGTGGTTGAGGGCCCGTAGTGTTTGCCAAGGTCGCGACAAGGGTCCGTTGATCTGCACCCTCATATTCTCATCGATCAAATGAGGCGGGCTCCATGGTGCTTCACCATGCCCACCAAATCCACGGCAATAGCAAAGAAGCTCCTCATTCATGAAAGGGATCCCAGCATGAAAGGGCAACAGCCGGTATCATATCGATCGGTCAGAGACCAATCTTTGAAGGTTCTCAGGAGGATCACGCTCCCAAGAGCCCACCGGGCACAATGAGCCAAGTGATAAAACCTTCATCATAGCCAAATTTTTGCAACATCGAGAGCCCTCATATTCGCCTCGACGCTTTAAAAGTTGTTATCACCTCACCTGGGCCGCCACTCTAGCTACTTCCGTTTAGCTTCCAAATCAGACTCAACTTTCTTTGCCCTCTCTTCGAGAGTCTGCTTCTCTCTGGCCCATATCTCTTTTGCCTGGGCAGCATTGGCCTTCAGTTCATCAATGGTTTTATTAAACTCGAGAGCCTCTTTCTCGGCTCTGGATATAAGCTTGACTCAAGCAGTCTCAACCGCTTCAATTTCTTCCCGACGCTTCCTCCTCAACTCTTCCAACTGGATTTTTCCCATACTGAGCTCTAGAGTAACATCATTCATCTAATCCTCCAGTTTTCCAACCTTTTAATGACCCCGCCCCGCTCACGCCAAGGCCGGCATCCATACGATCACGCCGACCGACCACCGTGTTCTTTACAAGGAAAGTGGATAATCGAGAGATCGACACAATCAAAATAAACATGCATAAGGGGAAGAGATAAAGACAACTTACAAAAGGTGGTGAGCATTCCCATCATGCCCGCTAGATCTTCCCGACGTTGCAGGAACCCGGTCTTGGGGCTCAACCTGTCCATCATCATGGTCCGAGCCCCGATGCATTTACCAATTGCTATGGACACCTCATCAGGCCCGTCTAACCTTAGGTTTCTAAGCTGTGGGACTTTCACAATAGAATTGGCCAGAATGATGGCTTCCTCCTCAGTTTGTGGCTTTTGGAAGCCAGGATTCAACCACGGTGGCCGATTAACAACAGGCTGAGTAGAGGGGCCAGCTGCATGACGCTCCGTAACCGAGCATACGTCCATTTGAATATTTATCTTATGCAAGGCCTCTTTGGCCACGATTTGCTTTATGACCCGAAATTCATTATGGTACTCGACCTCTTCGGGTCCGATGCTTTCTCTGGACTTTCAACATTGATTGGCTCTGTCTCAGAAGTCATCTCTGCCGACCCTACAGCGGTATGCGATCTTGTCCATTTTTGAGAGGTAGGTTATGAGGGTTCATTGATGACCAAGGCACCAAACTTTCCTTTAGCTTGGGCGGTCGCAACAGCATTTTTAGCCGGTAAGGCAACCGTAGGCAGCTTGTGCTCGCAAGTACCGGACAGAGTCTGCGCTCTTTTTTCTTCGCCATCTTGGCTTGCTAGAGCATTTGCTTGTGAATACGGCTTGCATTCACCATATCTGCAAGGGTGGGATCAATTAGTACAGGATATATAAAGAAAGAAAGGAAAATATGGAAATACAAAGTGAAATAAAGCTAAGTATTCTAAAGTACATATAGTCGACGACGGGAAACTTCTCTCTCGCACTTTGGGATCTCCCCACATTCCTCGAATTTGAAAGGCATACATATCCTATGTTGACACTCTGCATAACACTCGTGGTCACACAATAAGCGGGTTGACTGGAGCGAGCACCTCTTCATCCCTTGGACCGGTGATTCTTTCCATTCGACTGTATGGATTAGTAACATCGAGCCGGGCACGTAGATTGAAAGTCCTCTCATGTGTGGGTTTCTCCCCCTTAACAAACCCTAGAATCTCCTTACTCCTAGCAATAAAGTTTTGATCGTCAACTTTCTCTTCGAAAGCTTTGATGCTCTCCGTGTCCGGATCATTCCCAGTGATCTTCCTAAATGGCCATCCTACCCACGATTCGACTTTCATACAATAGGTATTCCAGGCATCAACCTTGTCCGGAAGGTCGAAGAATAGTTGAAAGGCTTTCCTTCGGGGTGTGAGTTGGTAAAACTCACCGAACTTAGTGACCCAGAAGAAATGGTTGAATACAGGGATCGACGGTTCCTTACCCAACAGCCGGTTCATAATAATGAAGCCTATACCGACCCTCATCAACCCGAGAGTAAGGTCGTTTAGATGAGTATCGGTTACCTCTAGAAACTTGACAAAGAAGGGATCAAACAGGGGCGGGGTTCCGGCCACCATGTGATCGTAGTGCAAACAGATGTAATCTAATCGGGAGCGCCACGCACTCCACTTTCTATCCTTGTTCCCAAAGCAAAGCTTACAAACCGGTAGTCTTGTGGGATGTCATAAGTGACTAGGGAGCATGTATAATCAGCGTTGAGCCAAAGCTTTTTCCACTGTTTGGGAACCTCCTCGTCAAGAACTTTTCGGGATTCAACCTCAACACGCCCTCATCGGTGTACTTGCCAGGGACGTGGATTTTCTCTATGGTCTGTTTCCATTTTCTAGATCGGGCCGCATTTCTCTCATAGCGGTCTCACCGCTCATCCAGGCCTTGCACCGAGGTGTCCGAACTTCGATTTCAACTATTTTGCCTCGCATTGATCAACAAACTCGTATAGCCCGTGGTCGCTGGACTCTGCCTCATCATGTCCGTATTCCATGGCCTCACGGTTCTCTTCATCGCTAGGGGTATGTTCAGAAGACATCCTGAGAAACACAAGGGCGAGGTGGATAGTTAGTTACCAAGACTTGGAAGTTGGGCCAGGACGAGCGTGTCCGCTCTGCTTGACACCTTGCCCCTCCGTTTTCTTGCTGAAACATACAAGGCATAAACTCTAAACATCACTCAGAGGATTCTAAAGGGTCAGAAGGGGTAAATTTCTGGAAAAACAGAGCAAAATGCATGAAGTCTATGTGCAGTTAACACAGATTTAAAGACAAACGCGTACATTCACGAAAGACGCGGTGAATCGGAAACTGACGCAGACGACGGTTTTCATTCAAACACAGAAGAAAAACTCACTCAAAATGATCCAAATCTCAGTGAAAGCATGCAATGTATACATCTTAAAGACATAGCAAGCATTAAAGCATGTCACAAAAGCGAAAAACCGGTGAAAAATTAACTTTTACCAGAAAGCTTGATGATTTTCTGGAAACTAGTTGAAGATCAACTGTGTTAGAAAAGGTGACTTCACCTCTCATCTGATCTAGCTGAGTACTAATTCAGCTGAGTACTCAATAGGGCTAAGTCAGTTGAGCAAAGTCAACAGGGTTAATTTAGCAGGCCAATGTCAGCAGGTTACGTCTGGTGGAGTCAGCTGAGCTTAGTTCACATCTGGGGTATTTTAGTCAATCAACTGGTATTTAGTTATGGCGGCTAGGTCTAGGGTTTGGTGACTATAAATACAAGTCTGTTGTAACCTAGAACAATTACAGTTAACCGCAATTAACATCAGTAGCAGAAGCAATTGCTAATGCAATTGCAGAGTCCGTAAAATCTCCAGTGATAATATAATATCCTCGTTTCTGCCTGTGGACTAGTCGGCATATTGCTAGAAACCACGTTAAATCCAGTGTTTTTTCTTGTTTGATTTATTCTTTCCTGTTTATTCTGGATTATTGAAATCCATTTTTGATCCTTGACGGTCCTGTTATAACAAAACGGTATCAGAGCCTCAAGGTTATCATCATGGAATCCGAAATCTGTTCGAGTTAGGTTGATTGGCACCAAGGTCGTAATTGACGCTAGGTTCTGGGATCAAAATTTTCCTTCTGGCGAGATCAAGATGTCTGGGTTATATGTAGAGATTGATAAATTCACAAGAAAGAACAATTTCAATCTGTGGCAAATCAAAATGCGTGCTCTGCTGAAGAAACTAGGGCTCTGCCTCAATTGACAAAATCGGTGGATACATGAAACGCAAGGATGGACAATCTGGAGGAGAAAGCACATTCAATAATTTTGTTGTGCTTGTATGATGATGTTATCACTAAAGTTGGTGAAGAGGATTCAGCAGCAGGGCGATGGTTGAAGCTTGAGAGTCTGTATATGACAAAGTCGTTGACCAACAAGTCGCTGATGAAGCAACGTCTGTTTAGTTTAAAGATGCATGAAGGAATGCCTCTCAGAGATCGAAGTATTGGTGTAAAGATCGAAGATGAGGATGCAACTCTAATTTTGTTGGAATCACTGCCCGCATCATATGAGAATTTTGTGCAGTCTTTTGTTGTTGGGAGAGAAACTGTGTCATTGGAGGATGTCAGGGCATCTCTCCATAATCAAGAGCTAAGGCATAACGCAGCTGGCACATGTACAGACAATTGGGCTATTGGTTTGGTTGCTAGTAGCAGTTGCAAAGGGAATGGAAATCCTAAAAATGAGACATTCAAGAAGGGTGATTCCAAAGACACTAAGGCAAATTTGGTCTGAATCTGAATCTGAATCTGGAGTGTTGGCAAGCAAGTAGAGCTTCAGGTCCATACTCAGCTGAGTTTGCAGAACTCTGCTGAGAATAGTCAACACTAATTTGGCACTTGGTTGTGCATCTGAACCTGAAGCATCAAGAGCTGAATCTGGTGGAACCCAAAATCTGGGGGTTGGATGAGTGAAGGTCTGTTGATCTAGTACCAGCTGAGTGAAGGTCTGTTGAGTAGTGGATTGTTCAAGTCTTGGAAGTCGGCTGGGTGATGAGTCAGCTTAGTCTATCTGTCAGCAGAGTGTTGTCTGATGAATCTGTTGAACATGTCTGTGCTGGTTCTACATCTATGACTAAAAGCCTCAACTGAGTGAAGTCAGTTGAGTATCTGGTGACCACGTCTGAATTAAAGTCTCATATGATATGGGAGATTCTTGCCTGAGGTGAAGTTCTCATTTGGAGTTAAGTCTCGTCTGAAGAAGTCTTACCTAGAGTTTGGTGTGTTCACATCTGGTCAGCTCTGAATCTGAATCTGCAATCTGCAATCTGTTTGGTTGTAGTTGAATCTAAAGAACTAAGCTGAGCTGATTACATATGAATCTGGTAATCACATCTTGTCTGGTGATCAAGTCTTAATTGGTTGATCACATCTGTTCTCAACTCAATCATGTCTAAACCTGTTAACATCAGAGGATCTCATCTGAATCTAGGAGAGGTTCTCATCCGAAGTTGGTTTCTTATCCTGGAGTTAACTCTCATCCTGGAGGAATCACACTGAAGTTGTTAAGTCCAAGAAAGAGGAGGATCGTAAAGTACATCTGGCATTGACGAATGCATCTGGTACAGTAAATCTGGTTATACATCTTTTTGAACGAGAGTTCAAGTCAAAGTGGATATTGTTAGAAAATGTGACTTGACCTCTCATATGATCTGGGGTATTTTAGTCAAACAGCTAATATTTAGTTACGGCGGCTAGGTCTAGGGTTTGGTGACTACAAATACAAGTTTGTTGTAACCTAGAATAAATTGCGATTAATGTTAGATTAACATCAAGTAGTAAGCAAATGCCGATGCAATTGCAGAGTCCAGTAAAATCTCAAGTGATAATATAATCTCCTTGTTTCTACCCGTGGACTAGTCGGAATATTTCCGAAACCACGTTAAATCTGTGGTTATTGTTTCTTGTGTGATTTATTCTTGATATTGCAATCCGTTTTTTATCCTTGACGGTCCTGTTATAATAGACCGGAAAACTCAAAAATATGCCGGAAACTGCTACCGCCCGGCCGGAAACCTCTTAAAACCAACTGGAACCACAACCGCATCACCGGATTCTTCAAAGATAGCCGGAGATTTTTTCTAAGAAGAACAGACATTGCGAAAAATTGTTTTTGGGTTGGGGTTTGCCTCTTATATAGGCAAACCAAGAGCCGAAGCGTCACATCCCCAAGTTCGAATTTCGAAATTCAAACTCAAAATAACTCTCACGCAACTGTCAAAGTTTTTCCGCCTACTAGTAAGTCGCGCCGCTCATGTCAACCGTCACATCATTTACGCGATCGAGGTCACGCCAATCTACTCTCCTCATTAGAGCTCGGTCGCTCTTGACCACGTTTATGTCCGCTCAATGGCGCAATACTCGAGTCTATCCGCTTCATAACCTAGCACTTTGCAACGAGTCGCTTTATGCCATAAAGTTGTCTAAGCTCGTTTCGCTAACAATGCACGCCTCTCTCGGTGAGCCGCTTATGCTATAACCGCCAATTCAAAGCCCGATATTATCACAAACGCGCACCAAACGCCTAACGGAGCTTTCCAGGTACGCAGTGTATCATGATCTCCAACAAATCTACTCCCCGCCTTATCCTTTTGCAAGTACAAGGCATGGAGTAAGGGCCATTGATATGCCAAACCCGAATACGGTCCATCGGACCCGCCAAGGACCCGATCTAGCGGTCACATCTCAGCTCTTGGCTTCCATCACCACCAGTTTGCCTGCTAATAGCCGAACAGGTCACTAAGCGCGCATGCTCAATGCATAACCAGATCGGGGCCGAGGCGTCGCTGCGTTTCTAGTCCTCCATCCAATACCGGGTAGTGCCCGCAACAAGCGGTGAGCAGATCCATACTTGACATTAGTAAGGACAAGACTAAACGCATTCAGAGGACATCATAGCGGTCACTAGCCCACCGATCCGCTCTTACTGCTTGCTTAGTCTCTTGAATCTATTAGGTCATATCATACTTAATTGTGTCTTGTTGGATTAGCCTAAAAATAGAGGCACCATGTAAATAGAGGCGCCATGTAACACATTGAACGATTTGAGAATCAATACAAGCAGAGCTACTATGCTAATTTGTCGACTACGTATCCGCATTCACCCTAAATCGTGTCTGCCGGCTGAGCACCACCCTTATTCATAATAACCACCACTACTTACCGGAAAACTCATCTTCAACAACCAGATATCCATCTTTTAAACACCGCAATTGCCAACGTGAAATTTACGACAATATCACTAACATTCATGAATAGCGTCTAGTAACACGTTCACGACCCCCAATCATTGCAAAGAGTCAAGTGCTATGACTACAACCTTTGATGTGAAAGCAGCCATCGTGATAAATACAATCATATTGCTGTAATAATATCCATACGGTCGTATCTTGAGTGTCAATACATTAATGACCGTATTTTATAATCTAGAAATCATGCTCTCTTGAAGTAAATCATTTACTCCCACTTTGCAAAGATTCACGAGAGTATGATAATCCTTCTAAGAAGGCTCTTTCGGATATTTACTCATATTCATAGAATACGCGATTTCCGGACGAACAACATGAATCCTACGCATGCTTCAAAGATCACACCCAATCACTACCGCATGATCGCCCATGGCTGGGAAACCTCAATAGTGTTAAAGAATGAAAATCCACACCGTGATGCCAAGACTCGCTCTTAGGATAATTACACAACCGCCAGATAGTGTGACACTTAATAAAGTAAGTGGATCGGCCTAACGTACACATTCTCTAATACACGCCCACGCATACCCAAGTGTCCTTACACTTCGATAGATGAGATATATCCCTATCTTATAAGATAGAAGACATCCAATATGTGCTAGTCTAACCATACTATTAATGTCCTATTTAATAGTACATATGACTAGAGACATTTAAGTATCAAACTAATTAAAGTGATTCAAATCTCATCAACCATAATCACTATGATCAAGTTGTTGATCTTCTTACAAAATGGTCTTTCGTGCATACCTTTAAAGGAGTGTTAAAATCAGCTATGATGTCCCAAATTGATTCTTATCATTTTTTATCTTCTTAGTTGGTTTCCTCTCCGATGCGCCCATCGCGCCTGGTCCATATCGCTTGATCGGATCGGATAATTGTTCTCTCTATTCGATCATCTCATGTGATCTCGATCACGCCTGGGGACACACATGTTCACTTTTATTATATTGTATTGTAATTTGCCGTTGATGATCTTAACCAACAAAGAACATTGTTTCGACAATTGCTTTTGCTATCTTTTTCTTGTTTTTAGCCGTTGGGATTTTTGTATAAATGTAATCCGATGCTCATTGCTTCGTTTAAATGATATTTATCATTAAAATTATTTTCAATTTATTTTTATATTTCTTTCACCATATCATTCATATATTTGGATTTGAGTTTTAGATGATGCTTGCTTCACTTGCAACCCTGGAATGAAAGTTAGCTCTCTTATGTAAGGCATCTCAAAATCTGTTGTCATTATTGTGTCAAGATCTTTGCACAAAATAGGGTTAGTTGCACCAAATCAATATCATCAACATAAACTTGCACAACTGAGAGATCCCATTTTTCTCTTTTAGAAAACAATGTGGTATTAACATGTCATACTATGATCAGGGAGCTTGTCTCGATACATACAATATCTTCTTTGATTTGTAGACATAATAAGAATGTTTATGGACTTGTCTTAAACATCTTTGGTGATCATTCAATTGAGAAAAGCAAACTGACATCCATATGAAACAACTTAAAATCAGAAACACTAGCAATTGATATGAGAAGTCTGGTTGACTCCAATCTGGCCACATGGAGCTTATGATTCATCAAAGTCATTTCCTTCATGTTGATTGTAACTCTAAGCTAGCAATCTGGCCTTGTTTCTTGTGATCTCTCCTATATCATTCATCTTGTTTTTAAATACCCATTTACTGCCAATGGTTGACTTAACTTTTGGGGCTTCAACCAAATCCCATACAACAATTCTAGTACAATGATTCAGCTTTTCTATCATAGCATGAATCTAGTGTGTATCTTTAAAAGCTTCTTATACAGATTTTGGTTCAACTGTTGACACCAATGCATAAAGATCATTGTATTCAGGTTCCAGTGAGGATTTTTTTATTCTTATACCAAAGATGGTTCACCAAGTATGAGATCATTGGGGTGGTTTCTTATCCAATGTTTTTCAGTAACTCTACTTCTTGGATCCTCAACTTGTTGTGGAAGTTCTGGTTCATTTATTGATGGTGCAAGACACTCAGTCTTGGAATATGGTTGCGAGACATTAGGGGCACGATGATGTCCGACATCTAAATAGATCAATAGATCATCCATCTGTTAGTAATACCATCCGCAGCGGAAACGATTTATGGATCTAGATCTATAAACTACACGTAATAAAATAACTAGATCTATATCTACAAGGGGGTTCTAGAACATACCTCTTGGATCTCAAAATCCAAGTTGAAGAACCGCAATAGGATGAACGAAGGAAAGCGTGAAGAGCACCACGATCTTCCGTACGTGTGATCCAAGCAACTCCCGGTGGAAGGAAATCCTCGACTCGAATCCTTCCGATATGCTACCCGGAAAAATCTCCAAGATTTTCCCTTGACTCCCTTGGCGAAATTTTCCTTCACCTCTAAGAGGTAGAAGTCTAAAATTGTAGTGTGTTATTTGGCAGGAGAACTCTCTTTATATAGGAGAGTAAAACTTAAGCCCCAAGGATTTTATAATTAATACAAAATCAATTATGATAATCCTATTAAATAAAAGATAATCCCATAATATTCTAGAACAAATCTAGGATAATATTTATCTTTATTTCTTTCCATAAATATTTATCCAATAAATATTTTATGCATTAATGCCTTATTAATACACAAGAAAACAATTTCTTGTTCCACAAATAAGGACATGGGGCTTAAAATCATCACTTATTGACCTAGTCAATATTAATTTTTGCCATTACACAATAATTGGGCCAAGATTATGAAAAATGTCTTTTCACGTATTTAATTATTTAGCCCAACTAATTTAATAATCCACTAAACAATTAATTCACATATCGTTTTAATAAAGTCCAATAAGAACTTAATTAATATTATCGTGATTCGACGTCCGAGAATAGCTATGCTATATTGTGAGGCACGTCGGGGACCATGGACTAATAAATCGCTCCGATAAATCAAATAAATAATTATAGAATAATTATATTCGATAAATCAATCACGAGGAATATGCCACCATAATCCCGTGATCGCACTCCTCCGATTATGAGATTATATTTATCTCCTCACGAGAATAATAATAAGCGCCCATTGATATAATCATTACATATGGATTAATCCTCCATAGATCGCTCATTCTAAATCGGGAAGTTACCGTTAACCCTTTTAGAACCTCTTATCCTTATTTACCATTAACCCCTAAAGTGATCAATTAATTCATACAACTCTTTGGTGATCAATCAGTGTGATTTGAACTCGCGCGATCGATCGCTTCTAGGATTAACAAATAAGAGGAATCGTTTATCTACTTCCATAAATGGAAGGAATGGATTCCGATCCGTGATAACACGTACTACTCACTCAATCCAAGACAATGCCAAGATGGGGTAATTCGCACTATTGGACTCGGTGTAATCCTTAACCGCCAAGTCAAACTTCATAATCGATTCAAGCGGTTGGTCGTGATCACCTCGAGATTAAGATATATCCATAAATATGATCATCCATTGATTCGATAAGACTTCTCGATTACGGAATTATATCATGAACTCTAATCAAATCGGTCCAAATTTCTATATGATATATCTATCATATATAAATCCCCATTAGGTTCTCTTAACCGAAAATCCGGATAGACTATCACACCTATTGTGTTCTAAAGCGCATTAATAGCACGTTAAAGGAGAGACCCGATACTCGATTAACTTCACTACGGGCTAATTGTATTTTAAGTACATCTTCACTAACTCAATCCTCCGTGTATATACCATACACCGAGTTAAGTGATTACATAAACGATATACTTGGGTTTTCTCAGAACAGTAAATACTATCATTACATCGGTGATTATGAGAATAATAAATATGAACAATAACGTCAATTCATTTATTAAATAAAACAATTACAAAAATTGTCTTTCGGACATCACACCTAACACCATCACAGGATCATCATCGACACATTCAAGTTGCAACGTGTTCATCTTGGTACTAAGATCTGCAACATTCTCAATCGACATATCAAAACTTTCAACAAAAGAAATATGAACATAGTCTACAACTCTCCTTGTCGCGGGATGATAGCACCTATATGCTTTTGAATTCTCAGAATAACCAATAAAGACACATTCATAGGATTTTGGAGCAAACGTGTCCATTGATTTGATGATTGAGAATAATTCATTTATCTTAATTAAAAAATTATTAAATTTATTGATGATTAATGATATTACAATTATCCTTTAATTGATTTCCTTTAATTGATTGATTCTTTCTTGGAAGGATTTTAACACGATTTTTTTTCGTGATTGATTAATAGTAATACATTTATCCTGATTCGATTTGATTCGATAATTAATAGTATTACATTTATTCTTTAAAAAAATAAACAATTAATCAATTTATTTGAATACATTAGTCATGAAGAACACTTTTTGAAGATACTCTTGATGTGAAATTTTAAAATATTAACGGTAATGATAGTAATGATAATAATAAAGATCGGTAAACCTGTCCTTCAATTTTATGGTAGTTCTGATAAAATAAAATAAAAACCATATTAAACAGTTAGTTTAGTTATTATTTATAATTGGATACATACTCTAGTGGTAATCTATTAGAGTTTAACCCGACTCTCAGTGAAAAGTCTAGGGGTTCGATCCCCGCTTAGGGCGTGTGTGTGGTGTTTTTCTTTCGTTTTCGAAAAAAAAATAAAAATTAGTTATTATTTTTTTTCTGAGAAAGAGATCCACCATAAATCGTTTCACTTGTTAGTTTGACATTTCAAATGGGATTTGTTTCCTAACCAAACTCAAAATATGTGAGTCCTCTATACAAATATTTCCTAAAATAGAGACAGTTCCACACCAAATACATCAGCCATGGACTTCGAAAATTCAGAGACTAATCCAAATTCCACACCAAAACTCCCTCTAATGACTATGGCACCTATGTTTCAGCCGTCACCAGAGCGCTCAGGTATGCAAACCCCACCCCTCCACTCCTCAGCTTCCATACCATTTCAATGGGAGGAACAGCCCGGAAAGCCCAGACCCTGTACCAGTCTTATACTACCTTTCTTCAACAATAATAGTGAACCCAGATGCTTAGAACTTCCTCCAAGGCTCTTGCTACAAGAAACCCAGAAGATTAATACTACTAAAAACTCATCTCCGGTCACTGTTCTTGGGGGACCCTATTTGAGTCGGTCTTCCAGATTCATTTCTTCATCATTCAGATTGTTCAGGGAAAGACAAGGATCTTTTGACAGCATCGGTAGCAAAAGCCCTTCGACGACGACGAGGACAGAGGAGATTTTGGTAATGGAGTTTTTTTTGGGGGTGATCAGATTCAGAAATTGCAGGAAAGAAGAGGATTTCTTGGTTCATCATGGAAAAGAAAAAAGAAGTCAAAAGTAATCAAGGCAGGAAGAGGGAGAGAAGAAATTGGTAGCGCTAGTTTTGTGTATCGATCATCAGTGGAGACAAACAGCAGTTTTTGGAAATGGAATGAGTCCGATGTCGTAGGCCATAAGAGCAATCGGATTAGCAATGTGAGAAAAAATGAAAGCTTTGGTACCTTTTCTCAAGCAAAATCTCACTTTTGGGTAAGCCGACATTCCTTACCATAATAATCCTTACAAATCTTTCACATAGTTGCCTAGTTTTACCTTCCTGGAAAAAAAAGTATATATTTTTTTTTAATCTAAAAATCAAAAGATTCACACGTACAAATATTTTATTATTTTTATTTTTTCAAACGGGACTAGGGTCGTAAATAAGTTAAGCTACCATTAAGCTATCCGTACTCGACTCGTAGGAGAGATCGATTCGATTCGGTTTTTTTTCGAGTTCGAGTTCGAGTCAAAGTATATATACTGAATAATTAACTGAGTTGAGCTCGAGTTTCAAAATATATTAATCAAGTAACTCGTGAGCTTAATCGAGTTTGATTAAATAATTATTTAATTAATTAAATTTATTATAAAATATTATTTTTCTTAATTAAAAAATTATTATTCGATTGAAAGTATTAGATTTAGTCTTCATTTCGATCTTGCCATATTTCATTCAAAATTAAAAGAATTCTAGGAAAATAATCGAGTTTACGAGTCGAGGGTAAGCTATGTCGAAGACTTAACGAGTCGAGTTCGATCTTGCTTTTTAAGGCCGATAGAGCTCTGAGCTAATTTTAAGCCCAAAATTTTTAGTAGAGTCGAGCTCGTCTTTGTAGATCGACTCGACTCTGGCTGATTACATCCCTAAACGGGTCTCAAACATTCGGCTCTTTCAGGTTATTTACCAGCAAAGTTAAGAGCATATGTAGTGGTAAAATAGAAAAAGCCTCTATATATCCAACGTGTATAGTGTGTGATAGCAACTTGATGTTGTAATAAAAAATTGGCACCGTAGTGGCCTTGTGGTAAAAATAGATTTGTCTCATAAGGCTTCTATGTAGAGATGAGGAAGTTATTGTGTGGAGAGGATTTTGTGGTGAAGTCGACGAATAAACGATCGTAATCACATGCTTTTAAGACAGAATGAATCCACACACACAGATATCACCACACTCATACAGTTCTCCCACGCGCGTGAGACACCACACAAGAACCTCCTGTAGAGAAGGATATCGAGAAATCTTGAGAGAGAAAGGGGAAAATGAAAGCTATTACCCAAAATTTTTATAAAGAAGACTTGTATTTTAATGACATGTCATTCAAAGCCTCCAAAAAAAAAAAATAAAAAAAAAAATAGCCACTACGTAGGCTCTAAGTGAGGATGACCTCAAGGTTGTGTTTGTTTTGGGTTAGATATTTTTGGTGTATTTTAGATAAATTGATTGTAGTAATAATTAGAATGTTAAGATGTTTTTTGAAATTTGTGTAGATTATGAAATGATTGGTGAAATAAAATAGAATAATGAATAAAATAATGGTAAAAAATATAATAAAGTTGATAAAGTGAAATGATAAGAGATGATTTAATATTTTTTTATTTATAGTTGAAGATTTGATTGGGGGAAGAATTATAAAAAATGATTGGTGATGTGATATAAAAAAAACCCCAAAAAAACTCTTGGCAAAACTAACACAACCTAGATTTTGTCTGATAGTTAAACTATAATAAAATCTTTACATTAATCACAAGTTATGTAATTATAAATATAGAAAAGGCCAGGAAAGATAATAAGATATAGTCAAAGTATGAAAAAGGGATAATAAATGTTTTTTTTTTTTTTGAGGAGTAAATGTTTTTTTTAGATTTGATATATTTTACAAATATTTTTTTTAGGAAACTTGAAAAAATATGTTTGAAAAGAATAATATTGAAAATATGTTTTAAAAGTTAACATCAAAACGACGCTTCATTCTGCTCTCGCGCCGCGTCGCCATACTACGCTCGTCAGATCGCTTCATTCGTCGCCGTAAGCCGACGCAGACATAATTTTTAAACATTTTCATATGAGGCATATATTTCAAATCTTTTTTTTTCAAACATATTTTTTCAAATTTCCCTTTTTTTTTTTTTAGTATATGTCATATTAATGATTGGACGAAGTATTTACATGGTTTAGAAGAGAGCTTGATAACTGTGGCAGCTGGAAATTGAATGCTGAAAGGACATGACAATCACACATACTCCTATGAATTATTATTATTATTAGAAAAGTTGAAGCGGGAAGTTATTGTGTGGTGTGATAAAATTTGGCGCGAAACGACCAGTGAAAACGATCGTAAGACAATCGTTTAAATATAGAATGAAAGTGTAAAGTGTGCACTGACGGTACACGGTGTCTCACACACCGTGTGGACACAGCCAAACAATAATCTTCCTATCGGGACCTTGGCCGTAGCCAGATGGAGTGCATCCATTCGATAAACCGTAGATTTTTATTTTTAAACAGAATTCAAATCGCGCATCCAAATTTAGAAAGGTTAGCGGTTAGCCTCATGAATCATTATCAAGATTTAGAAAGAAAAGAAAAAGTATTCTTCCGCTAATGTCATTTTACCCTAGTTTGCCGTATAAAGTCTTTATCTCGTGGTTTATTATAATACTCCTCCGCTTTTTTTTATCTCATTACATTTCACTTTTTATCATTTTTTTATTTATCTCATCATTTTACGCTTTCCAATGCAAAGATTTATTATTTTTTCCTCCTTTACCAATAAAATATTTACATCTCCAATAAAAAACACAATTCCAATTCAAAAACTCCTTTACCAACAAAACATTTACATCTCCAATAAAAATACATTTCCAATACACATATTAATTATTTTCTTAATTTGTGATGATTCTCTCTCATGACATATATATAAAAACGGAGGGAGTATGTTATACCATCGGTTTTGCTTATAAAGTCGTTACTTTATATATGATATGTTAATGTATTCTTTATCCCTATGGTTTTCCTCAAAAAAAACTTAATAAATTCAAAGGAAACACATATTACAATACGTGAGTAAGTCTTTATATAATTAATCACAGAGGGTTAAAATGTATATTAATGTACCGTTGAAGAGTAAAAACTTTATACGTTAAACTACACGGGATAAAACATAGGGTTTATTACTTAAAAGATAGCTTTTTATACTTATTAATTTCATATGGGACATAAAGAAAAGCTGCTTGACTTATAAGGACACATTTTATGTAACATTCCTAAATTACCCTTTCAAATTTCAAAGATTGTTCCACTTTTCCTCTTTCTTCTAAACTTTTTCCTCGCCGCCACCATGAGCATCACGCCTGACCACCCACCGACCATCATCTCTGCCCAATCTTCGCCATTTAACTCCTCACGGTTGCTTATATAGCAACAACCGTCACTTTCTTTCAACACCATTTTCAATTAGATCATTTTCTTCTTTATCGATGAGCCGTTAGAAGAATTAAAGAAGCTTAATTGATGATGATTCAAATGATAAGAGTCTTTGTCTCAGGAAATTTCAAAGACCAACCGCGGAATCTCTTTCTTTAGCTCAAAGGTTGGATCTTTCGTTTTTCATATTGCTTTCACTCCATCGCTAAGTGCTCACGCGCCAATAAATCCCTTGATCTTTGGCCGTGAAGTTCTTAATTTTCTTAAACGGGTTAGTTCAAGGCCTAATTTCACTGTCGGTGATTTAATTTTATTCCTACTTTGTGGATTTTTTTGGGAGGAAAAGGATTTTAAAGTCGCCCATAATGTGCTTGTTGAAGGGCTTGAGAGAACAGGACTAAATGCTTTGAGTGTCTAAAGTGGATAGGCTTGTTAGAGTTGGGAGGCCTACTCAGCAAAGAGCATTGTTTGAGCAAATGGAAAAAGATTATAAATTTTTGAGGAATATGGATTCGTTGAAATTCATTGTTCTGAGATTGTGTGAACATGGTTTTGTTGGTTATCTTTGAGAAAATGGTGAAGAGTTAAGCTAATGAGTTCTTTCCGGATGAAGATATTTGTGATGCATTGATTAGTGGGTGGTGTGTTGATGGAAAACTTGATCAAGCAACTAAGCTAGACATGCGAGGTACGTCGAGGAGGATATGAGATTCGCTTGCGTGATAATTCCATTCTATTACCGCAATCCAAACACGCCATTAGAGTTTCTCCGCTGCCAAACAAGCCAAATTGATATAATTAATGAAGTGACATTGATGTCACCGCAGATGTCATCGTGATACATTAGACAACTAATGAAGTGACATTGATGTCACCGCATATGTCATCGCGATAAATTGTTGATGTCACCGCATAAATGCGTGTCACTTCATCGCGGTGTCTCTGATCGGGTGTCTCTCGCAATGCGGTGTCATTTCATCGCGGTGTCTTTGCATCACGTTGTCACTTCATCATGTGTCGTGCATCGCGGTGTCTCTGATTGCGGTGTCATTTCATCGTGGTGTCTATGCAACGCGTGTCTCGCGATCGTCAAATGTTATAATATCACGATGTCTCTCGCAATGCGCGCGCTCTCGCATTGCGTGTGTCACTTCATCATGGTGTCTCTGCAATGCGGTGTCACTTCATCGCGTGTCTCTGCATTGCGGTGTCATTTCATCGTGGTGCAATGCGGTTTCTCTGCATTGCGGTGTCTCGTGATCGTCAAATGTTATAACATCGCGATGTCACTTCATCGCGGTGTCACTTCATCGTGGTGTCTCGAATGCGGTGTCACTTCATCGCAGTGTCTCTCGTGATCGCGGTGTCTCTTATTCGCGATGTCTCTCGTGATCGTCAAATGTTATCGTGATGTCTCGCGACGGGGTGGTCACCGTGATCGCGGTGTCTCGTGATCTGGGTTGGTCACTGCGATCGTGGTGTCTCTGTGATCGGAGGTGGTCATCAGATCAAGGTGATCAATGGATCCGGCGTGGTCAATGCATCGTGGTGTCACTTCATTGAGGCGCCTCTCGCATCGCTGGTGGTCACTACGCCAGATCACTTCATCGAGGTGTCATCGCCGCGTGTCTATACATCGCGGTGTCTCTCGATCGCGATGGTCATCGCGATCGGGCGTCGCGCGTGGTCTATGCATCAGGATGGTCATTGATCGAGGTGCACAACGCGTCGCGGTGAAAACAAAAAAAAAAAAAAACAAACAAACAAACAAACTTTCATCGTTCTCAGAAAAAAAAAAAAAAAAAAAAAAAAAAGCAAAACACAACAAGAAGTTAAGTATAGCGTAAGCTAAAAAAATTGAAAAAATTGACATTCAGCGTTCCCCACTTCCCCGCCTCTTCCCCTATTTTATTTATTTTTTTTTTTTTCTTCATTGGGTATTTGAGTCTATCTATCTAATTCATGTCTCTATAAGTTCAACAGATTTCTTTTTGTCCCTATATGTTCAATAAATCCGCTTTTGCATCTTTTAGCTTTTGGCCCTATACTAATAATAAACTATATGAGGTTAAACAATTTATATACTAAACCATAAGAAATAAAGTGTCCTTTTTTTATTTATCAGATAAATAACGTGCTACAACTAGATGCACCAAACAAAGGTATTACTGATTTAAAATCAGGCGAAACAGGTGGTTTGGAGTATGTATCAATCATAAGAATGTATTACGACATTCCTGATGTGAATCACTCAGAGTATTTCCTTTATAGGATTTGAATGTGGAGAATAGCCTTTAATTTTTTTAAAGCCTAATTTCCCATTCAGTAACCGAAAGTGTCACTTTAGGAATCGTGGGGTTTTAATTTAAATTTAATGTCGCATGCCAAAGTCCAAAAGTTAATGCAGGAGTGGGGTTTGATGATTTGTTGTTACATATAATTTAAGAAGGAGAAAGAGTGGGAGTAGGGGGGGTAGGCTTAGGTGAGTAGGTGATGTGGGAGGCTAGGAATGCTAGATTTCGGATCCTTCACCACTAGTCAGCTTAATGAGAAATTCTTATGCGGAGAGTGTCATTTAAAATGAAGTGACGGATGAAACAATCTGAACCATACATTTTATATCTATTTTAAAAACCGATGGTATCGATTCATACACCCCATCACTCAGCACGAATTGAGGTATCACGTAAGAATTTCCCCTGCCTTATTATGTCAATAAGAAGACTCACCCCGAAGAAGTTCATCTACAAAGAGTATCTACTCCATGTATACAATATTGAATGATTGACATGTATTTAAAGAGATAGACAGTCGGTATCTCGAGGAATACTGATGAAGTTATTCCTGACATAGGTATAACAATTGACTCACACGTGTCACTCATCAAACTTAATCGAGCCATCACAACAAATAGGCTGACATGAGCTCGGTTTGACCGCAGGCCTTGGTCAGTACGGCTCTCTCCTGCAGTACAGTGCTAGTCTCGCTTCTAGGTGAACAACTGAAATGACGTGGGTTGTCCTCTGTTTTCCATGAAGCATGTCGTCCTCTGTCTTTCAGCACCGACATGATGCAGCTTCACTTCGGTTTTCTGTGCTTAGCTCAAGGCAAGTTAGTTTTCACCTCAAGTAGCGGTAACTCTCCATCAAACACCACTTTATCCATTTGGCAGACATTATCCCATGATGGTAAATGCCTCAATAATGGCTCCGAGATTTCCTTTGCATCATGGCACTAGCTACTATTGCCCCGTGAACTCCGCCATGATCTTTGTCACATACATCAAGGCATCAACTCTCCAATGGAGGCATATATAAAGGATCATCATTCTCATTTTCGAGAACTATATTCGGCTTGATCCCGGTTACTCTGCGTACGTAGGCAGTCATAAACTGGCACATGATGTCGCATGCAAGTCACTTCTACTAGCAATAGGACTAGGTCTATCGTAGTACAACAAAGGCAAATCAAGGTCGAACCCACAAAGACTCGTAAGGATACAATCAATTCAAGATCGAGAACAATTAAGGCGGTCAACTACCAACAAGGGTGCAACGAGAGTAAATAACGGTGACACACAAGATAACACACCAATGCACTTCTATGAGTTTCTATTGATTAGTCCTAACTATGAGTGATTAGTTATTCCCCCCTAAACTGTGAATCATTTTTCCCCGTTGGTAAATTTTAAGACTTTGTCAGCTACGGCTGCTAACCTCCAATATTACCATACTTCCATTTGCAAGTACATCAGGTGCCTATGTGCAACTAACCTACCTTAGGTTGTATTAGCATCACACGCAATAAGATCTTGGGATAGCCGACTCAAGACCGAGAATCTCCCCAGACAGCTATCAACGAAGACTAGCACGTTCCTAGAGATCGATAAACCACGTCCCAACTAACACTTCACTAATAGTCCTTCATGCCAATTTACGATAACATGCAAATAGTTGATCATGCTAAAAACATGTAAATTAAAAATGAATATCAGACGTAGCTGGCACCGATTATCATGAAACATGATTTACTAGGTACCACGACTCGTCGATATAAACCGTCGGCTCGTCGAGAAAACGCAATCACTATCTCATTATTTATTCACCAACGATTCAGATCTACTCACAATCGGGGAAAATAAACTAACTACTACATAACATGAATAATACAACAATCAAAACAAACTCACCACAAAATAACGTTAGATCTACATCTAGAAAGCGAAAGAGTCATACCCTCGAACTCGAGCGTAGAGCATCCTCAGATCGCTCCTTAGGTGGCGAGTCCGTCGGATCCGCGACTAGTACTTATAGAAAATAAATAAAAGAACAAGAGAAAGAACTTTTATTGCATATATATGTAATTGTCTTGTGGTACTTGTGGTACATTGAAACTGAGGTCTGGTGCCTCTTATTTATAGTGTTACAACTGACTTAAAAAAACCCTAAAACCTACTTCTCGTCCAAGAAAACGCGTATACCCTGCTTCTAGAATGCTTGATGGCTCGAAGGCGGTTGCCGACTTATCTATTTTTTCTTCAGTCGACTTAACTTGGAATCTTCTAGAACACCCTAAACCCGATTCTTCAATAGGTCTGTCCCATATCTTCTTCCTTAACACTCGGCTCAATTCCGTTATCTAAAAATAGTCCAATAAAACACGAAATAATACCAATTCCAGGAATAATAAATGGAAATACAAATTTCTCGACTCGTGAACCCAACATATAGCATTCAACACAAATGGCTCACATTTCATGGCCGAAACAACTAATTTTAGCTCATAATGGGTAAAATGTTTATGCCGTAGAATATACAATTTTAACTGTCATAAGCACAACCATAAATAATCAACAAAACCATCATATTGCTAGTTGGGTTATCCTTTCGAAGCCCAAATATCCAAATCGTAACACGTTTACATTCCTGACGGTTTAGAACATCGTCGAATGGTGCTAGACGGAGGATATGACATTAGACCCTTCCAAAAATCTTGTAGTAGCTTTCAACAAAAAAAACCACAAATCAAGAAATAAAGATGGCAAAGGAAGATCTTCATCTGTATGACACAGAGGAAAGAAGCATCACAACGGAGCCTGAACGAAACAAGGCCAACAGCGACGTACAGATATGCAACATCGTCCCGATGATAACATATAGACATACTACGTTTGTTTCACCTGAAAATAAAGGAAAAGTTAATCACAATTGCTATCGAAAAGAGAATAGAGTCAAATTGTTGGGGGAATTCAAGTAAAGTTTAAAGGATCCATAGCCCCTCTTAGAGGCCATAATTTGTGAACATCTTATCAAACGTATTCGTGTGGTACACGAAGTGTCGTCAACATTCTATATCCAAACGATTTCCAATCCATACATTTTACCTCATAGGATCTCACACATGTGTTAGATCACTTATTTGGATTCATAGGGCCACCAATGCAACATTTGGGAATGGTTTGCTTAAAAACAACTTTTGTAAAGAGCCTTAGAGCAGGAATCTGATGGTTGCTTACATAGTGGTAGAATGCTCATTCTCCTGCAATGTCATAATGGGAAGACCTCATTGAACGAACTGAGAGCCATTATATCTATTGCTTATGTTAGTATAAGGTTCCTCGTTTCGGAAGGAACAACATAAATAAAAGGTGATAATTTTTGTGATGAATGAAATCTTTTATGCATCCTCCTTAGCCATCTTAATCTGATGGTAACCTTTGTATCCATCTAGAAAATCAAAGATTTAGAATTCCACTATTGAATCTACAATAGTATTTTTTCTTGACAGGGGTAACAATCCTTTTGACAAGCCTTGTTGAGGTCAGTAATGTCTATGCACATCCTTAGGCTACTGTCCGGTTTTGGGATCATTACTGGAATTGATAGCCATAATGGATAAAAGACCTCCCAAAATTTTTTATCCTCCAACAACTTTATCACATATTTCTTTACCTCTTCGTTTCACCAGGGAAAGTGACACTCCTTCTTGTTGAACTAGCTTCATTGGGACCTACTTTAAGTTTATGAGCTGCCAGGTTGGTCGATATTGTAGTCATGTTTATTGCTACTTAGTTGAATATCTCAACATGCTTTTGAAGTTTGTTTTTCATTTTTCTTTTTCTGCCGGAGAGATCCATGTCTCAATCTGTATCATCTGGTCTGGCTTTTCTAGCCATAAGCTCACACATTCAATGGGTTCTTTAGAACCCATTTTGGAGTCAGATCTGGAAAATTCCTAAGATATATGGTATCTAAAGGAGGAATAAGACATAATACATATACGGTTGATATACTATGGAATATGCGACCTCCTACGAATGTAAAGGATGTACAGAGGCTAAATGCAACAATGGCTGCGCTAAGTAGTTTTCTATCCAGGTCGGCAGAACGAGCTTTACCATTCTTCTGAATCCTGAAGAAGAACATGTTCCAATGGAATGAAGAGTTCCAGAAAGCCTTTGACGATCTTAAAGCTTATCTAATATAGATGCCAATGCTTATTTCCCCTGAGGAAGGGGAACAGATGTTTTTGTACCTGGCAGTATGCAATGAGGCCATCAACGTTTTACTCCTAAAATAGGATAATGGGATTCAGAAACCCATCTATTATGTTAGCAATGTGTGTCATGGGCTTGAAATCAAGTATTCGAAGGATGAGAAGTTGGTCCTCTCCTTAGTCCACACTACCAGGAAGCTACGTCCATACTTCACGTCCCATCCTAAAGCAGTGATTACTGACCAACAATTTCGGCAATTTTTCGCTTAACCATAAACTTCGTGTCGCATGCCAAAATGGTCTATGGAATCGCGCGAATACAACTTGATTCACGACCTCGAACATCAATCAAAGCACAAGCTTTGGTTGACTTTCTAGCGTATGAATATCGCTTTTATCGGATCCACTACAACAATAAAGTCGTTTCATAACAGTGGGTCATATACGTTGATGTTGCGTGAAGCAAATAAGGATATGGAGCAGGAGTTCAAATAATCATTCCAACAAGGGAAGAGTTCATATATTCGCCGATTTGCATTCTCGGCAACTAATAATGAAGGCGAATATGAAGCTCTCATAACGGCATGGGGGCAAGAAACTTGAAGGCATACAATCATTCTCAACTTGTAGTGAACCATTTCAGGGAGAATATGATGGAAAAGAAGAGCCGATGAAAAATATTTATCAAAGGTCAAATAGTTGGCAGCTCAGTTCAAACAATTGAGATCGAGCCGATACCTCGATCCCGCAATAGAAAAGCATATGCATTATCCAAGTTAGAATCTTCCTTCTTGTCCCAAAGAAAGGTACCAGTAGAAGTACTAGAAGAAATGAGCTATGAAGGCTCTAATGTCCTACCGGTCAAACAAAAACCGACCCGAGTTTATCCTATAATACATTTCTTACAAAATGGCATCGTACCTGCCGACCAACTAATGTATTACATATATAGTGCTATACTCTATCGCATATCGTTTACCACAATGGCAGAGAAGTGTGACCAATGAGGAGGGAAATAACATTCTTCTAAGTATACATGAGGGCACATGCAAGAATAATTTTAGAGCTCGGTCCCTAACAAGAAAGTTCATGCTATTCGGTTATTTCGGCCATCTATGCAAGAAGATGCAAAATCCTGGTTAAAACTTGCCAAAGATGCCAGGCCATGATTCAAGATCCCACCAAGCATCTCAGACATGGTACCTCTTTCAAGCCCACGGCCTTGATCAATGGGGTTCGACATCATAGTCCCTCCCAAAGGCTCTTGGAAACGTGTAGTTCTTGGTTGTTGCTATCGATTTCTTTAATAAATTGATAAAGGCCGACCCGTTGACGACTAATATAGCCATAGCCAAAGAAATCTGGAAATTCCTCTAGAAGAACATTGTTTCCAGGTTCGGGCTGCCGAGAGTCCTCATTTCGGATAATGTCACAACAATGCAGGGATGGTGTTCTGAGCTGAATATTAAGTAGCACATCACATCGGTGAGACACCCATAGGAAAATGGGTAGCTCAAGAAGGCCAACCGAACTATTAAAAGGGCTACAGATGGACTAAAAGGGAATTTCATATTTGAGTAGATCATATGCCAAACATCTTGTGGACATATCTAAAAATTCCATTTACCTTTACTAAGAAATCATCTTTTTCCTTGACCTATGGGTGTGAAGAAGTAATACCGATCGGGTAAGCGTGCACTTTCTCCAAGAATGGAGCTATTCTCTGAAGGAATTAGCTCAATTTATGCGAACACAAATACAATCGGGAAGAACATATAGAGGTTGTTGCTATCAAAATGGCTACGCATAAACATAAACTCTAACAATAGTATAACTTTATGGTCCGTTCTTACTTTGAGATAGGGCACTGGTTCTCTCGAAAAATGAAATCGCTTGAGTGAACGAATCGGCGCCTTAAAGCCAAATTGGGAAGGACTATACATAGTCACCCGAGCACATGGGAAAGTGTTAGAAACAAATCGCAACAGGTACTCTCGGCAAGGTCATCACAGGTGGTACTCTGCGACGATCAAGCAGGTACCTCGGCAAGGTCATCGGCAGGTACCTCAAACAGGGTTCCGCTCTCGACTCCTTCCTATTCATCATGAGACTTAAGCTCTAATTTGTTATCATTTCTGTATGTTTTTACCTTGAATTAGCCCTAATAATCATATAAATTAGTGGCTAATCCTCCTGCTTTTTCCCTTGTCTTTTAGTAGAAGAAACACCGCCCAACTAACCGTTGGAACAATGTTTCTCGCTTTTGCCTTTTGCCTTTATAGCCGTTGGGCATCCTTCTATAAATAGAAGTAAGATGGCCCCTAGTGTGTAATGAGCTTTCTATTCTAAATAACAAGAATACTTTCCTCATTCTTTCTAAGTTTACATGGTATCGGAGCTTTAGATTTTTTCTGGGAATTTCTTCTTCAAAAAATTCAAATTTCTGATTAATGGCTGGTTCCACTGCAACTAGTGCAGTGCAAACATCGAATCTTCTATTACTGAAAATCCTACAAATTCTGGTGAGCTTCAAAACATTCATGCTGCTTACAAGCTGAATGGGAAAAACTATCTGAAATGGTCACAGTTTGTCAGAACCTTCTTGAAAGGTAGAGGCAAACTGAGCCATCTTTTAGGGACTGGTCCAGCAAGGGATGATCCCAGGTTTGATAGCTGGGATGAAAAGGACTCAATGGTGATGTCATGGCTCTGGAATTCTATGACTCCAGAAATCAGTGACCCCTACATGTTTCTTGAAACAGCTAAGGAAATCTGGGACACAGCCAAGCAGTCCTACTCCAAGGTGAATGATGCTGCTCAAATCTATGAGATAAGAGCAAAGATTCAAAACACCAAACAAGGTAACAAATCCATCACTGAGTATTCCAATCTTCTGCAAGGTATGTGGCAAGAACTTGATCATTATCAGTGCATTCAAATGAAAGATAAAGATGATGCTGCTACCTTGAGAAGGATGATGGAAAAAGATAGGATTTTTTCCTTTCTCACTGGTTTAAACCAGGACTTTGACCCTGTAAGGGTCCAAATTCTTGGAAAAGATGATCTCCCTAATCTGAATGAGACTATTGCTATTGTCAGAGCAGAAGAGAGTAGGAGGGGTGTCATGATTGACACTCCTTCCATTGATGGCTCTGCTCTGATAGCTGGCCAAAGAAATCAAGGATACCCTAAGATCAATGAATCAAAGGGATATCCAGAAAAGAAGTCTTTCTCTCAAAAGGAGATGGTGAAATCTGACAGGGATAACCTGTTTTGTACACATTGCAAGAAAAACAGGCACACTAAAGAGTTTTGCTGGAAATTGCATGGGAGACCAGGGCCTAAAAAGGAATCCTTGGTTCACTCAGCAAACACCAGTAAGACTGAAGGCAATGATCAAGGAGTGGATCAGCTCTCTATGAATCAGAACCCTACTCTTGGACAATCTGAGATAGAGAAATTAAGGAAGTTTCTAGATACCTTGGAAAACCCTCAACATCTATGGTGTTTTTCGGTATGGCTTCCTAAATCTCTTAAATCGATCATCACCAGAGATTGGGTGGTTGATTCTGGAGCTACTGACCATATGACCCCTGATCTTTCTTGTTTTTCCACCTACCTACCCTGTACCACTGAAAAGAGCATTACTGTGGCTAATGGCTCCTCAGTCAGTGTTGCAGGCATTGGTAGTGTGGTTATAAATGATAAACTGACCTTGGAAGAGGTCCTACATGTTCCAAATCTCTCTGCTAGACTTATATCTATCAGAAAGTTAACTAGAGACTCTAAATGCTATGCCATATTCTCTACTAATTTCTGTGTGATACAGGATCTAGAAACAATGAAGAGGATTGGATGTGCTAGGGCTAAAGAAGGCCTTTATGTTTTGAAGAATGCATATAATGACAAGACTAGTTGTCAGAAATTATCTCTTTTGTCTAGACTAAATTATGATAAAATTATGTTGTATCATAGGAGACTTGGTCACCCTTCTTTTCAAATTGTAATGCATTTGTTTCCTAATCTATGTAAAGGTTTGAATTCTGATGGCTTCAAATGTAATGAATATGAATTTGCTAAACATAAAAGGGTACCTTATCCTATGTCTTCTACTCTATCTGATAAACCTTTTAATCTTGTACATAGTGATATTTGGGGTCCCTCCACTAACCCCAATATCAATGGTGCTCACTGGTTTGTCACTTTCATTGATGACTGTACTAGAACAACTTGGTTGTATCATATGGAACAAAAATCTGATCTTGCACGGATCTTCCCTGTGTTCTACAATATGATTGTGACTCAGTTTGAGGTCAAAATCAAGAAGATAAGAACTGACAATGCTAGGGATTACTTCAACAAATTCCTAAGTCCTTTTTTGGAAGAAAAAGGGATCATACATGAATTCTCTTGTGTGTACACACCCCAACAGAATGGGGTGGGTGAAAGGAAAAATAGGCACCTTATGGATACAAACTAGGGCCCTCCTCTTCCAAATGAATGTGCCTAAACATTATTGGGGAGAGGCGCCTCATCTGGCCGCTTCATCTTATAAATAGGATGCCTACAAAAGTCCTTGGAAAAAGAAGTCCCATTGATACTCTTACTAAACTCTTTCCGCATTTTCTAAAACTGAGGGAGTTCATCCTAAAGTGTTTGGATGTGAGGCCTTTGTTCACATACACCAACCTAACAGGGAAAACTTGATCCCAGATCTCATAAGTGTGTGTTCATTGGGTACTCCAACACACGTAAAGGTTACAAATGTTACCATCCTCCCACAAAGAGGATTTTCATATCCAAGGATGTTACCTTCTATGAAATGCACCCCTACTTCTCGAGGAAAGCTATGATGATTGGGGAGAACTTTAAACTGATTATGAAAGTGGAAATGTTTCTTCTTGATATTGATCTTGATCTTCAGAGTCTCGCAGTCCTCCTCACAGGAGTACAAACAGGTCCTAGTAATGATGCAAATCATGAAGGTTCTATCTCTCGAACATGAACTTGATGTTCCTCTTATCGAGCAACAATCGATGCTCCTCTTATGAATAAGAGCAAAGAAAAGACTCCATAATCTATACCGGGAAGAATCTGGTTGAGGGTTCAAAATGTGGTTCCAATTGAGGACACCATCGTTAACACAAATGAACAAGAAGTTCCATACATGAATGAGGAACCTACTTCTGATGCTACTGATATTCCTCAAAATTCTGATGAAGATGACCCTTCATCCAGGGATAATCTTCCTATTGCATTGAGGAAACCTACTAGGGCTTGTACCCTGCACCCTATGAAGAATTTCCTGTCTTATGACAGGATGTCGAACAAACAGAAAAGGTTTATGAAGAATCTTCTAAATAGTTCTGTGCCCAAAAGATTCTCAGATGCCTTAGGAGATGAAAATTGGGTACAGGCTATGAAGGAAGAAATGAATGCTCTTGAAAGAAATAAAACATGGGAGCTTGTTGAGCTCCCTAAAGGGGCTAAAACTGTTGGCTGTAGATGGGTCTTTACCATCAAGTACAAGTCTGATGGCACCATTGAAAGATATAAGGCAAGGTTAGTTGCCAAGGGGTATACCCAAACCCATGGGATTGACTATTTTGACACCTTTGCCCCTGTGGCAAAGATGAACACCGTCAAAATACTCTTATCTTTGGCTGCTAACCTTGACTGGAGATTACATCAATATGATGTAAAAAATGCTTTTCTACAAGGGGACCTTGAGGAAACCATTTTTATGGATATACCTCCTGGTTTCCAAGTGGAACAAGGAAAAATATGCAAATTAAAAAAGGCTCTGTATGGCCTCAAACAGTCCCCTAGGGCCTGGTTTGGGAGATTTACAAAAGCTATGATAAGTATTGGCTATAAACAAAGCCAAGGAGATCATACAGAAGGCAATGCTCAACTTAAGACCTTTTTGGGGAATGAATTTGATATCAAGAAACTAGGGAAATTGAAGTATTTCCTAGGGATTGAAGTAATGTACTCACAGCAGGGAATATTCATTTCCCAGCAAAAATACATACTAGATCTTCTAAAAGATTGTGGGAAATCTGGTTGCAAACCTATGAAGACCCCCATTGAATTCAACCATGGGATCAACCTTGCACCAGAAGATGAAGAAGTGGACAAAAATGCCTACCAAAGGCTTGTGGGGAGGCTCATTTACCTGTCTCACACAAGGCCTGACATTGCCTTTGCTGTGAACATTGTGAGCAGGTATATGCACTCCCCTAAAAGGTGTCATCAAAATGCTGCTGAAAGAATTGTGTACTACCTCAAAAGCTGTCCTGGGAAAGGAGTTCTATTCAAAAAGGATGATCAGAAGCTACTAGAGGCCTACACTGATTCTGACTATGCTGGCTGCGTTGATGACAGAAGATCTACCTCTGGTCATTGTGTGTTTCTTTTTGGGAATCCTGTGGTGTGGAGGAGTAAAAAACAAGGGGTGGTATCAAGATCAAGTGCTGAAGCAGAGTTTAGAGCCTTGGCAGTGGGTGTTTGTGAATTACTATGGCTCAAAATCATTCTGGATGATCTAAGGATTCAGAGAATGGCACCTATGATCCTATATTGTGATAATCAATCTGCCATTGACATCTCCCACAACCCTGTTCAACATGATAGAACAAAGCATGTTGAAGTTGACAGACACTTTATTAAGGAAAAGTTGGACTGTGGCCTCATCAAGCTCAAGTTTATCAACTCTCAAAATCAAGTTGCTGATGTCCTTACTAAGGGTCTGCCTAAGAAATCCTTTGATTATCTCCTTAGCAAGCTGGGAATGATTGATATCCATTCACCAGCTTGAGGGGGAGTGTTAGAAACAAATCAAGCCAGGTACCTCGGCCAAGGTCATCGCCAGGTACTGGCCGATCACAGGTACCTCAAGCAAGGTCATCGCCAGGTACCTCAAATAGGTTCCGCCTCTCGACTCCTTCCTAAGTCATCAGTAGACTTAAGCTTTAATTTGTTATCATTCTGTGTATATTTTTTTTACCTTGGATTAGCCCTAATAATCATATAAATTAGTGGCTAATCCTCCTGTTTTTTCCCTTGTCTTTTAGCAGAAGAAACACTGTCCAACTAACCGTTGGAACAGTGTTTCCTGCTTTTTGCCTTTTTGCCTTTATAGCCGTTGGGCATCCCTTCTATAAATAGAAGTAAGATGGCCCCTAGTGTGTAATGAGCTTTCTATTCTAAATAACAAGAATACTTTCCTCATTCTTTCTAAGTTTACAGAAAGGTTTATATAAAATTGGATACAATTGAGGGAAGAGGTATTCCATGGCTTTGGCATGCCCAAAACTTAAAAAAATATGCTCTAGCCTATCTTTTATCAACGTGATGACATGTTTCAGTCGTCTCAGTTCTATGTAACCCAAGTAGGACTCACTGCTGCTTTTTCAGTATTATAAAAGATAGATTTCGCAAAATCCTTGTTCACTACCGTTTGCTTGCAGAGCTAGTTCCTAACTCGAAAGTATTATCAACCATGAGGTGATAAAGACTTTACATGATTAAGGCAAAGGTGGAGACCGAAATTCCTGGGAAAGATAACTCGCCTTCAAAATGAGACCCGCAGGACGAATATATATCACTAAAAACTCACATGACTAGGATTCAATAAATAAAGACCTATAGGACGGGACCCACAAGTTGGGAGCAGCTTATACATAACAACAGATTATAAACCCAACTTAGCATATTTGGAAAAATCCAGAAATTTTTTCCATTATGCTCAGGGGCTGATAATTTTTGCATAAAAAGATTTAAGTCTTTATCCAATTTTCCAAAACAGATATCGACTTGAGCTTGGTTAAATACATTCTATTCCGAAAACATTATCAACTCATTTTCCTACCGTTTATAATGATTTGGGAGATCGGAGAGACGTTGAAGAAGCTCAATTTGTCATATAACATTCTACAAATGGAGGAGGCATCAGTAAAGAATATGAAAATACATAAACAAAATGGTGCTAAGGATACGGCAATTCCTTATGGGTATATCTAATAATAGAGAAATATAGTAACCCCTTTGCTACACCAAAAAACGGGAGTATTCTTTCTTTAATGGGGTATAACACAGGCTAGCCGTATTCAAAAGGCCAGCCTCGTTATAACTACTTCCTCTAGCAGATGAGTCATGATTCACTCCTAGTCAATAGATCTTTTTGTATACAGACATGTTCCTACTTCGCCTCTTTGTAATCTTTTCCAATCTGAGGATGACACTTCGCTTCATGCCAGGCCTCATCAAGTTTAGAAACAAGTTGTCCCTTCTTCTAAGTGGAGCACATTCTTTTATGGCTCCAATATTAAAAGCATGGGTTCAAGATAATCAAAATATTTCTTGTACAAGACAGAGTGGGTAAGAGTTGGCCGTATACTTTGAGAGAATTGTCGTATGAGACTTGGTTTTTGGCCTAATAAAGTAGTTTAAAAGACTCTTTGTGTCCGCCCTCCTGCTTATTGTTAAAACACACTTGAGAAACTTGCAGTTTTAAGAAAGATTAGAACAGAAGCAATGCAAACATAAAGTATGGCGGATTTTGATAAAACACAGAAATAAAGAGAACACAGAGATTTAACGTGGGTTCCGGCGTTGCAGCCGACTACTCCACAAAGAAAGAAAATGAGATATTTTATTATGCACAAAGTTACAAGGATTTTCACACACTTGTGAAAGGCACACACTGCATCGATTACAACATTTGTATTTATAGACACCACTCCCTAAACCTAACCGCCATAAGATCTTTGTTAGAACTGCCAAAATACACAGATGTGGACCCCAACTCAAATTGTTATTCACGGATGAAAACTCGGCTAAAAAAATGACTCTTCCAAACTTGTAATCAACTACTCACATGTAGAACTCAATTATACTCAAAGAAAACTCAGTAGATCAAACTCGATCGGGCTGGCTTCGTAAGAAACTCGTTTGCACTTCACCGTAATCGACTTTCACAGAATCGAATATACTTACCGAAAGTGACCATCATTCTCGGCCTCGATTTAATGATTAGTTACACCAGTTTATTCATCAGTTTAGAGATCAAGTCACCAAAACTTGACAAATCTCCACATTGACTTGAACTCTCATTCACAGTCAACCAGATTGCATAATCAGATGTACTTGTACTTGTACTTGATGCATTCGTCAATGCCAGAATGTACTTGTACCAGACTTCTCCACATAATCCACTCAAGCTGATCTGTCCTCAGGTGAGTATCCATTTTTCAGTTTATAAGCTTTGAATATTTAGCAAGTCCAAACACAACTGAAACTTGCTCTGCTGAACTGGTTTAGTGAACATATCTGCAGGATTATCCTTGGTGCTGATCTTCTTCACTACAACCCTCTTCTCATTTATTAGAAAATGATATCTCACATCAATATGCTTGGTTCTCTCATGATGAACCTGATCCATAGCTAGGAATATTGCAATCAGATTGTCACAATAAATCTCAGCTTGATCTTGATGTAGCCCAAATCACTGACTAGTCCCTTCAACCAGATAACCTCCTTGGCTGCTTCTGTAAGAGCCATATACTCAGCTTCAGTAGCTGATAAAGTCACTGTTTCCTGAAGAGTTGTTTTCCAGCTGACAACTGAATTCCCTTATATGAGAACATAACCAGTCATTGATTTTTTGCTATCTTTATCACCTGCATAACCAGCATCACAGTACCATGTGATCAGTTCTTGAGTACCACCTCCATAAATGAGACCAACATCAGTTCTACCTCTAAGGTGCCTGAACATTCTTTTCACAACTTTCTAGTGTTCTTTTCCAGGTTGAGCCATAAACCTGCTGACAACACTGACTGCCTGAGCCAGATCAGGCCTAGTGCATACCATTTCATACATCACACTGCCAACTACACTAGCATAGGGAACTCTTGACATGTATTCCTTCTCTTCTGCTGACTGTGAAGCAAAAACTGACAAATGAATATTTGATGCCATAGGAGTATCTATTGGCTTTGCAGCTGATATGCCAAACTTTGACAAAACCTTCTGTATAGCACTGCTGAGATAAAAACAGTTTCTTCTGACTTCTATCTCTGAAGATCTCCATCCCAAGATTTTCTTGGCTGCACCCAAATCTTTTTATTTCAAATCAACACTGAGAAGGTCTTTCGGATACTAAACATTAGACTTCTTTCTTGCAGCTATCAGCATGTCATCCACATATAACACACGATAGATGTATTATCCATCTTTTAACTAACTGTTGTAACACAACAATCATAAGGACTTCTGCTGTAACCCAACTGGATCATATAACTGTCAAACCTTTTATACCATTGTTTAGGAGCTTGCTTCAGTCCATATAAGGACTTCTTCACCTTACACAAAAAATCTTCTTTGCCAGGAAATTGAAAACCTTCTGGCTGAGTCATATATGTCTCTTTATCTACCTCCACATGTAGAAAAATTGTTTTCACATCTAACTGCTCAAGTTCTAAGTCATGTTGTGCCACCATTTCTAGTAACACTCTGATTGAAGTATATCTGACTACTGGTGAGAATATCTCATCAAAGTCCACCCCTTCTTTCTTACTGAACCCTCTTGCAACCAAACGTGCCTTATACTTAACTCCTTCTGCCTCAGTTATTCCTTCCTTCTTCTTGAAGATCCATTTGTATGTAACAACTCTCTTATTAGCTGGATGTTTAACTAGATCCCAAGTCTGATTCTTTAGTAATGATTCCATTTCATCTCCCATGGCAGCAAGCCATTGAGATGCTTCAGAACATGTCACTACTTCCATATAAGTAGATGGTTCAAAACCATCCACCTATTCTGCAACTTGAAGTGCATATCCAACCATATCATCAAACCCATAACTCTTGGGAGGTACCCTAACATTGGATTTTCTAGCTCTGCTGACAGCTATACTCTGCTGACCCATGTTCTCATTTCGACGCTCAACTAACATTTGCTCAGCAGACTGGCTTAGACTCAATTCTGGTTCAGCAACCAGATCAGATGAAAACTGACTTGGATCAGTTGATTGTTGCATTTCAACTGACTCCACTTGAAACTTCACCTTACTGTCAGTTTTCTCAATTTCAGTACTGATTTCAGTTTTAGTAGTCCCTCTCACTGATTAATCGAGCATATAATTTTCATCAAAAACAACATCTCTACTGATAATAACTCTGTTTTCTGCTGATGACCAAATTCCATAACCCTTAACTCCATCACCATACCCCACAAACACTCGTTTCTTGGACCTTGATTCCAGTTTCCCTTCACTGACATGATAGTAAACTGTGCTTCCAAAAACCCTTAGAACTAAATAGTTAGCAGGCTTTCCTGACCACATCTCAACTGGTGTTTTGAGACTGATCCATGTGTGTGGTCTCCTGTTGATTAAGTAGCAAGCTGTGCTTATAGCCTCTGCCTAAAATCTCCTTGACAAACCAGCATGAGAGAGCATACATCTTGCTCTATCCATTAGAGTTTGATTCATCCTCTCAGCTACCCCATTTTGCTGAGGAGTATTCCTAACTGTATGATGTCTGGCAATACCCTCATTTCTGCAAAACTCATCAAACTCAGTCCAACAGAATTCTAGACCATTATCTCTACGAAGCCTCTTGATCTTCTTCCCCAACTGATTTTCAGCTAGAGCCTTCCATTGCATGAAGCTCTTGAATGCCTCCCTTTTGTGTTTCATCATCACCACTCAAGTCATCCTTGAATAGTCATCTATGAATGATACAAAATATCTGTGACCACCCAACGACTCCACCTTTGATGACCCCAACAATCAGAATGAATGTAATCAAGTGTTGACTTTGTGTTGTGTACCCTTTTTGAGAACTTTCCCCTATGAAGCTTTCCAAACACACAGTGCTTACAAAAGTCCAGATGCTTGACCTTACACTCCCCAAGAAGATCTTTCTGAGAAAGAACCTGCATCCCGTTTTCACCCATGTGACCCAGTCTCTTGTGCCACAATTTTGTAAGCCGTGACTGATGAATCTCAACAGATGCCACAGCAGCACTACCAGCAAGAGCTGACCCTTGTAGTATATACAAGGTTCCTTTCTTGACTCCCTTGAGAACTAAGACTGAATTTTTATATACACTCAGCATTCCACTTTCACCCTTAAAACTGAATCCTCTTCTGTTTAAAGAACTGAGAGATACCAAGTTTTTGGTCATTTGTGGAACATGTGTAACTTCACTCAGTTTACAGAATATTCCTTCCTCTGTCCTCAACTAAACTGAGCCAATCAAAACTACCTTGCAGACCTTGCTGTTTGCCAAAGATATATGACCACCATCTATCTGCTGATAACTTGAGAACCACTCTCCGTGAGGGCAAATATGAAAGGATGCCACAGAGTCTAGAATCCACACATCTGTTTCATGTGCTGACTCTCCTGCCACTATAACCATATCTTCATCTAAGTCATGCTCAGCTGCCACAACAGCTGTACCAGAACTGTTAACTTGTTGTTTCTTCCTCTTTGGACTATTGGACTTCCAATGTCCCTGATCCTTACAATAATTGCAAACTTCCGTGGATTTAGGGCCTTTGGACCTCGTCTTCTTGGAGTTTTTCTTCCTAGACTGTCCATGCTCTTTTCCACTGCTGCTACTGACTATTAGTCCAACAGCCTGATTGGCTGCCCAGCTACCTTATGTCTCAGCTCCCTGGCATGTAAAGCTGACTTCACATCCTCCAAAGCAACTATATCCTTCACAACTATGAAGGACTGCACAAAGTTCTCATATGAAGCTGGTAGTGAAACCAACAAAATCAAAGCAGCATCTTCATCCTCAATCTTAAAATCAATATTCGTGAGATCAAGTAATATTGTGTTCAGCTGATCAAGATGATTTCTCAATTGAGTCCCCTCATGCATCCTCAGGCTGAATAGCCCCTGCTTCAGCAGCAACTTGTTGGTCAATGACTTAGTCATATGCAGGCTTTCAAGCTTTAACCATAACTTGGCAGCGGTTTCTTCCTCAGGAACTTCTGTGATAACATCATCAGACAAGCACAACATGATGGTTGAATGTGCTTTCTCCTCCAGACTGCCATAATCTGCTGAACTGGCATCCCCTTTATCAAATAAATGAGTCCACAATCCTTGTTGCTTTAACAAGACCCACATCTTGATTTGCCACAAACTGAAACTGTTATTCCCTGTAAATTTATCAATCTTTACGTTCATTGATGGCATCCTTCTGGTTATAGAACAGACCTTTGATCACAAAATTCTAGAACCGGTCACTGGTCTTGGTGAAGATCAACTTTGTTCAACCTGCAACTCTTTCTGAATCTTGAACCTGACACTCTGATACCAGTTTGTTAAAACACAGATTAGAAACTTGCAGTTTAAGAAAGATTAAAATTGAAGCAATGCAAACATAAAGTATGGTGGAAATTGATAAAACATATAAACAAAGAGAACACAGAGATTTAATGTGGTTTCCGGCGTTCTGCCGACTACTCCACGGACAGAAAAAGAGATATTTCATTATGCACAAATTTACAAGGATTTTCACACACTTGTGAAAGGCGCACACTACATTGATTACAACATTGATATTTATAGACACAATTCCCTAAACCCTAACCACGATAAGATCTTTGTTGCAACTTCCATAAATACCCCAGATGTGGACCTCAGCTCCAGCTGTTATCCACCAAATGAAAACTCAGCTCACAAAACTGACTCTTCCAGACTTGTAATCAACTGCTCGGATGTAGTACTCAGTTATACTCAGCAAAACTCAGCAGATCAAACTGACTGCTGACTTCAGAAGAAACTCATTTTTGCACTTCACCAAAACTGACTTTCAAAGAACATAATATACTTACTGAACTGACAATCATTCTCAGTCTCAGTTTAACATATTAGTTCCACCAGTTTATCCATCATTTTAGAGAACAAGTCACCAAAACTTGACACTTATGTCTTTCTTTCTACAGTGGTACGCCGATCTAGAGATATTAAAATAGCTTGGGGTTTTGAAGTACATACTTTTTGCTCTCTTTGTTAAAGCTCTGTAACACTTCTGTTTTATCCTTATGGTCTGATTAATAAAAGTTCTTTCTACAAAAAAAGGTGCTAAGGGAATTTGTACCTCAGTTGCGCTGCAATATGCCAAGTCAACTGGATATGGGGTATAGAGTCTGCCCGCCATCTTGACATCTCTGGGAGGAACAACGTCCCAAACCTATATGTCGGCCACCTTAAGATCTCCAAGCCAATCATTGCTAGGCACACTCCACTCAGGACATAGTTTTGAAGATATGTGAGAATTTTAAGGTTGGGTCACTTCTAGAAAACAGAAATCTTCTCTAAAGGATTATAATGAAATACATTTTGGGGTTTCCGAACTAGGATCTCATTCTCGATCACCTCATCGCTTTATGGGGGACTATTCTTGATGAGGCCGGCTCTTCTTTGCTGGAGACATTTTTATTGCGACCCACATATCTTTTTTTTCGCTGTTTAGAGATACGATCCTCAGAGGCGGAATATCTTCCTCTGCCGGACCTTAAAAGTGGAAGACAATATGATCATAGGTCCCACAACGGTGGTTGCTTGAGTAGACATACCCTTAGGTTGGGCACCATTCTTTGTCTTGTTTCTCCCATCCACCAGCAGCACTATGGAGAAAACTGCACATGCAAAGTTCAAAGTCAGTTTAGAAAACACAACTCCACAGAAAGAGAATGAACATTAAAGAAAAAGGTCCTTGGTAAGATATATTACGCCTATCTCTTTCGTCAGATGAAAGGTTGTTATGGTTGTACCAACTTTCTCCCATTCGGTTGAAGTCAGTATACGAGAGGAAAAGTTAGAGGCTTTGAGATCCTTCTTAAGACCTTGGATGAACTCCCCCAGGTTGAAGGGAGCATCTCCGGAAGAAGGATGCGAGATGGAAGTCACATACCTCCATTTTCTCAAATTGGACAGATCCAACACTCGAATAAAGAAATATTCTTTCTTCCAATCCTAGACTGAAGATCCAATCCTAGACCGAAGAAGGGCCATCGGCAAGGATAGGAAACTTTGTTTTCCCACTCCAACAAGTGTTTTAAGACCAATCTCAGGAATTCCAAGAATTCAAGATGTTATAGAAAACTCTAAAAAGAGATATTGAAAAGGGTTTATCCACTGCTCTACAGAAAAGGGCAAACCCAATCACAAACATTATCCCATTTGGGGTGATTTGAGTTAAGTTTAGATCGTAATGAGATAGGATGTTGGAAGTGCATGTATCATTGGGAACCCGAGACCTCCACCAAGTTGTACATAAATGGTGAGAAAACCACATGCGTTGTTGCAAGCCCTCTGATCAGATTCTAGAAGACAATGAGGAAAAGTTTCCCCATGTTTATGTCATATTCCTTACAATTCTTCTCCATGTCGACCGGAAAGTAAAGTTTGGATATCCTTTACCTGGATAACCTTGGCATTTGGTTTAGACAAACCCACATGATTCTTTTGAACTTTTAAGGGTCTATTTGACTGACCAGAGCATTCTTGATCTAAGGACAACCTTGATTCTCCGCGCATAGATGGTACTGAAGTTTCTTGAGTATTCTCGATATCTGATGAAGAAGTATACATGAACTTAAGAAATACTCAGCATACTCTGGGAAAATGAAAATTCTGATATTTGGAAGAGAATGAGAATAAAAATTTGTTGCCCGAAATCGGCAAAAGATGGATGATTGAGATGTCATCTCATTTTGTAAGATAAATTGCCACAATAATGCTTCTATTCTTGGCCCTAGTACTGACTCTGAATCCGAAAGTGCACGTGAAACGGCACCTCAAACGGGATAACAGTGATTTGAATTTCAAAAAACAAACTGTCATACATCATTCTGTGGTTAGTGCTATTAAAAAAAAAAAGACATAAGTTGTTATACAGTTCGACATGTTAAATACATGTTGCTCCATGAGTTAGATCTAGGTGCTTACTTGTATTAGCTAGAATTCATGCACCCATGTTAACTTACACCGGACAAATTTGCAGCCTGGATATTTTAATAGTCTTGTGGGCAGGACAGTTCCATTTTTCTTTTGAATTGTTCAATAATTATGATCATAATATATGATGTGCTGGTTTATTTTCTTAGGATATAATCTCATTCTATTCTATCTCCAAAGGGATTTCTAGAAAGGCTAAACTGAGGAAAAAATAATTCACATCTATGTTTAAAACTTCTTACTCTAAATGTAATTAAGGCAACACAAAGTAAAGTACATGATATGAGGAATCCAATGCAGATCATCTTCCTTTTTTCCTTTGAGATTCTGAGAAAGCATAGACACATCAAATTTGGATAATAACAATATAATACAACTATTGATAATAATACGTGTTGTGGCTAATGTATGATGTAACGCCCCATTCCTGGATACCGAGTCCTTATCCGGAAAAAAAACGTTCGTCACGTATGACATAAAATAAATCTCATATTATACATCAGCCTCTACTACGTCGTATCGAGTTAAGCAGAACGGAAGGAAAGACTCGGGTATATTTTTACAAGCAACCAAGAATAGAAACTCAATATCTAAAGATAGAAATGTAAATTTATTACATTGGAAAAACTAAACGAAAGCGTATAACGTATGAAACCTCCAAAGAAACAACAAAGAAAATATAAAGTTCTCCAGAAGAACAACAAGTCTAATGTATCATCAAAACAAATAATAAAAGTAACTGCTTCAACGTCGGCGTCCTCAAACATCGTCATCAAAGTCTTCCTCGAACTCCACTCTACCCGTTCATCTTCTCTCCCCCAAACACATAGAATAACTTGCATTTGAGGTAAGTACAATGTACTCAATAAAAGGTGGAAGATACAAATTAATTATGATTTATAATTAAAAGATTATCTTTATTAAACCGACTCAATCTAGGGTTCACTCCATATCCATCAACATGTCATGACTATACGTTTCTAGCTTAACTTATCTTGGTTACGTCAGCATTCAAGGGCACCACACATGGCGTTTATTAGCCTAAAGATATACTTGGTAACTAACAGTGAATAACACCTGATAGCTCTGGGGTCTCCCTGGTATGCGTATACGTTCAATGAATTTTCTCCGCTACCCTTCAGCCTTTTGAGCCAGTAGCGTTGTTCACCTTTATGAACGTACCACATCGCCAATATGAATCGGTGCCTAACCAAGAATAGCATGACATTTTATCTTTTACTACACCTATGTAATTTATTATGTATTAACTAGCCACCTAAGTGTTTTCAAAGTAAAGCTCACCTTAACAACTCTACTCCCTCACTTAGATAGCTAGACACCACATCCTAGAAAATACACAGACATTGATGAACTCTAGTTCATCAAAGCACAAGGCTATCATGCCCTTCCGATGGTCCCGAACTTCAACTCCCTTGAAAAGTACATTCGGTGCCGGAACTAAACGCATCAGAAACTCAATCAAGGCTTGTTAATGTTTAATTAATGTTATTAGATCATGAAACAACGTTTAAATCTCAACACATAGCTTAAACAACATTTTCTCCAAAAACTGGTGTCAATGCGTGCGCATTCCCTGACCAGAAACTTGCTGAAATTTTCTATCCAGCCAATGCTTGCGTATTGCTCATGCTGGGAGCAAACTGAACTATCCTGAAACAGCAATGCGTGCGCATGTGAAAAGGACTTTACATCCTGAATCACAAATGCGTGCACATTCCTATGATGCATACTCATTCCACCTGCATAAACTAAGGCCAAACATCCTGTAATAGGAATGCGTGCGCATTGCTAGTCAATGCGTACGCATTCGACGCAGTAAAACCCGAAAACATGATTTTTCTACACTTTACGATGTCTACTTGATTCCAAACATGATCTAAACGTCTGTACTCATAAAAACAGCAGAAAAACACAACTCCCACAAACCATAACATCCCTTAATCCTTAAACATTCAAACAACAAGATTTCTATCATCTAAACCATATCCAAGCATCAATCTTAACCCTAAAACCATAATTAAAATGTAGGAAGAGTCTCTTACCTTTTAGCAAGCTAATCCAAAACCAAACTCCCCGAAAAACTGCAGCAAAACTCGAGCATTTTCCCTGAAAACCTTTGTGACCAATCCGAACTTAGATTAGATTCGATCACACGCTTTTAAAACTACAAAGCTACGAAATATACGCTTTTAATGCATAAAACTCTTACAAAACAACATCTAGGTTGAAAATCATATCTTAGGTAAAACTCCAACTTTCATGTATTGAAACGACGCCCTCTTCACGACGATTCCGTTGCTCTACTCTGATATGAAAACCGTTAAGAATTGCCTTAAAATTCTGAAGAAATCCCTCAGCCCTTATTTTTTCTCTTACACACCATTTCTCAGAGCGTAGGAAATTTTCTGATTTACTATTAGGTTATAGGAATTAATGAGATTTATTTTCCTTAAATAGAAAATCCCAAAAATAATAATTTCTTATTATTTTTTTTATTACTTAAAAATTAGGTTTTCCAATATATATATATACACACACACACACACACACACACACACACACAAACTTAAATCCACAAAAGAACTAAAGAATATAATATTTCGTTTTCGCAAAATGACACGTCTATCTTTTCCTGAAAATCGGAATATTACATATGATGATTGTATGACTGAGTGTAATAGTTATTTGGCTACATTTACTAATTGTCTGGCTACACATGTTAAACTTTTTGCAGGCAGCTGTGTATGAGGGCATTAAACAAGTCATACCATGGAAGAGCAAAAATTCATAAAAAAAGGAATGGATGATATGATAATTATCAATGAGTTTCTATAAAAGGTGACGTCGTATACTACGATTCAGGGATCTTTCTATTTGGTAGCTTATCTCATATCCAATATGTATCCGACACAGATACATACCATATGCATATGAAACAAACGTAGGGGTGGTTATGTAACTAAAGTTGGATTCATGATTTAGACATGCATATCCGTAAGTTGAATATGGAGGAAAAACCGCCAATAATAAATGAAAAGCTGTCCAAAATGATGAAAACCACTAAATAAACCTCTAGACATTGTATTATCTTATGTGATTTAATATATATTACTTGGTATGTAAAGTTTCATTATGTATAACTTGGTCTTTATATTTTTTTAATATTTGTGCATATACCCCTAAATCCTCAATTAAAAAAATATCTCGTATCCACTATATCCGTGTATCTGTACCCGTGCAACCATGGCTGTGTAAGTAAGAAACACCTTAATGCAACCCATTCACAGTCCTACTTCACACTATGTTAAATGTATAAAAAGACAAACTTGTTTGGTGCAATGAGGAATCTTGGAGATATGGAGAAAATCTTTCCACCGTATCAACTCCATCTTACATGCTGAGGCAAGAGTGGTGCGATGGGCATTCCTGATTGCTCGAGGTAGGGGTTGGAATAACCTTCTCAATAAAAATGATTCGTTGCTACTCAAGCAGATGCTTAAGTGGAAAAATGATCCACCTATGGAGGTGTCCATTGTCATCAAGGATATGTTGTCTCATCGTCATCAAGGATATGTTGTTTTCATAGGGACTTGCATGATTGTAAAATTACTCACATTAGTAGGAATGCTAATTTTATAAGCCATAGTATGGCTTCTTTGTGAAAAATCTTTATACTAAAGCCTTTTGGTGTGGTAGTTTTTCCTCTTGGATTTTGCCTCGGATCCATGAGGATGGCATGTCTAGGGCCTCTTGATGTTATTCTCTTTGTTTTTTTTTTATAAAAGAAAATCCTCTCGTTTACTTGTGTGTCAAAACATTAGAGAAAATAATTTCAAGAGGAAGAGAGGAACATAAAGTTAAAATACCAAAGCTGAGTTTATGGCTTTTATTCTAAACATGAAGAACAATAAACAGATCAGATAAAGTAGGAGAATAGGTGAGGCGGGATGACCAAGACCATGTTTCCAAGCGTGTTGAGATGCTTTGTTGACAACAAAGTCAAGAATTGGAGAAGACGGCCTTTTGTAGATACCGTTTTAAACTGGTACTTGCATCAATGTTTGGCTCGTCTGAAGATCATTCACAAGAAATTTAGACGGTAAAAAGTTGACAAAGACATTGTGATTATTACAGAATTGATAAATTGTTGGAAATAAAATTTATGTTTTGATGATGATTCATCACGCAATTAGAAAGTTCACTTATAACCCATGATTATGAAGTCATAACTCAATCATTATAAAGGCATAATGAAAGAAGAAGCAAGAAATAGTCTAGAGAAAAATGTATAGGATCTATCTAGAGTCTGAGCTTTGTATAGGTTGTTTCAGACAAGCATTGTAATAGATAGGAACTAGGCGAACAGCTGAGTCATAGCAAGTAAACTGAGGTTACATCGAAGAAATGAAGAACTGAGGTGACAGACTCAGTTGGTGAATAACTGAAGAACTGAGGACTCAAACTCAGTTATTGAAGACCGAAGAACTGAGGGCTCAAACTCAGTTAGAAGCTGACTAAGTCGTGACTATAAGTAAGGAATCAGGCAAGTCTGTGGTGACCTGAAAATGAACTATAGATCACGTAAAGCTGAATAATCTTAAGGACAAAGATTATCAGGAAATGAAGGAACTAAATGGTGTACTCTGACTTAGTCAATTGAAGTCAGATGTCAAGTATACGAGGTACTCAGTTTTGAATAAGAGTAGAAAACTGAGTTAAGGCCTTGTCAAGAAAGAACTGAGGATCTGGAAAAGCTGAGTCAATTAATCAAGGACTGGAAACTGAGAAAGTACAGATCAAGTGATCGTACATATGAACGTTGGCTAAACGACAAGCATAACGGCTATAAGATTTATCTGAACGTTACATTACCCCTATAAATACATAGGGAGGAATTTTTGAAAGGAGCAGATCTTGGACAAGCTTTAAAAGAACTTATCTAAAATCCAGATCAAAAGGAGAGAGAGATCCAGATCCAGAAAATCAGATTCTTTATCTAGAAAAAGGGAAGCCAACGAAATTGCCTTGAAGATTAAAAGATAGATCTAGTAACCCGTTAAGGGGGAGGAAGGCATCTTGGAGCTACAACGCTATATCCATAAGACTCAAACAACTCACTGAATTTATCTTTTGATTGATTCTAAACCTAACCTTTGTGTGACAAAGGACTGGCTGTGTATAGTTTGAGGAAAGAAACTCCACCTTTTCTCATACGGTTGCAACTTGATTGCCACAGTTGTTGGTGCAGTCTGCGGACTGTGGTTGTGTTTGTGGTGAGCTGGTGAAGGAGCAATTCCACCTCCGAAGGATCAGTGTGCAGAATGAAGGGAGTAATCTCACCTTTCTTCATTATGTGTGGACAATGAAACTAGGGTGTCGTGAAGGACTGTCATTAGGCTAGGATTTTGTAACAGTTATCTCAAGATTCTAGTGATACCTCCTACACCACTGGAGAAGGGGAGACGTATGGGATTACACCACCCGGAACTTCCATAAACAAACCTTGTGTTGATTTACTTTATGCATTTACATTTATACTGTGATTGTACTATTAATTGCATAATCATTTCATCACATCACTCAGCAAACTTTAGACACTGAGTCAGCACAGAACTAATACATAGGAGATTATAATTCTTATTAACACATTTATTGCACAAAGGCTTTATCTTATCCGCTGCAAGTTAGTTCAGTTCTAGCATCAGCTAAACTGAATTAGCTAACTCCAATACATAGTTTAAGTAAGCGTGAACATAATCGAAATGAGTCATATTGAATATCGATTAGTTGATTCACTGAGTTTAGAGAAACTCAGTTCTTGGGGTGCAAGTCAGTTTTTAGGGACACGTTTATTCACCCCCCTCTAAACTTATGTTAGCCTTTCCAAGGGACCAACAGAAATTGACAATAAATTACGAGTAATACTGGGAACACATATCATATCTTTTTTAATTAAAGGATTTCCAGAAGAAAGAGTAGGGATAGAGGTAGAACTAGTTTTTTAATCGGGAGGGAGGTACCTTCGCTTACCATGATGTCTTTAGTACCAACATAGTAAGCATGAATGGATAAGTGACTAAGATCGATGGTTACATGTGTCTATGTAGTGCCCTAAATTCAATCAGGTTGGACCGGGTCAGATTATTTCTGCTATGATTTTATGTTTATATATAAAATAAATGGAAATTATATTGTTATATAATTATTTGTTTTGCAAACCGATTTAAATATTGTTCGTAATCAGAACATTATGATTAAACCATGCTAGAGAAATCATAAGGGTGATTATGGTTGATAAAATCTTGACACACGGTAAATGGTATAATTATTAAATATCTCTAGTCATACGTATTATTAAATGAGACAATAAAAGTATAATTAGACTAGCACGTAATGGATATCTTTTATGTTGTTAAGATAGTGATAGATTACAACTATCAAAGTGTAGGGACACATGTACTGTACGTGGACGTGTATTAGAGAATTCCCACTTACTTGATTAAGCATCACATGTATGTGGCGGTTGTGTAATTATCCTTCAACCGGAGTCGTCTTATATCACGATTTGGATTGTCATGCTTTGACACTATTAGGTTTCCCTTAGCCACGAGACAATCATGCAGTAGTGATTGAGTGTGATATTGAAGCATTCGTAGTATATATGTCGCTCGTCCGGAATTCGTGTTTCTTAATGGTAGGAATGTATATCCGAAAAGAGTCTTCTTATAAGGAATGATTATTTTCCAAAGTCTTTGCAAAGTAGAAGTAATTGTTATTTCGAGCAAATATAATATTCAGATTATAAGATATAGTCGTTTGATGTATCGACACTCAAGTAACGACTATATGCATATTACGTATGCGAAAGGATTCTGCTTACACGATAATCGTTTCACAAGATAGGTTGTAGTCATAGCACTTGACTATTTTGATTATTGTGGGTCGTGACACATTTCTAGATGCAGTCACGATTGTTAAGTATGAAGGGTATTTTAGTAAATACAATTTTTATTTATGGCCAATATATTCGGAAGCCTATCGTGTCACACGCATAAAAATAATTGTCTGGAATTTAAAATAACCAAATAAGGATTTTATTATACTTGCTACAATGTGTTCTAGTGTAATTAATTTTTTTTCCGGAAACGAAAGCATAACACCACACACACACCCCAAGCGTGGATCGAACCCTGGACTCCCCATTGGAAGCCAGGTTAGACCCTAGTGGATTACCACTAGGGTATGTACCCGGGTACTGTAATTAATATTTTTTTATGATTTATTGTGAATAAATAATAGCAATAATAATGTAAATTAATATTGTATATTAATTAAAAGGTAATTAAATTAATGAAATATTTAATTAAAAGGATTATTTAAGTAAAATCCTAAATCCTAATTGTTCAAAGAAAAATAGTTTCTTATTCCCTACTCCAAGTCAACAAGCTAATCTCATGCATGTTGGGATTAATAAGTGGCGTCTCACACTTCTATTTAGGGAAGAGTTGCCAAGTTCTTTTGTATCACAAGTAAAATAGAGAGAACTCTTGAGAGATAGTAATGGGAAGAAGAAAAGGAGACCTAGAAGTCAATCTTTTCGTGTATTAGTCATTGGAGGATTAGAGCGGTTGTTTGTGTGGGTTACCGCAAGAGGACGATGTTAGACATAATTTAGTTTTATTGATGAGTGTTAGACTAGCTGTTATAGGGCAAAGGCCAAAAGATGTATAGACTGAATGTATAGGTTTATTAGAGTTTGATCTTTGTATGGGTTTGATAGAAAAAGCACTGTAAAGAGGTCAGCTGACTAGGTCAGCATACCTATCTAGACTAGGTTTTAGTATAATGTCTTCGACCTGCTAAAGACTGAAGGCTGAGGGTTCAAACACAGTATTGAAGATTGAAGGCTAAGGGTTCAAACATAGTAATGAAGACATAAAAGGCAAGGATATGGAATCATAATTTAGGTAAGTCTGTGATGGCCTAAATTGATCACATATACCTTGTATTAAAGCTCTAAGTTCCCAAAAAGAACATGTGATGAATGAGACTTAGTTATGTTTAAATTGGTGTACTCTAACTTCACTATTAAAAGTTAGATGAGAAGCAATAAGCTGAGTGTTCATTCAAGAACACATAAGACCAGAAGTCAGCTGACCCAATGTAATACCCAGTGGACTTAAGAACAGTTTATCAGCTGAGTATACATGAATTAAATTAATCTGTTCGAAGGATTATTCTGGAAGATTGTATGGATAAGGATTAATATCAAGCATTGGATTACTCAGTCAATCAATGGTGAAGATTAAAAAGATGTTACAAGGAATTCATAGCCAAAAAATGGAAAGAAATCATTGGTTGACAGCCTGTCTGTCAGAAGGACACCGACACAGGGTACAACAGAGGGAATTTCAGGGAATGTTCAAAAAATCAAATAACGGCCAGATTTGAAATTCAAATACAAGCACTGGATTTTCACCTATAAATAGAAGACCCCTGGAACCAGAATCAATACCGAACTTACAAGCAATTAAGAGCATTACTCCCTGCTGACCTGAGCATAAATACTGATACAAAATTTTTTCAAGTGTTCCTGCATTCAAGCATCATCTAATATACACATTTGGAGAACCTAGGCTACTGATCTTTTCATCTCGATCAAAAGGTTGTCAAAGCAGAATCACTTTCTTGATACAAATCTCTTTTATCAAAGAAGCTTGAAGACACAGAAGCACTTCTGAAGTGTCAAGGACTATTTTTTTGTGGTGGAGCTGGTGAAGAGGCAATCCTACTCTTCAAGGACCAGTGCAGTACTTAGAAGCAACAATTCTACCCGTTCTTAGTATTCAGTTTATGAAACCATAGTTATTGGTCAAGGACAAACAGTTAAGGGCTTTTGTAACTGCAAACCAAAAGACTCTAGTGAATTTCCTCCAACATCAAATAAGAAGAGTGGAGTGACATGATTACACCACCTGGAACCACTATAAATGTTGCTCTTCTTCTCATACTGCATTTATTTTTTGCATTTATATTTTCTGCAATCACAACAACATCTATCTGCTGAATTAATACTGATTTCACACACTACACTGTTGAGTATCCAATACTTAGCATCATCACTTAATTAATAAGTAAAAAGGCTTAAGTTTTTTTCCGCTGTATCAGACTCAGCAGACCATATAGTCAGTAGGCTATAATATCAACTGATCTGTTAAACTCCAAAAAGATTTAAGTGTTCAGTTTATTCACCCCCTTTTAACTTAACCAAAGCCTTTTCAAGGGACCAACAGATGAACCATCGTCCATAAGATAAAGGGACGTTCTATTGGATCAATCTGGTATGATACTTAATCTTTTTCATTCGTGTTCTAATTTTTCTACGAAGTCATTTCTCGGGTAAAAAAGGAAATAAATTTTACCTTGGAGGGCTTTGTGCTTGAACCATCAACCCTACGATAAATGGACGATTCATTGGATCAATTTGGTATGATACTTTATCTTTTTTCTTTCATATTCTAAGTTTTCTATGAAGTCGTTTCTCGGGTAAAAAAGGAAAGAAAAAAAATTTAAACTCCGCTGTGCAACCCATTTGATTTCATTACAAATGTATAGAGTCACATTCGTTTTCAGCAATTAAACCATGTTATTACCGTTCAGATATATTTTCTATCCTTTTGATTTCATCTTGAATATGATGTTGTAATTGATCTGCACACAATACGATTGGAACAAACAAAAAACACATTAGCGAATCGGGGAGGCGGTACAACCTGCTGCTTTTGGTGGCACTGCTGCCCAAGTTGGTAGCTGGCTGCTTTTTTTTTTGGCTTAGTTGGGTGCACATTGATATTGACTCATATTGTTGATTCAATGAGTACTAATGCCTTGTGGTCAAATTGAGCTGGCCCAAAAGTTCGAGTCACATAGCTTAAAATTTTGAGCCATATGGCTAACCCTATGGGTCCAAAAGTTTGAGCCATAGGGCTAGTCATAGCTGAAAAGGATTGAGGCACATGGAAATTGTGTCACCAAATGTTTGAACCACAACCATTATGGCTCCAAAAGTTCGAGCCACATGGCTCGAAGTTTGATCCATAAGGCATTATCTTTCGATTATGGAATCGAAAGACGTTCAAAAATTGAACCATCAGGTTATTTTGATATTTGATATTTGGAATAGTTTCAAACATCAAAAGTAAATTATTATTAAAGTTAATTAATACTTTAAATTTGACATTAATTAACTATAAAATGGAGAAACACGATTGTATGGTTATTTAATTCTGTTTTATTATTTTCATATATGATTGTGTGGATGGATGCTTTTATTTCATGTAATATGGTTATATGAATGAACTTCAGTTGATCATGGACTAGACATATAGGATAAATGTTGGATGTTACTGTTCTTTGGTTTTTGATGTCTTTGGCCGTTGTAAGAATGAGCCTAGTTTATTTTCTGCATTATCCTCATCTCTTTAGCTCCCCCCGCCCATGTGCAGCGGAAGTAATTTTTGATTAGCTAGAATTATGTAACAAGATGGAGATGAAGACGAAGGCCAAGAAAAGACAACATGTAGATTCTGTGGAGGTTGTTGCTACCCTTAGATTGTGACCCCGTGGTTTTCTCAGTTTGTATTGAATACCGTGCGTTGAAAAATTCCATGATCATACCGGTTACATTACGCATTTGTTTACTTTCATGAGCGGAATGTTGTATGTGTTTATTATATGTCGATACGATAGATGAATGAATAGACACAATCTAAGTAAATAGATGAATGCATAAAATGCTTATCTATATAGATTGATTAACGGAACATATATCTATATTCGATAGATACGTACTGATGGGACCAAATTTAATTAATTAATTACTCTCTCTTCAAAAATCAAGTCGAAATTTTCTCCCATTATTATAATGACGGTGAAGAGCGCATGTTCAGATCTAATTCTTCAGCCATAGCTGAGGTTGACCTACCTCGGGTGTATCGTCATTATTGGGATATGATTGTTCTACGATCTCGCGAATATTGGTCTAGCACTTTACTAAAAATTTCCCCATCATCCGCCAAAGCATAAATCGTTTAATTTATAGAGACAATGGTCGACTGCCACATGAAGATGTATATTGACAAGGTATTGAATGATCAACTACCAAGAGTCAAAGAGTGATGTGATTGGTAAGGAGTTACCTACTTATCGAAATTATTCTGGTTCACCAGCTAAGGCAAGGAATCAGGGTAAGTATGTGGGATCTTGACCACTAAAGAATTTTGAAAATTCTTGAAATTCAATTGAGAGTGTTTGACTAGTGAGAGAAAAAATCATAAATTAAAAGTCAATATTTAATTTTGAATGTATAAACAAAAACACTCCAATTATGTTTATTTATTTGTTGTAGATTTTTGACAAAATTTTATATCTATCATTATGTCAAAAGATGGTAAATAATTATTTAGACAGTAGAATATGGACCTCAATCAGTTTTGAAAGGGTTGTTTTCAAAAATGGAAGATTTAAGTGTCAACATAATTCTTCAATCATTGCTTAAAGGTTGTGAATGATTTATGTTTTGAATATGTTTCAAAAGATTAACTAACTATAACCTTGGATTTTCTGTATGAGAGATAAAGACTAAATTTCTCTTGAGATTATTCTTAAAAGTCTTATGAAGACCGAACTAACAAATATCTACAAGTACTTAAGGGATTAAAATGTTATAATTATAGGGCGTGTTCTTAAAAGGAAAGAGCTTTTCGAAGTCTCTATTTTAAGCAAGATTGTTTGGGATTATTCTATCCTCTAATAAATCAACTCTAAATATATGATATCTTACATAATGAGGTTGATTCAATTAGAAAAATTAAATATTGAATACTAACATATGTAAAATCAAGAAAATGTTGCAACATTGGCGATATGATATTCTAAAATTTAGTAAAGTGAAATAGAATTAAATAAACTCTATTATGTTCCAGTTCTTATAAAAAACGTCTTTTGAGTCATCTATTAGGATTTAATAGAAAATTCATTTGAAAGGAAAAAAAAGTTATTCCAATAAAATTGAAGAATAACTTAATCAAACATGCTTGATTGATATCACTGTATGAACGATGTGAGTGGTTCTGCCTAAGCATTTTCCTCAAGTGACTCACTAAGCGTATGCTGATGATATTATCATTACTATAATGGCAATAGGAAGTTCTTGTTTAAACTTATGGACTTTCTTGAAAAATATGAAAGAGCCACTGGATAGATAATTCTCAGGAATAAAAGCTCTCTGATTTGGGCCAAGCATGCTTCTTTTTGCCGGGATTTTTAGCAGTTTACCACTGCTTCTGGGTGGTATTTGTGAGAATACCACCCAAGGCAAAAAAAACTGATTTTGATTCGCGATTTTCTCCCGTTTTTTCCACCTTTGTGCACGATCTTAAGGTACACCCTTCCCCTATTGGGTTCCCCCTTCCCAATTAGGGTTTAGTTTGGTTCCAAAAACACCTAAAACGCGAAAATGGGAGTGGTAGATCGACAACACAGTGGTAGTCGCACAAATAGGCTCCCAAATTAGTGGTAGATCGGCAAAGCTCCCTGTCCCGCTGATGATATTTTGTCACATAGTTTTTGGAGCTTTACTGTAGCTATGAAAATTTAGGGCTATTTTCAGAATGATCTTTATTTCTTGCCATCCTCCCAAAATTGGCATGATTTCTTTGAAGCCTGGTGGGCAAATAAAGCTAACATGTACTCTTAAAAAGATCTTGAAATCTTAGCAACTTCATGTTAAACTCCAAATAATCGGGAAAAAGTTCTTTTCTTATATTCCAATAATTACAAGTATTTATAGTTACAAGAGGAAAACCCTAGTTACATAAGATACACAATTAGACAAATATACCTTTACTAAATCATTACTAATAGTCCCTCTCAAGTGGAAGCATGAAGATCACGAATGCCCAACTTGCGCAAAAGGAATGTAAACGCCTGTTTCCCAAGGGTTTTAGTCAAGATATCGGGCAACTGGTGGCTCGAAGGAACGTGAGCCGTAACAAGATGCCCGGAAAGCAACTCGTCGCGAACGAAGTGACAATCAACTTCGATATGCTTAGTGCGGTCATGAAAGACAGGATTACGAGCAATGTGAAGCGCAGACTGACTGTCACAATATAAACGCATCGTAGAAGAATGCACAATACCAAGAGACTTTTTAACCCACTTCAACTCACAAGTAGTGACAGCCATAGCGCGGTATTCAGCCTCAGTAGAGGAGCAAGAAACCGTAGTCTGCTTCTTAGTCTTCTAAGCAACGGGAGAAAGACCAAGAAACACCAAATAACCAGTCAAAGAACGGCGAGTAAGAGGACATGCCTCCCAGTCACTATCACAGAAAGCGAGGAGAGACAAATCAGAAGCAGCCCGAAGGAAAACACCCTGACCAGGATGACCCTTAAGGTAGCGAAGAACACGTAAAGCAGCATCCCAATGATGGACCAAGGGTCGACTCAAGAACTGAGCCAGAGTATGAACAACGTAACTCAACTTAGGACAAGTAACAGAAAGATAAACCAACCGGCCGACAAGATGACGATACTGGTCGGGACGAGGGAAGTCGGCCCCGGACAACACAGTAAGAAGATGATTTTGCTTCATAGGTGTATCAATAGGCCGGCATCCGAGCATCCCGGCCTCAGTTAAAAGATCTATGACATACTTGCACTGAGAGAGAAAAATCCCTTCCGGGCCGCGGGCAACCTTCACACCCAGAAAATACTTCAACATGCCCAAGTCCTTCATATGAAAACAAGAGTGCAAGTAGTGCTTAAACCGAGCAATCACCGCAGAGGAAGAGCCGGCAATAATTAAATCATCAACATAGACAAGCACATGAAGAGAACAACCATTGCGAACATAGCTAAACAATGAATAATCCGCATGGGACTGAGTAAATCCATCAAACTTTAGAGCAACAGAAAGCTTTGCGAACCATTGACAGGGAGCCTGCCTCAAACCATAGAGTGATTTAGGAAGACGACAAACTTTCCCGGGAGAAGAACAATGATAACCCAGGGAAAGGCGCATATAAACCTCCTCGGTCAAGTCACCATGCTGGAAGGCATTGTGAACATCAATTTGATGTAATTCCCAATTAATGACCGCATCAACAGAAAGGAGAACCCGAACTGTCCCCATCTTAGCAACTGGAGCAAAAGTCTCATGATAATCCACACCGGCCACCTGGTGATTTCCATGAACAACTAGGCGAGATTTAAGGTGCTCAACCGCACCAGTGGAGGTGTACTTAATCTTATACACCCAACCACTACTGATAGCACGCTTGCCGGAATGCAAATCAGTCAAAGTCCAAGCACCGTTACGCTCAAGAGCATCAATCTCTTCCTGCATTGCACGACACCAACCCGGGGAGCGGACGGCCTCGTGAAAAGTAGCAGGTTCCTTACCTTGTGAGAGACCTACCTTAAAACACTGGTGGCATGGAGAAAAATTATTATAATGCATAAAACAAGCAATGTCAACAGGTTTACCTAAGGAGCCTGAAGAAGCGGGGTGCACAAACGGAGCAGGGGGTCTATATTCCGTTGAAGGACTGTACAAGTAACATTATCGTGAAGCTTGAGGGAAGGAGTTTTGGACCGTAAACTGCGACCCAGAGGCTCTTGCTGAGGAGGGGTATCCAATGAGTAACATGATCACTCCCCCTGGAATCAGTAGCAGTGGAAACCGGAGGGGGCGGCATAACCGGGTCATCATCATCATCCCACAACGGAGGCTGATTAAAATAGTATTTCCATTGAAGGTGGGAATGATCAGGAAGGGAGGCAAGAAACGGAAACATATCCTCAACAAACTGGACATCACGACTAACAAAAACTCCTACATAGCAAGATCATACAAACGCCAACCCTTTTGACCGAACGGATAACCAACAAAAATACAACGGCGGGACAGAGAATCAAACTTATCCTTAATACGAGGATGATTAGACGCATAGCATAGACACCCTAACACTCGGAGAGAAGCATAGGAAGGTGGTAGCACAAAAAGACATTCATACGGTGTTTTATTATCCAAAGGGAGTGGGTGTCAAATTAATCAAGTGAGCAGCTGTAAGAACACATTCTCCCCAAAAATAACGAGGCAATTTAGCCTAAAAATGTAAAGCCCGAGCCTCATTGAGAATATGGACGGTGTTTGCGTTCGACACGCCCGCTTTTTTGTGCAAGTGTCAACGCAAGAAGTGTGATGAACTATGCCTTTCTCAGCAAAAAACGGACGTAAACCGATAAATTCCAGACCATTGTCACTTCACAGAATCTTAATGCATTTATGAAACTGAGTTTTAACCATTTAAAAAAAAATCATGAATCAACTGACCAACCTCATGTTTACCAATCATCAAAAACACCCAAGTAGCCCGTGAATTGTAAGGAAAAAGCGTGCATCACAACTAGATAAAACCTTATTGGGTCCCCAAATGTCACGGTGAATCAAATGAAAAATAGAAATAGCACAGTTGGTACTAACAGAAAAGGAACTACGCGGTTGTTTGCTCATAGCACACACCTGACAATCAAGAGCACAACCTTTATTGAAATTCCTAGAATCTAAACCGGGTACAGAAGAAACACCCGTCAGTGAAGTATGACCTAAATGCTGATGCCATAATAAACCAGAGCCAGTACCCGTCACTGCATGCGTCTGAAAAACTGGAGCAGAAATCGGTCGGAAGAGATAGACCCCGCTAGATGGCACCCCCACTCTTATCAGGTTCCTTGAAGTGCGGTCCTAAATAAGACAATGTTTGTCAGCAAAAATAACAATACATTGGAGAGATTCAATTAAATGAGAAACCGAGAGCAAATTGCATTCCATAGAGGGTACATAAAGGACATTATCAAGAACCAAATCATTGAACACAACTCGGCCCTGTTTGGTGGCCGTAAGAATCTTTCCATTGGGCAGGCCGACAGAAGAGGATAAATCAGATAAATTGGTAAATAAAGCAAGATTACCTGACATATGATTGGAAGCACCCATGTCAATTATCCAATCATCAGAAGCATACGTACCCGTTATTTTTTAAGAAGAAGCACTAGATGGGTTAATATTCTTAACTGCGTGAAGAAGTTGGTTCCATTTGTTGGTCCCTTGGAAAGGGTAACACAAGTTTAGAAGGGGGGAGGGGTTGAATAAACTTGTCAAAAAAAAAAACTAGATTAATTAACAATTAAGGTTCAGTTTTAACTTCTGTGGAGTTGAGCCGACTAAGCTGAGTCTAAGTCAAACTGACTTATGCAAACCTGAGTCAATCAGCAGCGGATTAAATTTTTAGCCTTTATCTGGATCTTGTTGATACTATAAGAAAAAGCTAAGTATGCAAAACTGAATTCTGGTGAATATCAATTTGTGAGCTGTGTATGCTTGTAACAATCGGTTTCAGTATGCTGAATAAACAATAATAAATTATGTATAAGTAAATAACAGAATGTAAATGCGTAAAGTATGTAGAGCAAGAATTATAGTGGTTCTAGGTGGTGTAATCCTGTCAGTCCACTCTTCCCCAGTTATATAGGAGGAAAATTCCACTTGAACTCCTTGAGGTACGTTGTTACAAAAAGTCCTAAAGGATAGTCCTTGACTAATCCCTAGTGTCACTATCTAAACAATGAAAGAACATGTTGGATTGCTGCTCTTCAAATGCTTGAGCCACTGGTCCTTAGAGGGTTGTATTGCCTCTTCACCAGCTACCACCACAAACACTGTCTACCCGACTGCAAACAACTATCCTTAGCAACTCATTGACCGGATTGCTTCACAGTCTAAACCTTTGATTAAGAATCAAAGTTGGCCTGAGAATCAATAAATTGATTCTTGCTTGTGGTTCTTCAAAGTGTCGAAATCTGGATATGATCAATGTAGCTTGAACACTTGAAGAAATCTAGATATGATCTTGTTGAGCACAAATAATGATAGCAATTCGAATGAACTAGACTTGAGAACAATAACGCTTGTAATCTAGTTAATTCCGTGTTTCAACCTTGATGTCAAGTTCTCTATTTATAGTGTGAGATCCAACGTTCATCTGGCTTGAATTTGAATTTCTTCATCGTCTATATTTTTAGATGTCAGGTGTCAGTGACCGTTCTGACATGTCAGTTTCTCATCCAATAAGAATCCTTGAATTATAACGTTCAAATGTACTTTCAGTTGCTTGGATGGCTGGCTATAAAACCGAGTGTCCTGATCAATTTTGTACCCAGTATGTCAGTTTTCAGTTTGTTAACTGACTTAGAGCATTAACTGAGTTTTTACTCTTCTTAAAAAATTCAGTACTCTATTTATCTAATTTTACGTGATTGAATCAGATTACACCATTCATTTTAGAGATCATCTAAGATATTATTGTCCTTATGATACTTAGGTCTTCTTCAAGATCCGTAAAGTCAGTTCAGGCCATCACAGACTTACCTGAATTCTAAATTTACAATCTCGGCTTAAAAATCTTCATAACTGAGTTTGAACCCTAAGTTCTTCAATCTTCTACAACTGAGTCTGTGTCCCTCAGTTCTTCAAATACTGAGTTTGTTCCCTCAGCCTTCAGTTCTAGATAATTCAACCGAGTCTGTGACCCTCAGCGAACTTAACTTCTTCAGTTCTGAGTGAGCTTCAGTTCTTGGTGTACATCTTCAATCTTATGTCAAGTTCCAGTTATCTAGATGATTTATAGTTTTCAGTTTTACGACACTTCTATCTATTACAGTGCTTATCTGATATAACCTATACAATTATCCGACTCTAGTAAAACTTATACATTCAGTTCTAGACATCTTTTAGCCTTTCACTATAACAGCTAGCTTCAGCACTTCATCAATGGGGTGTAAACAAACATATTCTTTAATAAGATGAATCATCATCAAAACTAAATTTTATTCCCAACAATTTCCTTCTTTTTGATGATGCCAAAACCCTCCTTAAATGAAAAGCTTAAATATAATAACAATGCAAAACAAAGTAAAGCTGAAGCTGGATTTCATTATGTTTGTAAAAGCGGAATAGTTACACAATTGATAAAAGCGAAATAAGATCTAAACATTTATTTGTGTAACTTTGATAAACTTGATTCCTTATCATGAAGACGATATTCTTCTTCAATCTTTGTGTCTTCCTTTAGGAAAGTCCTCAGATAATCTACTTGACTTGTAATTTTCCACTTCCTCCATAGAAGTAACTTAGGGAGGTGTCTCTCACCCTTGTAGTAATCTTCAAATTCTGAAATATCAGCTTTCTGCTGTTCTCTCTAATCTTTGATTTGAAGTCTTTCTTCAATTCTCTTGATCTTCTTATGATGTGTGATGACGGTCAAATTATACCCGTAAAAGTCATCAACGTAGACCTTAAATCGGGACTAATAATATGTATTTTATATTAAATCACATGTTTATATTTATTATTTAATGTTTTGTGATTTATAAAATATAATTTGGTATTTATCCATTTTATAAGATATAATTTGGTGATTATCCGTTTTTATTATATAAATCGGTATTTATCCGTTTTTATTATATTTATCCGGTTTATTATTTTATTATTTATTTTGGGATAAATATCTATTTTGCATGATTTGGATAATTATGGAGGATAAATACAAATGGAAGAATTAAATCTCAAGATAAATCAAAGGAAATTCAAGATAAATATCGGATTAGCAATTTAAAAGATAGGATAAGCATGATAATAGACTCCAAGATGGCGCCACTTTAAGGATATGCATGAAGAGGGGGGCGCACTTCATCTTTTGGAGATCGGCCGGGAGTTATCTCTTATTTGTTGTGATATTTTGATGTATATCTCTTAATTAGCTTGAACACCTATAAATAAAGGCATGTTATACACGCCTTTTACACACTTCTTTACACAATACATTTTTTACACTTCTCAGTTTATAATAAAATCTTCAGTTTTGCTTAGAGCAGTTTTTATGCAAGATCTGCAATAATGTAAGTTCTTGTATTTATTTGTTCTTAGTTCTTTGTAATTAAGCCCCAATTATTGTTTATCGTTTGAGGTTGTTCGTTCTTCACGAACGATGTAGATCTAAGGATACGATATGAGGCGTTGGGGATTCTTGTCTATAAGGATCCACACGCCAGATCTGTTATCCGGTGACCTATAGATGACTTTGGTATGATCGACAACCGTGTTTTTAGTAGATCTATATAATTGCTTTATGAATCTCTATTTCATCCGTTACATTATGTAGAAACGCTAAGATTTAGTTGTTCGTTGCGTCAATCTAGCCACGTCTTTATGGTGTGATTGTCCACCTAGAATTTCTTATCTTAGTAGGTATGGCTACTGACACGTTGCTCGTCTGTTTTAATTAGCGTATGGTTAGGAAATACCAATATAGGACTCCTAGGTCGGCTCATGAATTGATCTTCCGGGACTTTCAGCGAGATCTAGATCTGTTCTGTATTAGGGAATTGAGCTCACCTAGTTATACGTACATCGTAGATTAACATGATACCTAAAAAGTTAGTGTTAATGGGACGGAGACTGATGCGATCGTCTAGGAAGTACGCCTGAACAAAGGAATGTTGCCTAGGTGAGGAATACGGTTAATATCGGCATCCCTAGTTTTGTAAGCGTGCAAGTCATATGAGATGGAGGCCGAAAAAGCGAAGTCACGTGATGTAGCATAGTGATCTGGGATGGCCTACCCGGAGCTGATCTAGTTTAGGGGATGACTCCCGTAGCCAATATAAAAGAAATACGAATCGGATTAATAGTTGTCGAGTCTAGCTTAATTATATAATCTCTACAGATCCAGACGATAGCATGATAATTGGGGAGGTTAATTACGTTTTGTGTTGTGTCGAGTCGTGTCCTTTACTTTTCTTGTCCTTCGTTGGTCGTAGACCGCTTTGTGTCCTTGACATGAATGATTAGTTGTTTGTATATAAATGATCCACAATTTGGTTCCCTGTGGGATCGACCTTGATTCGCTATAGCTATACTACGATGGACCTAGTCCTCTTGCTAGTATTGGTTTTGGTGGTCAAGTATTTTAATTACTACTTGATCTACGTGCATCAAGTTTTTTGGCGCCGTTGCCGGGGAACCAACGGTCAATTTTATATATAAATAATTTTTTATTCATGTTAAGTTTTCTGTCTTAGAGTCTGTTTTTATGTTTTTGAGTCCCTCTGGTTGTCTGCTCTGTGTAAAAATTCCAGAATCTGGAACACTGGTTTCGCTTCCAGCGAGACTACCTCTCACTGCCAGCGAGCCTGGTTCTGTTTTATGGAATTTCGGGTGTCTGTTTATCTCCGTGTGTTTAATCCGTAGGTCTGATAGCAGCATGGGAAACCATGTTAAAATCAGTCTACGGTCCGTTTTGTTTTTCTTACGTTTGCGTAAACCGGAGAAGAAATAATCCGAGTCGATAATTTTCACGAGCGCCGAGAAAATAACCCAGCAGCATGTGGAGCTACGAATCTACGATGGGAAAGTGATGGAGGCAACACCTTTAAAGCACCATGATGGCTCCAAAAAAAATTTTAAAGGTTCGAATTATTCGTGGTACAATGTTGAAGGCAAGGTATCACCCTTTTTGCTTATGAATTACTATCTTTTGGTCTTTTGAGCATAAGTTAGCCTATACATGAACCTGAGTATGAATCTTAACCCGGAGTGAGTTTAAAAGATTAATTTTACTAGTGTCGAAGGTTCTGCCCCAAATCTATCTCATCTAGAGGGTGTAAGGAAACATGTAGTAGTTGAAGGAAGCAGTGAATAAAGAGTTCCTCGTAGTTCTGTTAAAATCTCATTGTCCTATGCATGAGACTGCTTCTAGTGGCCACGGGAGCAATAATTTGTATAGTTAAGCATTCGCAATCTAAAGAAGACGTTGAGTTTTGAGAAAGCATAATGAAGCAGCATTATAGATGATGTGATTAAAATGGGTCCCTAGGACTAAATCTCCTTAGAATTCACTAATTCCTAAAACGAGAGCCGAGGTAGGAGCTTTGTATAAATGGTAAGGATAAATGTCGGTTCCTAGGTCTCACAACCAAGAGAAGAATATTAATCCGCAAAAGCAACGAGCCCACCTCATATAGTGCTCAAGGGGTCAATATCTGGCGATCCAAGAAGGATGACTGACAAGGATGCTTTTTGGAAAGTCAAGCTGAGGACTTTAAACTCAGAACTACTTCTTTAAAACCCTTAGGATTTCTTTTTAGGATTTTAGGTTTTGTTTTAGTTGAGTCAAATAAGAGTAACGTGACATATGTTGAGGTTTTTTATTTTGCCGTGTTCCGATGGCCATTGGGCTAAGGATGTGCAAAACTTTTTTACTCAATATAGGCCACGTGAATTAGAGTTTCAGTGGGAGAGTCGAGAAATTGCTAAAGAAAGGAAATTTAGCAATCAACCTTAAGATGGAAGCATAAGAGAGCTTGAGAATTCACGAAAATGTAATGTGAGAGAATGATTGGTGCGAACAAGAACAATTTTGGTCAACTTCCAAAACTTTTGAGAATGGCGATACTGAGTGAAAATCCAAAGTTGCGTGCAATTGTTCTCGCAACTACCCTTATCCTTTCCTTTGTACCTTTTCACCCTTCAACCTTTCTATTCTCTCACCAATCGCCTCCACAGTTCACATTTCTAACCATTCTTCCATTCCTCTCTTTCTTTCCATCTATTTCACTCTCCCAACCCAATCCCTTAACCTATACCCACCCAACACACTCTAAACCTTCATTTTGTTTACAAAATACCATTGTGTTGCGGAATTTGAATATTGCTAAGTTTTAATGATTATCTTTTATCATTTTGGTTTTCATGATCCTAGCTGGGGTAAGTGTAGCTCTGACCCTAGCTCGATTTTAAAAGTTTTTGGTTCGATCAAAATACAACTTATCTTTCTACCGGAAGTTTTACATTTCACACTTTTACGCCTATTCCGGTCAAAATGATGAGTTTTGTTCTAAAATATCACACCGATCCGACCTTGTTGATGACGGTTATGACTTTTACGTGATACATTGGGTTATTAGTAATTTCTAGGAGAAGCTACATCTCCCTAGGTTGTTGATACCCAATGAAAACGTGAAGCGTCTGCGCTAAGTATTTATTCTTTAGCCAATAGGTCACATTGAAACTGTTATAACTTACTGTGTTTCTCTAGATTGAATAGTTGATCCAATCCACCTCGTGTTCTCCCATGGGGTAATGCTTTTTTATCTTTGTCTTCTCCACCCGGTTCTAAGCATATTTAAGCGGTGGAGATTATAGATGAAGATTACCATCTTTAGTTGCTTGTTTATCTTTCTTTCTATTTAGTATTTTTTCTTTTTGCGTCTGAACGAGTAGTTTTAACTCTTTGGTTTTCCTTGTCATTGGTTGTATGGAATAAAGTGGCTTAATCTGTTTTTGGATATTTTATATCTAAATACGCCACATTATTTTATATCTTCCATCGACATGTTATTAACGGTCTCGTGGAGTTTCGCATTTGGTTTGTTTCAACAGGTTTTCACTTGCTTCTCCACGGCGTGCTTGGATTAATCTGATGTTCTGCATCTACTTGAGAGCCGTTTCCAGAGCTAAGTCTTTTTCTTAAATTCTCATTTTTATTTGTCATTGGGGACAATGCCAAGTTTAAGTGGGGGGTAGGAGACTTAGCCATGATGCTATAATTGAAAATTGAACGAAACGGTGAAAAAAATTGAAAAAAATTGAATAAATGCCACATTATTTATCTCGTACCCTTAGAATTGTGAGTTCCGAGCTAAGAATTGATAGGAAAGGAACCAAGTTGCATGAGTATGTGATCATTTTATACTTATGTGAATGTAAACTTAAGGATATTCATGCCAACTATTGCAAGTAGTTATTTATTATTTGATTACTCAATATGTGAATCGACGAATACCACACAAATTATAATAACTAAGAAGAATTATGTGTACATTGCGTAGATGATTGGTTATGCAGACCTAGTGTCGAAATTTATCTCATTGATGTATTCTATCTTACGCCATCAAAGCGGAGTAATAAGCTTGAGAATTATCGTGTTTTGACAATAAGTTAAACACTTTGGGCTTGTAGTAACATTACCAAAGTAGCTCCGCGCTTGTGGTAATATTCAATGCTATGCATGATCTAAGATAGGGGGATACTCTAAAAAGTTTTCTTCCTTGAGATTGATAGTATTTGAAAAATATGAAGATATGAGAAGAATATTCAACTCTTTAAGAGGCTTTGAGTAGTACTCGGTCTCCAAGTCCAAAAACCACATAGATACGCTCTTGCTTATTGTTCTAGTGCTTTAACCATTTGCGAGGCTTAAGAAGTGGGAATCTTGATGTTGGTAGGTTGAGATACGAAGTTAGCATAAACTCTAATCTTGCTTCGATTATATAAAATTGAATGCACATGCACACATCACTTCGGTTCATAGAGAGTAGTGAATAATGGATATCTTATGAGCATGGCTGGTATGAGTTGACTCGAGTTTCTTATGTAAGCATGATTTGACCATGGAAAATGTTGTCTTGGGAATGACTTATTGATGCTTTGTTGGGACGATCAAAGTCTAAGTGGGGGGTAGTTGATGACGGTCAAATTATACCCGTAAAAGTCATCAACGTAGACCTTAAATCGGGACTAATAATATGTATTTTATATTAAATCACATGTTTATATTTATTATTTAATGTTTTGTGATTTATAAAATATAATTTGGTATTTATCCATTTTATAAGATATAATTTGGTGATTATCCGTTTTTATTATATAAATCGGTATTTATCCGTTTTTATTATATTTATCCGGTTTATTATTTTATTATTTATTTTGGGATAAATATCTATTTTGCAGATTTGGATAATTATGGAGGATAAATACAAATGGAAGAATTAAATCTCAAGATAAATCAAAGGAAATTCAAGATAAATATCGGATTAGCACGAAAAGATAGGATAAGCATGATAATAGACTCCAAGATGGCGCCACTTTAAGGATATGCATGAAGAGGCGCACTTCATCTTTTGGAGATCGGCGGGAGTTATCTCTTATTTGTTGTGATATTTTGATGTATATCTCTTAATTAGCTTGAACACCTATAAATAAAGGCATGTTATACACGCCTTTTACACACTTCTTTACACAATACATTTTTTACACTTCTCAGTTTATAATAAAATCTTCAGTTTTGCTTAGAGCAGTTTTTATGCAAGATCTGCAATAATGTAAGTTCTTGTATTTATTTGTTCTTAGTTCTTTGTAATTAAGCCCCAATTATTGTTTATCGTTTGAGGTTGTTCGTTCTTCACCGAACGATGTAGATCTAAGGATACGATATGAGGCAGTGGGGATTCCTTGTCTATAAGGATCCACACGCCCAGATCTGTTATCCGGTGACCTATAGATGACTTTGGTATGATCGACAACCGTGTTTTTAGTAGATCTATATAATTGCTTTATGAATCTCTATTTCATCCGTTACGTATGTAGAAACGCTAAGATTTAGTTGTTCGTCGCGTCAATCTAGCCACGTCTTTATGGTGTGATTGTCCACCTAGAATTTCTTATCTTAGTAGGTATGGCTACGACACGTTGCTCGTCTGCTTTAATTAGCGTATGGTTAGGAAATACCAATATAGGACTCTAGGTCGGCTCATGAATTGATCTTCGGGACTTTCAATGAGATCTAGATCTGCTCAGTACAGGAATTGAGCTCACCTAGTTATACGTACATCGTAGATTAACATGATACCTAAAAAGTTAGTGTTAATGGGACGGAGGCGATGCGATCGTCTAGGAAATACGCTGAACAAAGGAATGTTGCCTAGGTGAGGAATACGGTTAATATCGGCATCCCTAGTTTTGTAAGCGTGCAAGTCATATGAGATGGAGGCCGAAAAAGTGAAGTCACGTGATGTAGCATAGTGATTCGGATGGCCTACCCGAGCTAGATCTAGTTTGGGGATGACTCCGTAGCCAATATAAAAGAAATACGAATCGGATTAATAGTTGTCGAGTCTAGCTTAATTATATAGAATCTCTAGATCCAGACGATAGCATGATAATTGGGGAGGTTAATTACGTTTTGTGTTGTGTCTAGTCGTGTCCTTTACTTTTCTTGTCCTTCGTTGGTCGTAGACCGCTTTGTGTCCTTGACATGAATGATTAGTTGTTTGTATATAAATGATCCACAATTTGGTTCCCTGTGGGATCGACCTTGATTCGCTATAGCTATACTACGATGGACCTAGTCCTCTTGCTAGTATTGGTTTTGGTGGTCAAGTATTTTAATTACTACTTGATGTACGTGCATCAATGTGCCATCTTCTGGTGATGAAGAGTATCTGATAAGAAATAGGCAAGTGATTCTTTATAAGTCTTGTGCCTGTATTTCGTTTTGACATGGTTATAGTCAGCAACAAATTTCATCCATAGATCCATTGTCAAAGTAGCTCTACTTTCTCCAGGCTGACTGTACTTGGCAATGAGCTACTTCCTCTTTTTTGGCATCATACAACTCATTGATTAGCTGATGTGGTGCATTTTGATCTATTTACATGTCCTTTTAGGAAGTAATAACTTCTTTGAGCCGAGTTTCTAACAAATAGATCCGTTGATTGAGGTGCCATTCAGCTTGAGCATGAGTTTCTCGATCTTCCATAGTTGTCAGTTCAAGTTTTTCCTTGAGACTGAGAATTTTTGAAGCTGAGTGAGAAGTGGATTTCTTGATAACGTGCAACTTAGTATGAACGGAGACATCAGTCTTTTTCCTGTAATCCAAGTAACTGGAAACATGTGACACAAAACCATTGTATTCATCGTTTTGGTTGAGTATAAGCTTTAATCCTTCTTGTACTTTCCTCAATTATTTTGTTGAGAGCTTCTCGGATGGATCTTCTTCTTCTGTTTCTTGGATTTTAGACTGACTAACATCTTCAATAATCATCAGTTGCTGATTATCATCAGCTACGGCTTCTTCTTCTTTGTTGTCAGTTGTCTGATTTCCAACTGGAAATTCCTCTGCCTGAGTATCATATTGCCTAGTTTGATATTCAAATTGTGCTTCTGTTTGCAAAACTGTATTCTTTTATACTTCTTTTCTTGAATCATCATCCTTATCATCATCTTTCTTCTTTGAAACATCCTTGGGCAATGATGATTTGATAGATTCAGTTCTTTGAGCTATCTCTTTGAATCTGTTGTAGCAGTTGGTGAGAAATTCTTCCATTGGAAATAGTGCATAGAGATTTCGTATTTCTAGTTTCTCTAACAACAGTTTTCTTCACTAAGTAAAGTAGCTTCACGAGAATCTTCAGTCTTGAGCTTCATCTTCATCAGTTTGATGATCCTTTCAGCATCGAAGAGGTACTCATTTGGTTGCTGAGTTACCTGTTCCTCTTGCTCAACATGTTCCTCTTGCTCAACATGCATAGAAGAAACTTGTCTCTCTGATATTTTCTGCTTAATCTGAGAAACGATATCAGTAACCATGCTCTTCTTTTGACTGATAGCAGTAGTCAGTTGTTGTTCCCTCTCAGTTGATACTAACTGACTTGAAGTGCCAGGGAACAAACATCTTCCAACTGATTTTTCTCCCTGTATTTCAGCTTTCCGTTTAATTCCCTTCTGTTGAACGATCTACTGAGACACAGTCTGCTTATTGGCTTCAGGTTGGGAAGTTCCTTTTGTTGAACTTACAACTACTGCAACTCTTCCAGTAGCAGTTTGTGCTAGCTTCTTTTCATCACTGATTCTTTCCAAATAATATTGAATCACTAAGCTGAGTGATTTCTTCAGTCGAAATCTTCTTCGCATTGATTCTCTTCCTTGTGACTTGGGTTCTTTTGGCACTTTCTATTTCTTTTAAGTGTTGCTTCTTGAGCTGATTGAAAATGTATCCTGCCCAGTTGAATTCAACTTCATCCCAAATGACATTCATCAGGTGTATTCCATCTTCAGTTAAATTGTTTAATCCTTTGTGTTGTCCGATAGCGTGTTTGCTAATCCATCTACTTATGAGGCCAAATTCGTTTTGAGGTTGGAGAGGTGTGTGTCGACTTCTTTGGTTGTTTTGATCTGAAATTTGCTTAAGAAACGACTTCACGCTTGAGTGGTAGATGTGCTAGGTCAATTGATTTCACTAGATGATCTTTGAATCCACTAAAAGTCGTCGATAATGTCTTCATTGTGAAAATCTTTCATCCACGAACTCTTGTTTACAGAGAGTTCTTCAACATCTTCATATTTTCCCAGAAATGCAGTAGCCCTTCCAAGTCTAAATCTGTTTACAATTCTGCTTCTAATAGGTTCTGTAAGCCTTGTAATCTTCCAATATTTTCGCTTATGTAGCTAGAGAGAAGAGTATTACCACACATTTCTTCAAATTCCTTGCACGAAAAAGAGTTTGGTTTGGTGATTAACCTTTCTTCTTGAGTTTGTTTGAAAGAAGCCATTCCTCGAATTTGTGTAAGATAAAATTACTGGCTTTTTGAGAGAGAGAAAAAAGGCTTGATTTTTCTTTGTAAAAAATATATGTGAAAATGGTTGGATATATAAAGATGAGGACAGTTGAAGATTTGATCCCACGATCTTTAGGTAGATATTGTACAACTTTTCAAATTCCATCGGGTATTTGTGTAACCGTTGCATGTACTATCTGACATTTTCGGGTGGTATATATGCTACAAATTCTGACAAAAAATGGCAGTAATTAATTCCGATGTAACTGTTGTCGGTTTTATCCGTTCATCTTTTGACTTTCTTTGACTGGCCAATGAACTGACTAAGATCAGTTCAAAGATGTGTTCAGTTCCGTCAAATCTTTAGTTCAGTTAGTCAGTTTGAGATTGTTGATGTCAATGACTGATCTGTCAAGTGAGTGCACCCAGCATGACAATGATCAATCCCCTAGACGAATCTCTAAGCTTGAACTGACTTAACTGACTTTAATAATCCCCAATTCAGTTCTCAGTTTAGCAAACCTTTCTTTGTCCAGAGGTTTGGTGAAAATGTCAGCTAACTGATCTTCAGTTGGGACATAGAGAACTGTAGCGTCCTTCTTCTCTACGTGATCCCTTATAAAATGATGTCTCACATCAATGTGCTTGGTCCTAGAGTGCAAAACTGGATTATCAGTTATAGCTATTGCACTGGTATTATCACACATTATAGGAATCAATCCTTCTTCTATTCCATAATCTCTTAATTGTCTTATCCATAAAACTTGAGCACAACAGCTTCCAGCTGCTATGTACTCAGCTTCAGCTATTGATGTCGAAATAGAGTTTTGCTTCTTGTTGAACCATGACACAAGTCTATTTCCCAATAGCTGACAAGTGCCTGAAGTACTTTTTCTGTCCACTTTGCTTCCGGCATAGTCTGAGTCTGAGTAGGATATCAGTTTGAATTCTCCTTCCTTTGAGTACCATATCCCAACTCCTTCTGTGTCTTTTAGATACTTCATGGTTCTTTTAACAACAGTGAGTTGGCTTTCTTTAGGTTTTGTTTGAAATCTGGCACAGACTCCAACTGATGACGGTTAACATAGTCTATCCTAAGGCATCAACATTCTATCCATTATGAGCTAAAAATAGTAGTTTGACCTATAAATATGAACCATTTACGTTGAATATAATATGTCGGGTTCGTGAGTCGAGAAATATGCACTTAGCATTTATTTTCGTGCGTTATTTGATTATTTTCAGGATACGAAATATTGGGCTGAGCATGATGGACGAATCTGGAGTGGAGTGAACGAAAAGAATAGGCCTAGGGTATTCCAGAACATTCCAAGTTAAGTCGGCTGAAGAAAAAGGATGAAAATACCCTAGGTAACCCTGGAGGCGGTGCCGACTTACCGAGAGTCCAGAATCTTCAGAAACGCATTTTCTTGGACGAGGGGAAGAAATAGGTGTTTCTAAGTCGGTTCAATTAGCTATAAATAAGAGGCTTCGCCTCAGAACACAAGTGTACAATTTTCAAGACAAATATTATGCAATAAAAGTTCTTTGTTCTTTATTTTATTTATTTTATAAGTTCTGGTCGGAGAGACGACGGAGTCGCCGCCTAGGGAGAGATCCGAGGGAGATCTACGCTCATCTTTGAGGGTATGATTTTCTATCTTTTCCAAGATGTAGATCTATCGTTGTTCTATTCGACTAGTATGGTTTAATTGCTTATTTAGTTTAATGATGTAGTAGTTAGTTTATTTTACCCCATGTGTTATAGATCTGATTCGTTGGTGAAGAAATCATGAAATAGTAGTTGCGTTCTTCAAATCTGCGACGGTCAATATAGCTAGATCTGAATACATAGTAAATTACTATTTCATGATAATCGGCGCCAGCTACGTTGATCGATAGATTTAATTTACATGATTTTAGCCTGATCAACTATTTGCATGTCATCGTAAACTTGCATGAAATACGAATAGTGAAGTGCTATTTTTGGACATTATCTAGAATGGACCCAGGAGCGTGCTTGTCAATATCGGCCAATTGCTCAGGCGGGTTTACGGTATGAGTTAGCAGTCAATATCGACAACTCTAGTTCTTTATGCGCATGGGCTATTACGGACCAATTATGGAGGGAGGAGAAAAGAGGACGCTGATCCCAGAGAGAACTCTGAGTGTCACTAAGTAGAGTCTCTATCGCCCTTGAGCTTGCATATAGATTCTCTACTACCATTGTCGGAGTAGACAGGGTTAGGAGTTGTACCCATATATTTGAACAATGAATAAATTCACAGTGGGAGGATCTGTTGCATGTGTGGGGAAATAACTAATTACTCATAATTGAACTAATACATAAGAAACTCTAGTTTGCTTCGTTGAACTTTCATAATCTTGCTAGTTGATTGTTACCAATTTTACACTGTCTATATTATAGTTGGTCGTAGACCATTATCGTGACAAGCTCAATCTTGATAATTAGACGTTCTTACAAGTCTCTGTCAGATCGACCTTGATTCGCCAGTACTCTACTACGATAGACCTAGTTCTATTGCTAATAAGTGCCTTGTACACGATCAAGATTTTTGGCGCCGTTTCCGGGGACTCGTTTGGAGAATACTTTTTATTTAAGATTGAGTTTTTTTGTTTATATTTGAGTCATTTAATTGAGTCTATTTTATAGTCTGTTTATACTAGAGTAAATGCAGTCGATTCTGTTGAAATGAAAAAAAAATAGCTTCCCGTTTACCGAGGGTCTACCGCGGTAAACCGAGGGTTCCAGTTTCAACAGGATCATTTCTGTCATCTCCGAGTCAGGTCAGTAGTCAGAGTCTGTATTTTTGAGTCTGCCAGGCGTGTGTAATAGCCACCGAGGCAAGTCACTAACCTTTTTATTTTCTTTTTGTGTCTTGTAGTACGCTACACGAAGTTCAACAGCCAAACTCGAGAGATTCATACTTGAGATCGAAAAGTTTACTAGACAAAAGAGAAAGGAAACTCGAGAGAAATCTGTTAGGCTGGCGGCCAACGTTAGTACGCACGAAGGAGATCACAACGAGAGGGAAAAAGAGATTCCACCTTTGGAGGATACATAAATCAACATGGCACAGAACGGACAGAATGGACAGAATGGAGTAGGAGTTGTGGTACAAGCAGATAGGAGAACTCTACAGAGTAATGCAATGCCAATGAATGAGCAATTCATGCCAGCAATTGTTCAGCCTGAGGATGCGGCTGAAGTATTTCACCCGAAACCAAATGTGATTCAGATGATGACTAACTACACTACCTTTCATGGAGTAATAAACGAAGATCCTAGTGTACACATCACCAACTTTCTAGAGATAGTCAACACGGTTAAGCCAATAGGAGTACCGGGAGACAACATCAAGTTGAAATTGTTTCCATTCACTCTGAAAGACAAAGCAAAGATATGGTTATTGTCTCTAGCACCAGGATCGATCCAAAATTGGACCGATCACATTGCGAAGTTCATGAATAAGTACCGCCCACCTGGGAAGTCACTACAGATGAGACAAGACATTATGAATTTCAAGCAAAAACCCACTGAAACGTTTGAAGAAGCTTGTGAAAGATTTAAGGAAGCACAGAGAAGATGCCCTCACCATGATATCACTTTGCCCGCACGAATGCATAGTTTCTTTCATGAATTGCGGCCAAGTGAGCAAATGAGAGTTGATGCATCAAGCAACGGATGTTATGCGTTGCTATCACCTGAAGAAGCTAAAGAAAAGTTGGATCAAATAGCACTGACAAGTCAATGGGGAATGCATCAAATTGAAACCGCCAAGGTAGCTGAAGGCATATTTGGAGAAGATGCTTCTGAAAAGATCTTATACCAGCTAATGGCGATGAATGAGAAGATAGATGTCATGCAAGATCGCTTAGCCAAGGTTGAAAAAGTTCAAGAGATTAAAGCGACCAACACTGAGGACGTGAACTATATAGGGAGGCAAGGAAATCCTTATGGGGCGGAGATATCGCCTGGTTCTCATGACCACCTTGGTTTTAGACCGAGTGTCCCACTTGGTGCTTTTCGACAAAGTGATTCAAACGGTAGAGAGAGACCGAGACAAACTGGTGGATTCATGCCTCAATTCAACAAGTCCGGTGGTTGGGAGCAGCCATGGATAAAATGAGCTCAACTGTGACCGATACGGTCAATCAACTTACGAAATCCATGACTGAGCTGAATACAAACTTCACCACATATTGTCAGAAGAATGATACAAGACTGACCAATCAGGAAGCATTGGTGCAGAATCTGTCGCACCATATGGGGCATATTGCGGAACAAGTGTCAGCCCATGCTCTGGGAGGATTGCCAAGTAATACTGAGAAGAATCCAAAGGACGTGAATGCAATCATGACTAGAAGTGGAAATGAACTGCCTAGGCCAGTTAGACCAACTGTCTAGGAAGAATCGAAAGTCATCGACAATGAGCGCAGAGTGCGGAGAAAAGAGGGCGGTAAACCGGGACACTACTCCGGTAAGCCGAGAGTCTGAAAATTCAGTAGAAAAGTAGACAGAGCAGCAGTAGTCAGCATGTAAGTCTTCATGAATTGTAACTATTAATCCTACTACTTTACCCTATCCCCCTAGGAAATATAAGCCGAATAATGATGATTCGCATTATAAAAAGTTTATAGAGGTGTTTCAAAAGGTGCAAGTGAATATACCTTTGGTAGAAGCTCTGGCCGGAATGCCAGAGTATGCAAAAATCTTGAAGGAAGCGATTTCTACCAAAAGAAAATTGTTAGAACTTGAGACTATATGGCTTAATGAGGAATGCTCGGCAGTTTTGCAACGTAAACTACCTTCTAAGTGTAAAGATCCTGGGATCTTCCTCATACCGTGCACAATTGGAGGAGTATGCCTAAATAAAGAATTGTGTGATCTTGGAGACAGTGTCAATCTAATTCCACTCTCCATCTTTCATAAGTTAGGCATGAAAGAGTTGAACAAAACATCTATAACCCTTCAATTAGCAGATAGGTCTATGAAACAACCTTGTGGAGTGGTGGAGGATGTTTTGGTGAAAGTTGATAAGTTTGTATTCCTTGTAGACTTTGTGGTGCTAGACATGGAAGCTAACCACGATGTTCCATTAATCTTAGGAAGACCTTTCCTAGCTACGAGCAAAACATTGATAGATGTTCATAAGGGTGAGCTGATTCTGAGAGTGAATGAGGACAAAGTAGTATTCAATGTGATGAATTCGATGAGATATGCTCAAGATGAAGGAGAAGCATGCTACATGCTAGATGCCATAGATGAACTTGTGTTGGAATTATATCGACCAAGTGGCACTAGACCACTCAAGTAGGCGATACTTTATCTGAAAAATGAGGAAAGTTATGAAGAAACCTGGCCTTGGTGTAGCGAAGGTCAATTGTGAGGAATATAACCTATATCTTCTGTGGATTTAGGAGGAACCATTCATAGACCTTCGTGGCACAAGTTCTTTGACCTACAATTGACTGGTAGTAAAATTTATTAAGATCATCATTAGAGGAGCCACCAAGGAACTTAACATTAAAATATTTGCCATCTCACCTGAAGTACGTATACTTACAAATGATACCCTTCCCCTTATAATTTTAGCTTTATTATCACCTTTAGAGGAGGAGAAACTTTTAAGAGTACTGAGAGAGAGCATAAGGGAGCGTTTGGGTGGACGATTGCAGATATTAGAGGAATAAGCCCATCGGTGTGCATGCATAAGATCTTTGTAGACCCTGAGAAGAAAGCGGTAGCACAACCACAAAGGAGGTTGATGCCACAACTGAAGGATGTTGTTAAGGAAGAGATCATAAAGATGTTGGAAATGTGAATCATTTTCCCAATTACAGACAGTGAGTGGGTAAGCCCGATTCATGTGGTGCCCAAGAAAGGAGGATTCACTGTCCAACCTAATGAGTTTGATGAGTTGATCCATGTGAGACTAATTACTGGACATCGAGTTTGCATAGACTTCAGGAAACTGAATGATGCAACTCGTAAAGATCATGAAGCTCCGAAATACCTTCTAATTAAGCAAGACTCCAAGCCAAGATTGTTGAGATAGATTCTACTCTTAAAAGAGTTTGATGTTGAGATTAAGGACAAAAAGGGATCTGAGTACCAGGTGTCTGATCACCTGTCGAGGTTAACTTTGTTGGAAGAAGAGCAACCACTTTGAGATCGTGGAAAGCTTTCCTGATGAACAACTTTTTTCTGTCTCAGTAGTATCTAGAGTGGAATCTCAGTCTCGACAACATACATCAAGAGTGGGCAAGGTATACCCTTGGTTTTCCAATATTGTGAATTATCTAGCAGGAAGATACCTACCACCGGAATTCATGAATGCGGATAAGAAGAAGTTCTTCACGTATCTGAAGCATTACCATTGGGACGATCCCTACCTATAGAAATTGTGCCCTTATGCCATTCTTAGGAGATGCATCCATGATGAAGAGATTCCAAGTATTTTGCACATGTGTCATTCTAGAGAAGCTGGAGGTCATTATGGGCGAGATAAAGCTGACAACAAAGTGCTTTGCAGTGTGGATTCTATTGGCCAACAATTCATAAATCTCGCTTACGAGTTTATAAGATCATGTCATTCCTATCAAATGACTGGTAATATTTCTAAGCAGAATGAGATGCCACTGCAGAGTATCTTAGAAGTGGAGTTATTCGATGTATGGGGAATTGATTTTATTGGGCCTTTCACATCGTCAGAATCAAATCGTTACATCCTGGTAGCAGTTGATTATGTTTCCAAATGGGTGGAAGCAGTAGCTTCACCTACTAATGATGCCCGGGTTGTCCTGAGGTTTCTTAAGAAAAACATGTTGACGAGGTTTGGAGTGCCCAGAGCCATAATTAGTGACGGAGGGAGCCATTTACGTAATAGGTTGTTTGAGAAGTTGATGTTGAGAGATGAGGTTAGACATAAGATTGCATCGACATATCACCCCTAGGCGAGTGGACAAGTAGAAGTCACGAGCAGAGAGATTAAGAGGATCTTAGAGAAGGCGTGAATCCCACAAGGAAGGATTGGTCTTTGAAATTAGATGGCGCTCTTTGGGCGTGCGTAATAGCTTATAGGACCACGATTGGGATGTCACCATTTATGATTGTGTTTGGAAAATCATGTCATTTACCGGTAGAACTCGAGCACCTTGTATTTGTAGGCTCTGAGGTTTCTAAACATAGATGAGAATTTAGCCGGTGAAAAGAGGATGCTAGAATTAAATAGATTGGAGGAGTTTAGACTTCAAGCGTATGAAAATGCAAGGATTTACAAGGAAAAAAACGCAAGCGTCTGCATGATAAGAAGATTCTTAACCGCACATTTCATGTTGGAGATAAAGTGCTGGTGTATAATTCGCGTCTACGTCTTTTTCCTGGGAAGTTGAAGTCTAGATGGTATGGACCACATGTAGTCATGAAAGTCTTAAATTCAGGAGCGTGTGAAGTTAGACATGAATACTCTAGGAAGACTTTCACAGTTAACGGCCACAGGCTGAAACATTACCTAGAGCACAAGTATAACCCTGAATTGGAAGTCTTTACGTTGATATAGCCAGAATATGAATAAAGGATCCCTATTCGTACAGTCGAGCTGGCGACTATAAACTCAGAACTATTTCTAAACCCTTATTTATTGCTTTTGTTTATTTTAGTTATTTTAAGTCAATAAAGTAGCATAACAATCGCAAGTTTTTTTCATCACATATATCTTCAGTCACCTGGCTAGAGATATATGTGGTTTTTTCCTTCACGATTCTCATGTGATACCCTCGTAAAAGTTTCCGTATCTTGCTTAGGCAGATAAAAGAAAAAAGAGGCTTAAACTGTTGTTGCGCATTCCTCCGGTATGCACAATTACTGCCACCTTATTTTCTTATTTCCCTTCGCATGTTACTCACCGTTTTTTTTGAAGTATTTTGGAAATCGGGTAATGACTTGGAGGAGGAATGACCTAGGAGCTAATGATTCTGCTCTAGGATTTGTTTTGACTCAGCCGATCAATTCAAGAGCTATGTACTTTTCCGTTTCATTATTATTAGTCATAATAAGTGGGGGGTAGGCGTCTTATTTGGATATAATCGAAAAAGGAATATTTTTGAAAAATTAAACACTTTGTTTTTAGCTTGCTTATTGCACGTTTTCGAGTAAGGAATCGGTAGAAAATGAGCCCAAGTTCGATTTGAAGTGAGCTATAGCATATTCAATTTAGTTTGGAAGAATGAGCATATGTTATATTGCATGAAATAGTAACTTATTATTTATTATTCTATCATTGCAATCAATATTTGAGCACATAATCTGAGTGAGAAGTGTTTAAGATTAGGTGATGAGTTGTTTTAACCGAGAATCATTATTTGTCTGTCTATATACTTCAACAAATTGTTGTAAGACAAGGGAAGCAACTTGGATGACGAAAGGTGACTTGGACAAACGAACTTGTGAGAGAAAGAGAAAAAAATGAGGAAATTTGCCAGAAAAAAAATGAAAAATAAGAGGAAAAAAGAAAATTATATGCAATAAAGGCAGTGAGGGAAGCGAACTCGTGTAAAAAGGGCACGATCCTCGCATAAAAAGAAACAAACGAGGACTTAAGAGCGATGCTCAGTCCCCGAGTCTGCCCGACCCAATTAAGGTACCATGTTGTGTAACCAAGTCTGAAAGCAAGATGAGCGAGTGTACGAGCAGGTAAGTTAAGATTGTGTGGTTGATACAACTCGATTCTTCTCACGACGCACTATCACACCTTTGATTCATCACACGACACATTGATGCAGGATAAGTAGTGATTAATGGGGAGCTTATGGATTGTGGCTTAATGTATGTTTTCGCGGAAATCTTGATTGAATATGTGGTAGGTGATGGAGATTGTTCTTGGAGGTACATTCCGCCTTGATACTACGCTTTCATGGACGAGCAAAATGCTAGTGGGGGGGGGGGGGGGGGTAGTTGATGACGGTTAAAATAGTCTATCCTAAGGCATCAACATTCTATCCATTATGAGATAAAAATAGTAGTTCGACCTATAAATATGAACCATTTACGTTGAATATCATATGTCGGTTTCGTGAGTCGAGAAATCTGCACTTAGCGTTTATTTTCCTTATTTTGATATTATTTCGTGCGTTATTTGATTATTTTCAGCTTACGAAATATTGGGCTGAGCATGATGGACGAATCTGGAGTGGTCTGCACGAAAATAATGGGCCTAGGGTATTCCGCAACATTCCAAGTTAAGTTGGTTGAAGAAAAAGGAAGAAAATACCCTCGGTAACCCGGGGGTGGTGCCGACTTACCGAGAGTCAAGAACCTTCAGAAACACATTTTCTTGGACGAGGGGTAGAACTAGGTGTTTCTAAGTCGGTTTAGTTAGCTATATATAAGAGGCTTCGCCTTAGAACACAAGTGTACAATTTTCAAGACAAATATTACGCAATAAAAGTTCTTTGTTCTTTTTATTTATTTTATGTGTTCTTGTCGGAGAGACGATGAGTCATTGCCTGAGGAGAGATCCGAGGAGATCTATGCTCGTTTTTGAGGTATGATTTTCCATCTTTTCCAAGATGTAGATCTATCGTTGTTCTATTTGACTAGTATGGTTTAATTGCTTATTTAGTTTAATTATGTAGTAGTTAGTTTATTCTACCCCATGTGTTATAGATCGATTCGTTGGTGAAGAAATCATGAAATATTAGTTGCGTTCTTGGATCTGCGGCGGTTATATATCGCTAGATCCGAATACCTAGTAAATTACTAATTCATGATAATCGGCGCCAGCTACGTTGATCGATAGATTTAATTTACATGTTTTTAGCCTGATCAACTATTTGCATGTCATCGTAAACTAGTATGAAATACGAATAGTGAATTGCTATGTTTGGACATTATCTAGAATTGACCATAGGAACGTGCTGATCAATGTCGACAGTTGTCTAGGCGGGTTTACGGTATGAGTTAGCGCTCAATATCGAGAGCTCTAGTTCTTTATGCGTATGGGCTATTACGGACCAATTAAGGAGGGTAGCTTGCGTATAGATTGTCTACTACCATTGTCCGAGTAGATAGGGTTAGGAGTTGTACCCGTAGCTGAACAATGAATAAATTCACCAATGGGGAGGACTATTGCATGTGTGGCGGAAATAACTAATTACTCATAATTGAACTTATACATTAGAAACTCTAGTTTGCTTCGTTGAACTTGCATAATCTTGCTAGTTGGTTGTTACCAATTTTACTACTGTCTATATTACAGTTGGTCGTAGACCATTATCGTTACAAGCTCAATCTTGATAGTTAGACGTTCTTACGAGTCTCGGTGGGATCGACCTTGATTTGCCAGTACTCTACTACGATAGACCTAGTCCTATTGCTAGTAAGTGCCTTGCCTTGCGATCACCAAGCGCAAAGGATATGTCCGGTCTACTAGTTGTTAGGTAAAGTAGACTTCCAATCATTCTTCTGTAGAGAGTTTGATCCACATCCTTGCCATCTTTGTCTTCATTTAATCTAATGTTAGTTCCGATTGGTGTTGCAATGCCAGCTGATTTTTCCATCCCAAACTTCTTGATTAATTCTCTTGTGTACTTGGTTTGGTGAATGAAAATCCCATTATCCATTTGCTTAACTTGTAGACTGAGAAAGTAATTCAGTTCTCCCATCATGCTCATTTGAAATTTTCTCTTCATCAAACTTGCAAACTTCTCATAGAGTAGTTCATTTTATGATCCAAAAATGATGTCATCAACATAGATTTGTACTAGGAGAGTGCTTTCTTCTACTTTCATTCTAAATAGGGTTTTATCAATAGTTCCTACTGTAAAACCATTATCCACCAAAAACTGAGACAGAGTTTCATACCAAGCTCTTGATGCTTGTTTTAGTCCATAAAGAGCTTTTCTCAGTTTAAAGACTTTATCAGCTTGGTCTTTAATTTCAAATCTTGGAGGTTGCTGAAAATAGACTTCTTCTTCAAGTATCCCATTCAAACATGCACTTTTAACATCCATCTAGTACACTTTGAATTTCTTATGAGCTGCAAAGGCAAGAAATAGTCTGATTGCCTCTAACCTTGCAACTGGGGCATAAGTTTCATCAAAGTCTATCCCTTCAGCCTGTGAATAACCTTTGCTACAAGTCTGGATTTATTTCCGACAATATTTCCATCTTCATCAAGCTTGTTTATGAAAACCCATTTAGTTCCGATTATGTTGACATGATCTGGCTTTTCTTCTAAATCCCAAACTTGATTTCTCTCAAATTCGTTGAGTTCTTCTTGCGTAGCCAAAATCCAATCTGGATCGTTTAAAGCTTCTTCTATTTCTTTAGGTTCAGCTTGAGACAGAAAACAAGCTAGCATAGCATCTTGCTGATGTCTTGTCCGAACACACGCTTGGAAATCACCTATCACTTGTTCTTGGGGTGATCTCTCATCCATTGATGTCTTGGGGTTGCATCAAAGGGTCTTCATTTTGTTGAACTGGTTCTTCTTGAGCCTGATCATTTCCAGTTGGATCAGTTTCTTCTTGTTGTTGCTCAGTTGTAGATTTTATTCTGGGCAATCGAGGTGATCTCGATATGTAGAATCGAAATCCGTAATCTTCCAATATCAATGGCGATTACGAGTCTTGTTTGGTGAGGTGAAAAACTAGTTCTTCCTTATCTTCAATTGTGTCTCCAGTAAATTTGGTTCATCAAAAACCACATGTATTTATTCTTTATGCTTGAGTGTTCGTTTGTTTAACACTCTGAAAGCTTTACTGACACTTGAGTAACCCAAAAATATTCCTTCATCAACTTTGGGCTGAAAAACCTTCAGCTGATCCTTTCCATTTTTATGAACAAAGCACTTGTTTTCAAAGACATGAAAATATGAGACATTTGGTTTTCTTCCATTCCAAATCTCATAAGGAGTCTTTTCATGTCTCTTGTTCATGAGAGCTCGATTTTGAGTATAGCAACCTGTATTTACAGCTTCTGCCCAATATCTTTCTGGCGGTTTAGATTCACAAATCATCGTCCTTCCAGCTTCTTTGAGTGTTCTATTCCTCCTTCCAGCTACTCCATTCTGTTGTGGTGTTGCTGTAGCTGCAAGCTGGTGTAGAACTCCATTTTCTCCACAATACTCAATGATTATGTTGTTGAGAAATTTTGTTCCTTTGTCCGATCTGATCTTGACTACTATAACACTTTTCTGACTTTGGAGTCTTTTGAGAAGTTCTGTCAGTTGTTGTTTAGTTTCAGTTTTCTTGGTCATGAAGATAACCCAAGTATATCTTGAAAAGTCATCAACCACCACCAAAGTGTATTTCTTTCCACCGACTTCGATTGGTGTGATTGGTCCAAATAAGTCCATATGCATCGATTCTAAAACTCACGGTTGTTGAATCTTTGAGACTTAGTCTTGAAACTTGCTTTAGTTTGCTTTCCTTTGCGACATGCATCACACAAGCTGTCTTTCTTGTAAGTCATCTCTGGAGGTCCAATCACCAAGTTCTTCTTCACTAACAAGTTGATATCATCAAAATTTAGGTGACTCGGTTTCTTGTTCCACAACCAAGCGAGTTCGACTTGGTGTGCACAATGAAGCGAGTTTACGAAGCTGCTTTGTAGACCAATCTACAACATACACGTTCTCTTCCCTTCTTCAAAGCCAAGAACTACTGGAAAAATTTGTTTCTGAGCGACAATGCAATACTCCTTATCATGGGTAACTTTGTATCAATATCATGAAATTGACTTGTGCTGAGTATGTTGTAGTGAAGTCCTTCCATGTAAGATACATTCTTGATTGTGAGTCCATTACTGATTAAATTCCCATAACCTTTTGTGTAACCATGTCTATCTTTACTTCCAAATTTGACTCTTGGTCCATCTTTAGCTACGAAATCAGTGAGATAGTCCTTGCTCTTTGTCATGTGTCTAGAGCAACCACTGTCAAAGTACCAAATGTCCTGCAAAACAAATTAAAATGCTTTAGGTACCCAACTCTGCTTGGGTCCATGGTGGTAAGTTTTCAGTACAACTCTGGGCATATTTCCATAAGGTATTCTTTGGAAATTGTTGCACTTATTTTCATATATATAAACCACACTTCCATAATATCTTTTCCTTGATTGTGTCTCATTTATATGATTTCTTAGATCTTTTGGTTGAAACTGATTTCCAAAATGTCTTATATTATTAAAGGCTAAATAATAACCATCATTCCTTTTATACTGAGGTCTATACTGACCTTTGTACTGAGACTTTTGCTGAGAACTAGGATAGGTCCTCTGCTTTGAGTCTTGGTGAAAACTGTGATAAGTTTTGATTTGGAATGATTGTTCTTATCGATTTTAATAGTAGGTTGATAAATTTCAATCATCATCGGTGGGGTATAGTGCGCCTTTCCTCTTAATGTGTGAATCTTTGAATGATTGACATTCTTAGATTTACTCGATTATAATTTCTCTGGTTCTTGACTTGATCGGTTTTGTAGATCTTGCGGTTGATCTACCATTTACATTTCCTTGAGGTACAGCCGATCTACCTTTTGATTTACCTTTGTTGGTAGGTGCATTTGTCTTCTTAGAAAAGCCGAGTTGTCTTATGAGAGGCTAACTTTCTTGGTTGACAATTTTCTCGATCTGTGGAAGTTGCTCGACCACAAACTTAATACCGATTTTGATATTAGGTTCGGTGACTTTGTTAGTTCCCTCTTAGAAGATTGATGTGTATCAAATCCTAAGCCGATTCTGTCTCACACGGCTTACGATTTGAATCCGATGGTTGAACTTGATTGAGAAAAGATTCGATTCTTGCTGCTGCGATGCGATGGAGCGTCGACACGATTCTTCCCTTTATCGATTCTAGTCAGTTTCATCATGTTTATTTCGGACTTCAATCTTTCAACTTCCAGAAGTAGAACTTCTTTCTCAGCTTTAATTGATTCATAATCAGCTTTGATGGTTACCAGCTGATTCATCAATTTGTCAAGTGTTTCTTCTAATTCCAGATTTTTTGGATTAGAGTCAGCAGTCGAAGAACATGCTTTTTGCACGGAAATCTGAGCTGAGGAATATTTAGAGTTAGATTCACATAATTCATTTGGATCCTCCAGGTGAGCCATTAGAGCTATGTCATCTGATAATTTTTCAGTGCCAGCTTCATAGTCTGACTCATCTCTGGCAAAAAGTGCTCTTACGCGATTCTTCGTTCTTTGAGTCTTTTACAAGTCGACTTTGGACATTCGGCATTGTAGTGTCGGGCTTTTTCTGATTGAAGCGAGAGATACTCATCGTCTTTTCTCTTTTTGAGTCTTCTTGATAAACCACGGTATTTGGATGTCCACTCTTCATTCTTCAAATTCTATTCATCATTAGAGCCATCTGCTCTTCCATCTCATCCAATTGCTGAAGATTGTTAGATGAGGTTTCTTGATTTTCATTTGAGGCTCTGCAAAATTTGTTGTTTTGGGTTCCTCCAGAGCCTTGATTATGGCAGCTGTGCTTGTGAAATTCTCGCTGAATTCATAAGCCTTCAGGTCTGAGAAGATTTTGAAGGAATATTCTATATCAAGTCTTCTTGATTCTTCCATTGCTGTGACCTTCATTTTCCAGGACATGGGTAAAGCCTTCAAGATTCTTGTGTTGATTTCTTTCTTGGTATACTCGATCTTGAGTAACGCTAGTTCGTCCATTATGGCACTGAACCTTGTTTCCATCTGATCAACGTTCTCACCTAACTTCATCTTGAAATTCTCAAATTTCTATTTTGCTACTGAGATCTTATTTTGTTTGATGGAGTCAGTTCCTTCACAAACCAATTGAAGTTTCCCCCACATTTCTTTTGCAGTAGTGCAATTCTTGACTTTCAGATACATATTGCTGTCAAGAGTTCTGAGTATCATATCCATGGAAACATTGTTCAAGTTGTTTCTCTTTGGAACTCTAACTTGTTCACCATTGACAGTTTGCATGTGAGGGATCTGAATTAATCCATCAGTGAGTACTTCTATCATCTCGTCATGAGAAGCTGCTAGAAAGGCTTGCAAACGACGTTTGTATTCATCAAATCTGTCCATGTTGCACATTAGCATCATGCGGCATCTTGATTGTTATCCATTGTGTGAGTGAATGGCTGGATTATGAAAAAGTGAGGCCCCGAAAGACAAAGATTTTTCAGGAGATCAACTAGAGGAGATAATTAGAGCAGGTGAGTTTTCAACAATTGCTTGTTAAAGAACACGGCTCCGATACCAATTGTTGGTCCCTTGGACAATGTTGCTTCTTAAGGCTAACACAAGTTTAGAGGGGGGGGGGTGAATAAACTTGTCACCAAAAACTAGATTAATTAACAATTAAGGTTCAGTTTTAACTTGTGTGGAGTTGAGCCCGACAAAGTGAGTCTAAGTCAAAGCGATTTATGCAAAGCCCGAGTCGGCAAATGATTTAAGTTTTAGCCTTATCTGGATCTTGTTGATACTATAAGAAAAAGCTAAGTATGCAAAACTGAATTCTGGTGAATGTCAGTTTGTGAGCTGTGTATGCTTGTAACAATCAGTTTCAGTATGTTGAATAAACAATAATAAATACTATATAAGTAAATAACAAAATGTAAATGCGTAAAGTAAGTAGAGCAAGAATTATAGGGGTTCCAGGTGGTGTAATCCTGTCAGTCCACTCTTCCCTTGTGATGTAGGAGGAAAATTCCACTAGAACTCTTTTGAGTGCGCTATTACAAAAAGTCTAAGCGATAGTCCTTGACTAATCCCTAGTGTCACTATCTAAACAATCAAAGAACATGTTGGATTGCTACTCATCAAATGCTTGAGCCCTTTGGTCCTTAGAGGGTTGTATTGCCTCTTCACCAGCTACCACCACAAACACAGTCTACCCGACTGCAAACAACTGTCCTTAGCAACTCCTTGACCGGATTGCTTCACAGTCTAAACCTTTGATTAAGAATCAAAGCTTGGCTCGGAATCAATAAATTGATTCTTGCATGTGGTTCTTCAAAGTGTTGAAATCGGATATGATTGATGTAGCTTGAACACTTAAAGAAATCTAGATATGATCTTGTTGAGCACAAATAATGATAGCAATTCGAATGAACTAGACTTTAGAACAATAACGCTTGTAATCTTGTTAATTCCGTCTTTTATCCTTGATGTCAAGTTCTCTATTTATAGTGTGAGGTCCAACATTCATCTTGCTTGAATTTTAATTTCTTCAACGCGTCTATATTTTGGATGTCGAAGTGTGGTGACCGTTCGACATGTCGGTTTCTCATCCAATAAGAATCCTTGAATTATAACGTTCAAATGTACTTTTAGTTTCTTGGATGGCTGACTATAAAACTGAGTGTCCTGATCAGTTTTATACTAAGTATGTCAGTTTTCAGTTTGTTAACTGAATTAGAGCATTAACTGAGTTTTTACACTTTTTCAAAAATTCAGTACTCTATTTATTTGATTTTATGTGACTAAATCAGATTACACCATTCATTTTAGAGATCGTCTAAGATATCATTGTCCTTATGATACTTAGGTCTTCTTCAAGATCCATAAAGCCAGTTCAGGCTATCACAGACTTACCTGAATTCTAACTTTACAATCTCGGCTTAAAAATCTTCATAACTGAGTTTGAACCCTCAATTCTTCAATCTTGTACAACTGAGTCTGTGTCCCTTAGTTCTTCAAATACTGAGTTTGTTTCCTCAGCCTTCAGTTCTAGATAAGTCAACCGAGTCTGTGACCCTCAGCGAGCTCACCTTCTCCAGTTCTTTGTGAGCTTCAGTTCTAGGTGTACATCTTCAGTCTTACGTTAATTTCCAGTTATCTAGATGATTTCCAGTTTTCAGTTTTATGACACTTCTATCTATTACAGTGCTTGTCTGATATAACCTATACAATTATCAGACTCTAGTAAAACTTATACGTTCAGTTCTAGACATTTTTTAGCCTTTCACTATAACAGCTAGCTTTAGCACTTCATCAATGGGATGTAAAAAAACATATTCTTGAATAAGATGAATCATCATCAAAATTAAAAAAGCGGTTAAACCCTAATCGTAAGGCCCCCCTCACTCCCGATCCCACAGGAATGTGAGGAGAGGTTAATCAGGTAACCTAGTGGCTTAGATTCAAGGGCTGCCTTAGACCACTGCACTGAAGTATTGTCATTGGAAGTCAATCCCATTTCTTCAGGATCGAACCGCTGACCTCCAGGTTATTGTCCGGGCTATCATTATAACACCCCAGCTTCTCACCACTAGGCCATATCTAGGGGATAATGATCATCAAAACTAATTTTATTCCCAATACCATTGATCATCCGTAAGCGGAGGAAAATTAGCTCTATCAAGATCTCAACATTGAATCCCGGCCGGTGATTGGCAGCGTGAAAAGAAAAATTACGAGGGCGACTGCTTTGAACCGCCATGGCCCCTCCACGGCTGTTCGACCACCGCCACGGCGATTCCGGCCACCACGAGACCGGTGAAGCTCCACGTTCATGATACCATGCGGGTAACCAATGATCTCGAAGCAATTATCTTTTTCATGACCAGATTTACCGCAATGTAGACGAGTACGATGATCATCACCAGCAGTAAGCCGGGTAGTGCGAGAAGATGAAGAACCACCGGCAGCAAACCCGATAGCATCCAGACACGGTACGTCACGACCCTCAGACACAGTCTGCTTCCTCTCTTCAGAAATCACTTTGGCATAATCAACATTGATGGACGGCAGAGGCTCCATCGTGAGTAACGTAGAAACACAATTTCCGAACCGCTTCAGATCAAGGCCCATACAAAACTGATGAAGAGCTTTATTCTCTTGCAATTGCAAGTATTATGTAGCCGCAGCACAAGTACAAGTTGGAAGCTTTTCAATGGCGGCTAGATCATCTTGCAAACGCCGCAAATCAGCATAATATGTAGCAACGGAACGACCTCGTTGCTTGCAATCAACAATCTGAGATTTTAACTCCAAAATTCGAGGGCCATTGCCCATGGAATACCTATCACGTAGGTCATCCCATAAATCCTTAACGTGCTCCGGGTACCGAACATAAGAACGGATATTAACATCGAGAGTATTGACAATCCACGCAACAAGCATGGAATTGATGGTACCATCAATAAAGCCAAGTTTGTTTTTTCACACGGAGATTATAGCGAATAGAACGAGACCACTCTTCGTAATTATTGCCCTTCAACATGACCGGACTGATTACCGAGCCGGTACCTTCACTGGGATGAAGATAATAGGTAGAAAAAGGTTCATACCGTGGTGCCTTTGGTGCAGCAACATCTGGACCACTCATTGTGAAAATAAAAGTACATGAGCGATGAACTAGGGTTTGCAAAGGTTGTGTTTTTGTTTTTTCTGCGTTGCTGTGTATCTGTGCGTCTTTTTTTGTTTTTTTTGGAACGAAAAAAAGGAGGATCGAAAGAGCTAAAAAAAATCAATATCTCATTGAGAGTCTCTTTGATACCATGTTAAACTCTGAATAATCGGGAAAAAGTTCTTGTCTTCTATTCCAAAAATTACAAGTATTTATAGTTACAAGAGGAAAACCCTAGTTACATAATATACACAATTAGACATATATACCCTTACTAAATCATTAGTAACACTTCATTATTTTGGAGATTCGGAAACATTGAAATGCTATGATTTATGGGGAAACCCCTCACAGTCTTGATTATTCCATCACTAATATTAAGCAGAAAGTTACCAAGTCATGCTCACTTTCGCGAGAAGCTTCATTAGGTGGATTTGGCTCATACCTGTATTTATGAAGATTTGTATCCAAATTCCTCTTTGCAATATAAAATATTAGTATTGAGTGTCCCATTTATTATATTATTCAATCTTTGTCACAATAAGTGGTATCGAAGCCTTGTCGATCAGGCATAGTTTTTTGTGGTGGGGATATTTAGTCGGGGACCAACGACGTCGTCATTCTGCCGGAGTAAAAGGTTGGAGGATATTATTCACCATTTGAGAAGAATCGATCAAAGATTCTTGTTCGTGCGCAATCCGGGACTGTGGAGCTGTTTGGTTTGGGACCTAGCTTACTTAGTGTTTGACGGTGCAATAAACTAAGTCACGATGGCGGATTTTTCGGTGAGTAATATTAAAAAATTAAATAATCATAATTATAGCACATGGCAATCGTGTTTGGTGTCCTACCTGGAGAGCCAAGATTTATTGGAGTATGTCACTAGAAGTGGCGCAAGCGCCGATCGCTTCAGCGAATGCAACGGCTTTGCATAAATGGAAGGTGAAAGCTGTGAAAGCCATGTTTGCTATAAAGACATCGATCGAAGATGAGATGATTGAGTATATCCGGAAAGCCACCACGCCGAAGGAAGCATGGAACACTTTGGCTAGTCGTTTTTCAAGGAAGAACATTTTGCTCCTGTAGATCTTGGAGAATGAGTTGATGTCTCTCACCCAGGAAAATCTAACAATCAGAGATTATTTCACCAAGGTAAAATGTCTTTGTTATGAGATTTCGAATTAGATCCGGAGTCCAAAATTGGTGAGTCTCGGATGAGAAGAATATTGATACACTATTTAAAACCCGAGTATCGGAGTTTCACAACAGCGATACAAGGTTGGGCCACACAACCAACCATTGATGAGCTAGAAAATTCATTAGCAGACTAGAAGTCGCTGGCTAAGCAAATGGCGAGGCATAGTGATAAAGTCGGAAGAAGAGGCTCTATACGGGAGTCAAGAAAAGGAAAGTCTAACGAGATAAAACATTAAGGGATTTAGAAGACAATATGATGGAAAACAACAAAAGTGCAAAGGATGGAGTTACCAAAGAGGGGGAGCTGAAGAGAAGAAAAACAACAACAATGAAAGAAATGATAGACCTCAAGGAGGTGACAACCGTTTTCACAAGCAACAAAATGCTTGCTTCAATTGTGGCAGAAAGGAACATTTTGCAAGAGATTTGTAGATTCAAGAAGAGACAAGTTGAAGGAAACACGGCACCGGATACCGAGATAATCAAAGTGAAAGCGGAGTTGGATGTTCATGCATCTTTCTCGGGGTTAAAGTCCGAGGAAGCAAATATTGACACTACTATGGAGAAAGAACCAAGGCCAAGTAAGGTGTGCATCAACTATGACAAGTGATATTGGGCGTGTTAACTTACACAATCTGTGGATCGTTGACTCAAGAGCTGGAAATCATATGACCAGTGATAAAGATAGACTTCAAAGAATAACTGAATACAAAGGTGGTCGTGTTGTCGTAACGGCGGATAACACAAAGCTTCCAATTAGACACATTGGAGAGACAATGATCACGCCAAGATCAAATTCTCAGCTAGTGATACTGCAAAGCGTGCTGCCTGTAGACGGGATGAAGAAAAATATCTTGTCAGTATCACAGCTCAGAGAGTCAGGTAATTATGTCTTGTTTAGTCCACAAGATGTGAAGGTTTATCGTGATCTTAAAGTTGTTGGGACTCCAATCTAGATGGTGGAAAGAAGGAGTAAGTATATGTGCGACTCATTGAAGCAAGATATGTAGTTAAGACAGGAAAAATGACATAGGCGATCTATGGCATTCAAGTCTAGGACATGTCAGTTATAAGAGACTTACGTTCATGATGAAAGAGTTTATGCTCAAAGGACTTCTTAAGTTGGAATGTCGGGAGACACGGTTTGCGCGGATACCAATATGAAAAAGCGCACGGCTCCCATATAAGGGTCAAAATACCGAGCAAAGGAGCCCCTCAAGTTGACTCATTCGGATATTTTGGACCCGTAAAGCAACGGTCAATTGGAGGAGCAAAATATATGATCACTTTCATTGATGATTTTTCAAGATATACGTGGGTGGATTTTATGAAGGAGAAATCGCAAGCATTGGAGAAATTCAAGGAATTCAAATGTAGAGTCGAAGTGGAATTTCCATGAAGAGTACATTGTCTCTGTATAGTAAATGGAGGTGAGTATACATCCACCGAGTTAGGAATATCTAAAGCAAAATAATATTTTCCGGCGGTTAGCGTGTCGAGAACGCTGCAACAAAAGCGGGGTAGACGAAAGAAAGAATTGACATTTAATTTGAGACATGTCGGAGTATGATACATGGAAAGAATGTCCCAGCTCATTTCTAGGCAGAATGCATGAAGACTGCGGCCCATGTGATCAATCGGCTACCGTAGGCAAAGCTTGGATTCATCTCACCATACCAGAAACTCAAAAAAGAAAAACCAACTGTAAGTTATTTGGTTGTGTCTGTTACGTATTTGTCCCAGATGAGCTACGATGCAAGTTTGATAATAAAGCAATTAGATGCATATTCTTGGGATACGATGAGGAAAGAAAAGGCTGGAAGTGTTGTGACCCAAGAACCAATCGATGTATGGTGTCAAGAAATGTTGTATTCGATGAAGAATCTTCTTGGTGGTCATCTCAAGATGAGGAGCTTCCCGACTCACCTGTTCTAGAAGAGAAAATAAGAAAAAAGACTGGAGAAGAGTTATGCACTCTGAAAGTAAATGATGATGGTCAAGAGAAATCGACAGCAACTCAAGAGATGGAATATAGCAGTATCGAAAGTCCAACACCGGAGATAAAAGAAGTTGATCATCATGAACAAAAACAATTAGGAGATCATCTCGACATATGAAACCAAATCCTAAGTATGCTAACATTGCGGCAGTTGATGATACTGCAACTATAGAGCCTTCAAGCTATGATGAGGCATCTAAAAAGGTGAATGGATCCAGGCGATGAACGAGGAAATTCAAGCGCTTAAGCAAAACCAGACGTGGGAACTTGTTCCTCTTTCGGAAGGAGTAAAACCAATATCTTGCAAATGGGTTTACAAAGTGAAAACACAACAAGACGGATCCATAGAAAGACATAAAGCTCGACTAGTAGCTCAAGGTTTGTCACAATAATACGGCTTAGATTATGATGAGATGTTTAGCCCTATGGCCAAGATAACTACAGTTTGAGTCGTGCTACCATTGGCAGCTAGTAGGTCTTGGAAGTTATGGCAGATGGATGTAAAGAACGCCTTCCTACATGTTAAGATCGATCGAGACATACACATGGAGCAACCAAAAGGCTTCGAGAGTAAGACTCATCTTAAATATGTGTGTAGGTTAAGAAAGGCATTGTATGGATTGAAATAGGCGCCAAGGGCTTGGTATGGAAAGAGGAACCTTGTCCTCCGTAGCGAACATGTCGATCATAAGGCCATAAGGCAACTGCTCTCGCTCGGAATGGTTGGCAAACTCATGAATACTGGCTGTACCTCAACAAGCCAATATTATTTGGAGATCCACGATCCGGATAGAACATCAACCCTGCCCTCTTAGGTGTGATAGATGCCGTGTGCTTGGTCGGCAGATGGCGGGAACATACAAATATGTTGACCATCTTCCTATCCTAGGATAAGTCATTCTCTATGAAGATGGTGGGGGCTCCCATAGGATTGCGCTTCCATTCCACCCCGAAGTAATCAATGATCATCTGCATCCTCTCTAAATCATCCACATCCGTGGAGGATGTATACTCATTTGGGCCCACCTGTGGATCACGCACCCCGTAGTACTCGTTGATCCTTTCGATCATAAATTCCACTTGTATTCCCTGGACCATGGTAAAAGTAGCTCGGGGGTTATACGTCACATATGCATAAAATTCTCGCACTACCGTAGTATTGAACCATCTTGGTGCCTCCACCATATCTAAGATATCCTGAACTTTCATGGCTCATGGCAAGATCAAGCCAGAATCCTCCAAATCTATGCCGTGCTCAAGCGAAATAGGCCGTCCTTTCCAGTGAACTCGAAACGACTCATAAATCTCCAGTGAATCAAATTACTCAACCCCATCGATTAAGGGGTTGGAATCTCCATAAACAACTTGTTGACCGCTTGGACGACGAGCGGTTCTGCTATGCTTAGGGGCCATTTTGATGATAACAGAGACTGAAAATGATGCTGAAACTGAAAAAAGGACACTCGGTAAATCGGCAGGTTCCCCCGATTTAACTGATTTTGCCTTGTTTTTATTGGGACTGTGCTACTGATGAAGAAAGATGATGAACTACAGTAACTACACTGTTGCAGCAGTGCCAGTCAGCAACAGGAGATGGAAGAAGGGTAATTTAGTTGTTTAAATTGAAGAAAAAGGTTGGTGTTTTGTGGTGATGTAGGCCTAGACTTGTAAAATAAAAATAAATGGAGAAATTGGTGGTAAATGGGAAGAAAATGATTGATGAAGATGGTGAAAAATAGTGATAGAATTGTGTTAATATAGGAGAAAGTGATAGAAGGTGGAAGGATTTGGCGGGATAGTGGGTAAAGGAGTAATGAGGGTGAAGGAATTGAGGGGTTTGATTGATGGGATTGAGGTGGAGTTATGGTGGAGTGTGGGAAAGGATGAAATGGTGGAATATAGGGAAAATGGGGTGGTTTCTTGTTTGGTGGACTGACCGATGCAGCGTGTGTCCATCACGTGTCATCGAAAAGATGCATTTTAATCGATCACATAAAAGCGACAAACCCTCGTTAACTCGGGGTTACTCCCGACTTATCGGGCTTAAGTTTCACCAAATTTTTCTATCCTCTTGTTCTTACGCACACTTTACATTAACTCCTTTGCTCAATCCGGACCTCAAAATTACTAGTTTCTTACTCCTTTTGTTGTTACTTCCGACTCAATCCTAACCTATTTCAGCATAATCTACAACGAGTAAAAAAACCTTCCCAATAACCATCGGTTTCAAGCCTAAGCGTTCGGTAGGATGAAAAAAAGCTGGTCATTTTATCCGGCTACTATTATTGACTCGTATCCTAACTAAGGGTTCAAGATAAATAGTTCTGAGTTTATAGTTGCCAGCTCGACTCTCTTCAGCTCCTCGCTCAATCAGGGGTTGGGGCGTTAACTCACCAAACCTTTACTCCAGAGGTTTTTACCTTTGTAGAACCTTTTTGAGCTCTTCTCATGGCACGCTTTTCTCTCTTAGCTCATGCACTAGGTCTACCTGCTTGAGATTTAACTTTTATGTTCATGGATTCCATATTTTCCATTTTAAGTTCCATTTCACTACCCCTAATCGAATTTCTGCTCACAAGTTTCTACTAGAACCTCTCGGTGCCTATGCCTTTCCTCTTCTATCTCCATGATTTTTATTTCCCGAGAACCATAAGTCGTCATGAAACATTACGGCCTATTATCTAGGGGCTCTAGGATCTTTATAGATACAACATCATTATTAGTCCTCGAGTTATTTCCCCATTATCGAAGTCCATGATCGTCAAAGTGGGTCGCTAAGAAAGGTCTACCTAATAGAGGCCCGGGGCACTAGGATCCTTTGGTATGTCTATAACCGTAAAATCTATTGGGAACATGAATCTCCCCGCCTTAATCATGCAATTCCTCATCGGACCGGCATGCATATCTCTAGTTTGATCGACAAAGGTCATGGACCGAGTTTCGTCCATGATAACGAATCTTAATCCTTTGGTGAGGAAAAAGGTAGGATGTTGCAATTCGAGGCGAGTCGCAGAGGCGTAAACCTCCGATACACGTTTATAGAGATCGGGAGTCGAGCGTCCTAGGGTCTCCTAACTTCACTACGGTATCGAGTGCAGGTAATCCTCGAGGCTAGGAAAACATAATGTCCAGATCCTCTTGAGATCATCATAATCATAATCAGACGAAGATATATCAATTAATTCTAAAAGGAACTCACCTGGACGATACTCGTTGCAATCCGTTAAGCTCTCTTCAGGCTCCTGCTTAAGTGCTTCTTTTTCCTTTTCCACACACTTCTTGTCTGCTTCGTATTGCTCTTTGACTGCTGATCCTGGATACATGGAATTAAGCTTGCTATTTAACACTTTGTGAGTTATCTTGTTTGACTTATGCGCTTTTAAACTCTGTTTGATCGAATCTCTGTAGTGTCGATTTCCTGCTAAAGAGAGAAAAATAAAACAAAGAAAAGGTTAGCAAAACCGCATCGATTGTGGGTGAGCTCAAGCTATTGTGGACCTACTAACTAAAATCAATTGGGATATACCTTTGTATAATAAGGATTTATCACGAATTCTATTTTACGGACCTCGGTAAATCGGGGTAACCCACGGTAAACCGAGCCTAAAATTCTCATTCTAGCGATTAAGCGATGCGAGTTTATTTCAGGACAACTCAAGACCCAAAAGAAAATAAATTTAAAAGAAAATGATAACTTCTTAATTGGAATTAAAATTGTTTATTCTTAAAGTTGGCAATTGTCCCGAACATGGCGCCAAAACATTTATCTACTTGCTGGTCGCACGTCGATTTTACTAGCAAGAGTACTAGGTCAATCGTATTATAGCAAGGCGAATCAAGGTTGATACCATAGAGACAATGCAACTTAAGCGTAAACAATTCTAAACTAATCAAGGCGACATAAGCGGTCATTGACCAACAATGAACATTAAAGAGACGTGGTATTCCTTCCCCATCGCTCTATCTACTAACTTGGTTTAGTTAATCCTTAAGTTTACTTCCCCACATAATTTCCTTAAACTATTCAAGCTTTTAATTCAGTTTTAAGCTACGGGTGCAATTCCTAACCCTATCTACTCCGACCATGGTAGTAGATAAGCTATATGCTAGCTACCCTTCTTAAATGGTCCGTAATAGCCCATACATACGAAGAACTAGAATTGCGGTATTGAGCGCTAACCCATACTAGTAACCCGCCTAGGCAGCTATCGACAGCGATTAGCACGTTCCTACGGTCCATTAAGACAATGTCCTAATTAACAATTCACTAAAAATTCTTCATGTCAATTTATGAATTACGAATACTAGATTGGCTAGACCTATTACTTGTTTTAATTAATTATGTCGATCAACTTAGGCGGCCTTGAACCTCCGGATTCAGGTTTTCTAAATTTTGCCTCGGTAAACCGGTATAGGCTGCGAGGTTACCGAGGGTGGCTTTTCCTATTTCTGGATCTACCTTGCTCAATTCACATTAATCCAAGTAAATTATGGGTTGTTGAACATGCAAATCTACTAAAACACGTAAATACAAGTAGATCTACCATATTAAAGACATAAAGGAACATTCAAAGCTTCATACCTTCAACAATGGAGATCAAGCTTGATCCACTCAAGCTAGAGATGGCAAGGAAGGAAGAAACCGTAAAATAAACTACAAAAGCTTAAAAGAACTTTATTTCATCAAAATTGTATAATGAAATAGTAATAATTTTGTAACATAATTGAAGACCTATGTAATAATCAGCTTCTGCGGCCTTATATAGATACATTGGCCGACTTATGACTCAAATAAACTCTAACCGACCTAGTAGATCTGTGATTAGATTTCGTGTTCCCAAGACCCTTGGTTTATGGGGCCTAGCCCCTGGTAAACCGGGCTCACTATTCCTCATTTTCTCTGGCGGATCTCTTCTTGGACTTCATTCACTTGGCCCAATACTCTTTCCTTTATCCAGATCCATATTTAAGTGCTCCAGATTTGCTTCATCCTAAAAGATACATAAAACAAGGTAAAAGCATTACCAAATCAGCCAGGATAACAACGTAGAGCCTTGAATTATGAACTTAGAAACATGCACACTTTGTTTAACATATATTCCTTCACAATAATGGGCTTATCTACATTCTACAGAAGCGTAATTCGGGATAAATAAAGGTTAATTTAATGGTGCATTTAGAGTGTAATCAACTACCTTCCACTTAGCTTTTGTTCGTCTCTCGAGCAAAGAATGAAGAGAAAATGAAACCCGACCAATATACAAGTTAATTAAAAGCAGCTATGCCTCACAAAGTCAAGATCAAAATCATGTCACTCACATCCATAAGTAACGCATTAAACAATATTCATGTCATTAACCAATGTGTGTGTGCAATAACCCTTGATCTCTAGCAATCATGAGACAATCTCACATTACGTCAACTTTGTGTCGAACTAACCCGATGTGAACATGCTTTTCCATTTACACCATTTATTTTATTCATGGATTTTTTTTTCTTTTATTGCTTTGGGTCAAGTCAAGCTGGGCAAAGCGGATTGAGAACCGAGTATTACTCAGGCTCGCGTTTATTGGTCTATTTGATATAAAGTCGTGCGTCTTACTCTCCATCGACCTTGCTTTTCCAAAGAGAGTACATATAAATATATATTGCAATTTATTTCCCTTTCTTGGCGCGTGAATGCTCATAATTATCTATCCTCTCGATCCCAGTCTTGATAAACTATCGAATCCATAGCCCGTATAAGATCCACAACTTGACTCGAATGACCGTAGGTAGAACAAAATTCAAGATAAAGCTAGGGTCAACTCTAGTCAAAGTAATGCGCTTATCGACTACATACAGAGAAAAGGGAGTTATACATGCTTAAGATGGTGGTCCATAACAGATAATGCATTTAATCGCCACTACTTGAGAGATGGCCATTACTTTTACTTATGAAAAGTGGAACAAAGATGTAATTAATTAGCTCAAAAGATAAATATGTCGAGTCTTTTTCCAAATTTTGACTAAACGAATCAAAGTGCATGTGGTGAAAAGTGCATCAAGAGAATCAAGAGAATCTAATAGTTCGAATAAAATGTTAAAAACTAAGTGGCGTCCCCTTACCCCCACTTAATCGAAACATTATCCTCAATGAGAAGATGAGAATATAAAACAAAAGGAACTTAGCTTCGGTTAAGCATGGTGCCAAAGAAAGCTGGATCTTTTAATGTGCAATGGTGATGTAGGTTGGCCTCAAAAAAATCTGTGCTAAGTATCTCAAAAATCCAAGAAGAATTGGGTGACAACATACAGTATAATGATATTGCGGCAGTAAAAGAGAAATGAAATAACTCCAAACAAATTAAGACGACAAAATCATTATATTATGATTATAAAATCTGCTACATTACTAGATAGGATATAAAAGAAAAACAAAAATAAAAGAAATGGAAAATAAAAAAAATAAAAAGAAAGAAAACTAGTCCTCGTCATAATAATCCTCCCAGTCATCTCTATGCTCAAAACCGGTAGGTGGTCCAGAACTTGAGGCAGTAGCGGCGGAGGAAGACGCTCCGTGACGTGGGGCAGTCCTTGGTGGTGGGGTCGAAGTAGGAATGCCTAAAAAGTCTATAATACAATCCATTTTGCGAAGCATGACTCGCAAAATCTCGTGAGTGTTCCTCTAATAAGGCTCTCGGAGATCGAGGTCCTCCGAGGACCAGAGTACGCTCTCTCTTAGCTCTTGAACCGACCCATCTTGGTACTCTCAAAACTGACTACAAACTTATCTTTGGTTCAGGGTCATCCAAATCGTCTGTGACTAAAACAGGAACCTCGTCCTCCGTAGCGAACATGTCGATCATAGGGCCATAAGGCAACTGCTCTCGCTCGGAATCTTTGTCAATCTCATGCATGCGGCAGTACATCAACAAGCCAATATTGACTGATAGAACATCAACTCCACCCTCTTTGGTGTGACAGATGCCGTGTACTTGGTCGGCAGAAGGCGGGAGCTTACAAATCTATTGACCATCTTCCTATCCCAGTATAAGTCATTCTCTATGGAGGATGTATACTCATTTGGGTCCACTGGTGGATCGTGCACCCCGTAGTACTCATTGATCCTTTCGATCTTAAAGTCCACTTGTATTCCCTGGACCATGGAAAAAGTAGCTCCGGGGTTATGCGCCACATATGCATAAAATTCTCTCACTACCGTAGCATTGAACCTACTTGGTGCCTCCGCCATATCTAAGATATCATGACCTTTCAAAGCTCTTGGGAAGATCAAGCCAAAATCCTCCAAATCTACGCCGCGCTCACGCGAAACAGTCCGTCCGTTCTAGTGACCTCGAAACGACTCATAAATCTCCAGTGAATAAAATTTCTCAACCCCATCGATTAAGGGGTTGGATCTCCAAAAACAGCCTGTTGACCGCTTGGACATCGAGCGGTTTGGCTATGCTTGAGGGCCATTCTGATGATAACAGAGACTAAAAATGATATTGAAACTAAAGAAGGGACACTCGGTAAATCGGCAGGTACCCCCGATTTAACACGGCTGATATTGTCCGGTTTTTACTGGGACTGTGCTACTGATGAAGAAAGATGATGAAATACAACAATTACACTGTTCTAGCAGTGCAAGTCAACAACACGGGATGTAAGAAGGGTAATTTAGGTGTTTAAATAGAAGAAAAGGTTGTTGTTTGGTGGTGATGTTGGCCTAGATTTGTAAAAGAAGAAGAAATGGAGAAATTTGTGGTAAAGGGGAAGAAGATGATTGATGAAGATGGTGAATAATGGTGATATAATTTTGTTTATATAGGAGAAAATGATAGAAGGTGGAAGGATTTGGTGGGATAGTGGGTAGAGGAGTAATGAGGGTGAGGGAATTGAGGGGTTTGATTGATGGGATTGAGGTGGAGTTATGGTGGAGTGTGTGAAATGATGAAATGATGGAAGATACGAAAAATGCAGCGGTTTCGCTGGCAGGTGGACTGACCGATGCAAAGTGTGTCCATCACGTGTCATCGAAAGGTCTGCTTTTTAATCTGACATGCAAAAACTGACAAATCCTAGCTCGGTAACCCGGGGGTTGCTCCCGACTTACTGGGGCTATTTTTCTCCAGATTTTTCTGTCCTCTTGTTCTGCACACTTTACATTAACTCACTTCTTAATCCGGACCTCCAAATTACTAGTTTCTTACTCCTTTTTTTTGTTACTTCAGACTCAATCCTAACCTATTTCACCAGAATCTACAACGAGTAAAAAAGAACCTTCCTAACAACCATCGGTTTCAATCCTAAGGGTGCGATAGGATGCAAAAAAAGCTCGTCTTGTCATGTGGCTACTATTATTGACTCCTATCCTAACTAAGTGTTCAAGATAAATTGTTCTGAGTTTATAGTTGCCAGCTCGACTCTCTTCAGATCCTCGCTCACTCAGAGGTTGGGGCTTTAACTCGCCAAGCCTTTACTCCAAAGGTTTTTACCTTCGTAGAACCATTTTGATCTCTTCTCCAGGCACACTTTTCTCTCTTTGCTCGTGCACTAGGTCTACCTCTGCTTCGAGATTTATCTTTTATGTTCAGGTATTCCAGATTTTCCACTGTAAGTTCCATTTCACTACCCCTAACTGAAGCATTGACTTCCATAGGCGTCTGGTCGTGGCCCTTTTCTTCTTCCTCTCTCAGCAGCATTCTCATGAATTCCTACTCACAAGTTTCTACTAGAACCTCTCGGTGCCTTTGCCTTTCCTCTTCTATCTCCATGATTTTTACTTCCCCAGAACCATAAGTCATCATGCAACATTCCGGCATTTTATCTAGGGGCTCTAGGATCTTTATATATACTGCATCATTATTAGTCCTCAGAGTTATTTCCCTATTATCAAAATCCATTATCGCGCGGCTGGTCGCTATGAAAGATCTACCTAATAGAACTGAGGCACCAGGATCCTCTGGTACGTCTATAACCATAAAATCTATTAGGAACATGAATCCTCCAGCCTTAATCGTGCAATTCCTCAGCGGACCGGCAGGCATATCTCTAGTTCCATCGACAAAGGTCATGGACCGAGTTTGGTCCATGATAACAGGAATCTTAATCATTTGCCTGAGGGAAAAAGGTAGGATGTTGCAACTCGAGCTGGAGTTGCAGAGACCTAAACCTACTGATACACCGTTTATAGAGATCGGGAGTCGAAATGTCCTAGGGTCTCCTAACTTCACTACGGTATCTGAGTCGGGGTAATCCTCAGGCTCAGAAAACATAGTGTCCAGATCCTCTTCAGGATCATCAGAATTAGAATCAGGCGAAGATATATCAAGTAATTCTAAAGGGAACTCACCTGGACGATACATGTTGCACTCCATTAAGCTCTCTTCAGGCTCCTGCTTAAGTGCTTTTTTCCTTTTCCACACGCTTCTTGTCTGCTTCGTATTGCTCTCTAACCACTGATCTTGGATACATGGAATTAGGCTTGATATTTAACACTTTGTGAGGCATCTTGTTTGACTTGTCTGCCTTTCCAACTCCTGTTTGATCGAATATCTGACGTGTCCCAATTTCCATGCTAAAGAGACAAAAAAAGGTTAGCAACTCCCCTTCAGTTGGGGGTGAGCCCAACTGTTGCGGACCTACAAACTAAAATCAACTGGGATATACACAGAATAACAAGGACTGTCAGAATTCAATTTTATGGACCTCGGTAAATTGGGGGCAACCCATGGTAAACCGGGCCTAGAATTTCTCATTCTAGCAGTTAAACAGTGCAGATTTAATTCAGGACGACTCAAGACCCAAAAAGAAATTAAATTTTAAATAAAATGATAACTTCTTAATTAGAATTAAAATTTGTTTATTCTTAAAGTTGGCAATTGTCCCCGGAAACGGCGCCAAAAACTTGAACTCGTCACGGGCCTTACGTCGATTTTACTAGCAAGAGTACTAGATCAATCGTACTATAGCAAGGGCGAATCGAGGTTGATCCCACAGAGACAATGCAACTTAAGCGTAAACAATTCTAATCTATCAAGACGACATAAATGGTCATTGACCAATAATGAACATAAAAGAAACGTGGTATTCCTTCCCGATCCCTTCTATCTACTAACTTGGTTTAGTTACTCTTTATGTTTACATCCCCACATAATTTCCTTAAACTAATCGGGCTTTTAATTCAGTTTTAAGCTATGGGTGCAATTCTCTGACCATGGTAGTAGATAATCTATACGCCAGCTACACTCCTTAATTAGTCCGTAATAGCCCATACACACGAAGAACTAGAATTGCCAGTATTGAGCGCTACTCATACCGCTAACCCACCTAGGCAGCTATCGACACTGATTAGCACGTTCCTAGGGTCCATCAAGACAATGTCCTAATTAACACTTCACTAACAGTTCTTCAAGTTAATTTACAAATTACGAATACTAGATTGACCTGACCTATTACTCGTTTTAATTAATTTTGTCGATCAACGTAGCTGACGCCGAACCTTCAGATAATGGTGATAGAATTGTGTTTATATAGGAGAAAATGATAGAAGGTGGAAGGATTTGGTGGGATAGTGGGTAGAGGAGTAATGAGGGTGAGGGAATTGAGGGGATTGAGGTGGAGTTATGGTGGAGTGTGGGAAAGGATGAAATGATGGAAGATAGGGAAAATGGGGCGGTTTTTCTAGAAGGTGGACTGACCGATGCAACGTGTGTCCATCACGTGTCATCGAAAGGTGCGCTTTTTAATCGACACGCAAAGCCGACAAACCCTAGCTCGGTAACCCGGGGTTACTCCCGACTTACCGGGCTATTTTTCTCAGATTTTTACGTCCTATTGTTCTACACACTTTACATTAACTCTTTGCTCAATCCGGACCTCAAAATTACTAGTTTCTTACTCCTTTTGTTGTTACTTCTAACTCAATCCTAACCTATTTCACGGAATCTACGACGAGTGAAAAAACCTTCCTAACAACCATCGGTTTCAAGCCTAAAGTGCGGTAGGATGAAAAAAGCTCGTCTTGTCATCCGGCTACTATTATTGACTCTTATCCTAACTAAGGGTTCAAGATAAATAGTTCTGAGTTTATAGTTTCCCGCTCAACTTTCTTCAAATCCTCTCTCACTCAGGGGTTGGGGCTTTAACTCGCCAAACCTTTACTCCAGAAGATTTTACCTTTGTAGAACCATTTTGAGCTCTTCTCATGGCACGCTTTTCTCTCTTAGCTCATGCACTAGGTCTACCTCTACTTCGAGATTTAACTTTTATGTTCAGGGATTCCACATTTTCCACTGTAAGTTCCATTTCACTACCCCTAACTGAAGCACTGACTTCCATAAGCGTCTGGTCGTGGCCCTTTTCTTCACGCTCTCTCAGTAGCATTCTCATGAATTCCTCCTACTCACAAGTTTCTACTAGAACCTCTCGGTGCCTATGCCTTTCCTCTTCTATCTCCATGATTTTTACTTCCTCAGAACCATAAGTCATCATGCAACATTCCGGCCTATTATCTAGGGGCTCTAGGATCTTTATAGATACTGCATCATTATTAGTCCTCAGAGTTATTTCCCCATTATCGAAGTCCATGATCACCCGGCTGGTCGCTAAGAAAGATCTACCTAATAGAACTGGAGCACTAGGATCCTCTGGTATGTCTATAACCGTAAAATCTATTGGGAACGTGAATCCTCCTGCCTTAATCATGCAATTCCTCAGCAGACCGGCATGCATATCTCTAGTTCGATCGACAAAGGTCATGGACCGAGTTTGGTCAATGATAACCGGAATCTTAATCCTTTGGCTGAGGGAGAAAGGTAGGATGTTGCAACTCGAGCCGGAGTCGCAGAGACCTAAACCTACTAATACACCGTTTATAGAGATTGGGAGTCGGAACGTCCCAGGGTCTCCTAACTTCACTACGGTATCTGAGACTGGGTAATCCCTAGGCTCATAAAACATAGTGTCCAGATCCTCTTCAGGATCATCAGAATCATAATCAGACGAAGATATATCAAGTAATTCAAAAGGTAACTCACCTGGACGACACATGTTGCACTCTGTTAAGCTATCTTCAGGCTCCTTAAGTGCTTCCTTTTCCTTTTCCACATGCTTTTTGTATGCTTCGTATTGCTCTCTAATAACGATCCTGGATAAATGGAATTAGGCTTGATATTTAACACTTTGCGAGGCATCTTGTTTGCCTTGTCTACCTTTTCAACTCCAGTTTGATCGAATCTATGTAGTGTTCCAATTTCCATGCTAAAGAGACACAAAAAAAAGGTTAGCAACTCCCGCTTCAGTTGGGGGTGAGCCCAACTTTTGCAGACCTACTAACTAAAATCAACTGGGATATACACAGAATAACATGGACTGTCAGAATTTGATTTTCTGGACCTCGGTAAATCGGGGGTAACCCACTATAAACCGGGCCTAGAATTTCTCATTATGGCAGTTAAACAGTGCATGTTTAATTCATGATGACTCAAGACCCAAAAAGAAATTAAATTTAAAAGAAAAAGATAACTTCTTAATTATAATTATAAATTGTTTATTCTTAAAGTTGGCAATTGTCCCCGGCAACGGTGCCAAAAACTTGATCTCGTCGCAGGCCTTACGTCGATTTTACTATCAAGAGTACTAGGTCAATAGTAGTATAGCAAGGACGAATCGAGGTTGATCCCACAGAGACAATGCAACTTAAGCGTAAACAATTCTGATCTAATCGAGACTACATAAACGGTCATTAACCAACAATGAACATAAAAGAAACGTGGTATTCCTTCCCTATCCCTTCTTTCTACTAACTTGGTTTAGTTAATCCTTATGTTTACTTCCCCACATAATTTCCTTAAAATAATCGAGCTTTTACTTCAGTTTTAAGCTACGGGTGCAATTCTCTGACCATGGTACTAGATAATCTATACGCCAGCTACACTCCTTAATTGGTCCGTAATAGCCCATACGCATGAAGACTAGAATTGCCAGTATTGAGCGCTACCCATACCGCTAACCCACCTAGGCAGCTATCGACACTGATTAGCACATTCCTAGGTCCATCAAGACAATGTCCTAATTAACACTTTACTAACAGTTCTTCATGTTAATTTACAAATTACGAATACTAGATTGGCCAGACCTATTACTCGTTTTAATTAATTCTATCGATCAACGTAGCTGACGCCGAACCTCCAGATTCAGGTTTTCTAAATTTTGCCTCGGTAAACCAGTATAGACCACCGGGTTACCGAGGGCGGATTTTCCTATTTCTGGACCTACTTTGCTCAATTCAGATTAATCCAAGTAAATTATGGGGTTGTTAAACATGCAGATCAACTAAAACACGTAAACACAAGTAGATATACCATATTAAAGACATAATGGAACGTTCAAGGCTTCATACCTTCAACAATGAAGATCTAGCTTGATCCACTCAAGCTAGAGATGGCAAGGTAGGGAAGGAAACTAGAAAATAAACTCCAAAAGCTTAAAAGAACTTTATTGCATCAAAATTGTATAATGGAATAATAATAATTTTGTAACATAATTGAAGACCTATGTAATAATCAGCTTATGCGGCCTTATATTGATACATAGGCCAACTTATGACTCAAATAAACCCTAACCAACCAAGAAGATACGGCAGATTCAGTTTCGAGTTCCTAAGACCCTCGGTTTATCGGGCCTAGCCCACGGTAAACCAGGCTCACTTTTCCTCATTTTCTCTGGCAGATCTCTTTTTGGACTTCATTCACTTGTCCCAATACTCTTTCCTTTATCGAGATCCGTCCTTAAGTGCTCAGATTTGCTTTATCATGAAAGATAAATAAAACAAGGCAAAAGCAGTACCAAATCTCGGGATAACAACGTAGATGCAGAATTATGAACTTAGAAACATGCACTCAATGTTTAACATATATTCCTTCACAATAATGGGCTTATCTAATTATCTAGAGTAGAATTCGGGGTAAATAAAGGTTAATTTAATGGTGCATTTAGAGCGTTATCAACTACCTCCCACTTAGCTTTTGATCATCCCGAGCAAAGAAAACGAAGAGAAAATGAAACCCCAACCAATACAAGTTAATTAAAAACAGTTATGCCTCACAAAGTCAAGATCAAGATCATGTCACTCACATCCATAAGTAACTCATTAAACAATATTCATGTCATGAACCAATGTGTGTGTACAATAACCCCTCGATCTCTAGCAATGCAGACAATCTCACATTACGTCAACCCGTAATCGAACTAACCAGTCACGAATATGCTTTTCCCTTTATGGAATTTATTTTATTCAAGGATTTTTTGTTCTTTTATTGCATTGGGTCAAGTCAATTGGGCAAGGCAGTTTGATAACCGAGTATTACTCTAGGCTCACGTTTATCGGTCTATTTGATATAAGAGTCGTGCGTCTTACGCTCCATCGACTTTGCCTTGCCAAAGAGAGTATATATATATATATATATATATATATATATATATATATATATATATATATTGCAATTTATTTCTCTTTCTTGGAGGTTGAACGCTCATAATTCTATCTATCCTCACGGCCCCACTCTTGATAAACCATAGGTAGAACAAAATTCGAGATAAAGCTAGGGTCAACTCTAGACAAAGTAATGCGCTCTCGACTACATACCAGGGAAAGGGAGTTAAACGTGCTTAAGATAGTGGTCCATAACAGAATATGCATTTAATATGCCACTACTTCAGAGATGTGCCTACTTTTACATATGCAAAGTGGAACAAAGATGTAATTAATTAGTTCCAAAAGGTAAAGATGTCATTCTTTTTTCAAAATTTTGACGAAACGAATCAAAGTCTATATGATGAAAAGTGCATCAAGAGAATCAAGATAACCTAATAGTTTGGAATATAATGTTAAAAGCGAAGTGACGTCCCTTAACCCCCACTTAATCGAAACATTGTCTCAATGAAAAATGATAATTTAAAACAAAAAATAATTTAGCTTCGGTTAAGCGTGGAGCCAAGTAAGAAACTCGATCTTTTAATGTGCAATGAGTTGATGTAGGTTGGCCTCGAAATTTTTTGTGTGCTAAGTATCTCAAACAATCCAAGAAGAATTGGGTGACAACAAACCGTATAATAGTATTGTGGCAGTAAAAGAGAAATGAAATAACTCCAAACAAATTAAGCTGACAAAATCATTATATTATGATTATAAAATCTGCTACATTACTTGATAGGAAATAAAAAAAACAAAAATAAAAGAAATGGAAAATAAAAACAAAAAAAAGAAAGAAAACTAGTCCTCGTCATAATAATCCTTCCATTCATCTCTATGCTCCAAACCGGGAGGTGGTCCAGAACATGAGGCAGCAGCGGCGGAGGAAGACGCTCCGTGACGTGGGGCACTCCTAGGTGGTGGGGTCGAAGGAGGAACGCCCAAAAAGTGTATAATACGATCCATTTTGTGATGCAGACTCGCAATCTCTCATGAGTGCTCTTCTAATAAGGCTCTCTAGGATCGAGGTCCTCCGAGGACCAGAGTACGCTCTCTCTCAGATCTTGAACCGACCTGTCTTGGTACACTCAAAACCGACTGTGAACTTATCTTTGGTTCAGGGTCTTCCCAATAAATCCTTGACTAAGGCAGAACCTCATCCTCCGCTACGAACATGTCGATCATAGGGCCATAAGGCAACTGCTCTCGTTCGGAAACCTTGGCAATCTCATGAATGCTACATCAACAAGACAATATTGACTAGAGATCCCTGCTCCAGATAGAACATCAACTCTGCCCTCTTAGGTGTGACATATGTCGTGTGCTTGGTCGGCAGAAGGCGGGAACATACAAATCTATTGGCCATCTTCCTATCCCAGGATAAGTCATTCTCTAGGAAGATGGTCGGGGCTCCCATAGGATTGCGCTTCCATTCCACCCCGAAGTAATCAGTGATGAGAGAACTTTTCTATAATTTTGTGTGCATTTTACCTCTATTTATAGCATATTCGATGTGCTTTTGTGGTAGTTAAGGGGTATTTATGGGCACGTTTCACCACGATTCGAATCACGAAACGAAAGACGTTTACGTCGAAATATCGACAATTTTTTGGTGATTTGTGTGTGTTTTATTGGAATTTTTCACGCTTGGGTATGTGTTTTATTTTGTTACATATATAGCGTGATAGAGGGTGTGACGAGGATCACAACGGTACAAAAATCATCCAAAACAAAGTTCGTATAAAGAAATGACGCGAGATTCAAGTTCAGACATTCGGGTAAAAAGAACAGAATAAGAAAAATTGAAAAAAGAACAGCGAGTATCACACCTAGGGTGTGAAGAAGACTGTTTTTCACTCTTTAAAAAATGCCCGAATTTAATGAGTTGAAATGGATCGAGCATCGTTCATGTTTTCATACTGCTGTCGCCTAATCTGCATTTTGAGCTCCCTTAGAGGCATTTTCTAAAAATGTAGTCTTCATCAAAGTGGTAGGGGATTGAATAAGCTTTCAAAGGAAACTTGAATCGTGCAAATCGGAGTTCTAAACACAAATCTATTGCCGAATTACTGGAGACATGCTTGGCTGGCAGCGCCGATGACGTCATCAATATGCTGGATGACATTAGCAGTCGTGAATTTCCAAGTTTTCCACTATTTTGGGTCGAATTTGGCCTATATAAAACCCAAATTAGGTTAAATTTTCACCAACTTCATACAAGAACTTTCTTTTTCAGTTTTTTAGATTTTTCTTCTCCTAAAACTATAGATTTAGGTTAAATTCTTGAATCCAATTGCTATGATTATTAGTTTCTTTTCACGATTTCTTCACTTTGGATTGACAAACCAATTGGGGGATCTCTTATACGTTATTGGTAATTTTTTGTTCTTATATTTTATCATGTTTTCCTCCCAATTAATTATGATTTCTTTTTTCGTTCTTGTTATTATGAGTAGCTAAAATTTTTGAGAGCGAAATTATGTGATGGAATCGCGAAATTGATGCCTAAACGATGATCTAGGGATGAGTAGTGCTTAAAAATTGAATCTTTTGAATTATTGTGTCCTAAAACTTGAACCTAATGCCTTTAATGGAATACCTAACCATTAATTGATCACACACACGAACTTTATAGATGTATTTTGTGATGGTGTGTGCGAATAGGGTTTTAGGATTGCCATGCATGAACTAGTCGAGTTTTCAATGCCTGTTCCTTGGTAAGTTTTTTCTAGCTAAGTCGTGAACACGGTGGATGCTGAGCGTCTCATTGTTCTTCATCATATTAGGTCAATTAATCCCATAGAGGGACTGTTGAATTGAATATAGGGTAACTAGGTTGTGGTATTAGCGCCTAGGGACTAGTTTAGGAGATTGCACCCACATCACATTCATTAGAGGCTATTGGTTGGTTGGTAGGTTAAGGCTCATCCATTGATTCGGTAAAGGTGTTAAGATTAGTGTTCTTGATCATAGTTTAGCTATTTATTTCATCATATATTTTTGAAGTTATAATTTTTATTTCTTTTTCTAGTTATAATTATTATTCTCACCCTTATAGTGAGCCTAAACTAGATACAAAAGTGATTGTGGTACTTGACTGATTCCTTGTTGGATACGACCTTGCTCGCCATTGTAGTACAACCAACCCGGTACTCTACAAGTTAAAGTTGGTTTACTATAATTTGGCCATCAATCAGCGATCATCTGCATCCTCTCTAAATTGTCCATATCTGTGGAGGATGTATACTCATTTGGGCCACTGGTGGATCGCGCACCCCATAGTACTCGTTGATCCTTTCGATCGTAAAGTCCACTTGTATTCCCCGGACCATGGAAAAAGTATCTCCGAGGTTATGCGCCACATATGCATAAAATTCTCGCACTACCGTCGCATTGAACCGGCTTGGTGCCTCCGCCATATCTAAGACATCCTGAACTTTCATGGCTCTTGGCTAGATTGAGCCAGAATCCTCCAAATCTACGCCGTGCTCACGCAAAACAGGGCATCCATTCCAGTGACCTCGAAACGACTCATAAATCTCCAGTGAATCAAATTGCTCAACCCCATCGATTAAGGGTTTGGAATCTCCATAAACAACATTTTGACCACTTGGACGAAGAGCGGTTCTGCTACGCTTGGGGGCCATTCTGATGATAACAGAGACTGAAAATGATGCTGAAAGTGAAATAAGGACATTCTATAAATCGGCAGGTACCCCCAATTTACCGTGGCTGATTTTGTGCAGTTTTCTTGGACTGTACTCTTGATAAAGAAAGATGATGAAGCTGCAAGCAACTACATCATTTGCGATAGTGCGATCGACAACATGGGATGGAAGAAAGGTAAATTAGGTGTTTAAATGGAAGAAAAAGGTTGGTGTTGGCCTAGATTTGTAAAAAAGAAGAAGAAATGGTGATTTTGGTGGTAAAGGCGAAGAAGATGATTGATGAAGATGGTGAATAATGGTGATAGAATTGTGTTTATATAGGAGAAAATGATAGAAGATGGAGGATTTGGTAGGATTGTGGGTAGAGGAGTAATGAGGGGGAGGGAATTGAGGGGTTTGATTGATGGGATTGAGGTAGAGTTATGGTGGAGTGTTAAAAAAGGAGGAAATGATGGAAGATAGGGAAAATGGGGCGGTTTTGCTGACTGGTGGACTGACCGATTCAACGTGTGTCCATCACGTGTCATCGAAAGGTGCGCTTTTAATCGACACGCAAAGCCCGACAAACCTTAGCTCGGTAACCCAGGGGTTACTCCCGACATACCGGGGCTAATTTTCTCCAGATTTTTCCGTCCTCTTGTTCTGCACACTTTACATTAACTCACTGCTCAATCCGGACCTCAAAATTACTAATTTCTTACTCCTTTTGTTGTAACTTCCGACTCAATCCTAACCTATTTCACCAGAATCTACAACGAGTATAAAAACCTTCCCAACAACCATCGGTTTCAAGCCTAAGGGTGCGGTCGGATGAGAAAAAGCTCGTCATTTCATCCGGCTACTATTATTGACTCATATCCTAACTAAGGGTTCAAGATAAATAGTTGTGAGTTTATAGTCGCCAGATCGACTCTCTTCAGATCCTCACTCACTCAGAGGTTGAAGCTTTAACTCGCCAAACCTTTACTCTAGAGGTTTTTACTTTTGTAGAACCTTTTTGAGCTCTTCTCCTGGCACGCTATTCTCTCTTAGCTCGTGCACTAGGTCGACCTCTGCTTCAAGATTTAACTTTTATGTTCGGGGATTCCACATTTTCTACTTTAAGTTCCATTTCACTACACCTAACTGAAGCACTGACTTCCATAGGTGTTTGGCGTGGCCCTTTTCTTCACGCTCTCTCAGCAGCATTCTCATGAATTCCTGCGCACAAGTTTATACTAGAACCTCTCGGTGCCTATGCCTTTCCTCTTCTATCTCCATGATTTTTTACTTCCCCAAAACCATAAGTCATCATGCAACATTCCAGCCTATTATCTAGGGGTTGTAGGATCTTTATAGATATTGCATCATTATTAGTCCTCAGAGTTATTTCCCCATTATAGAAGTCCATGATCACCCGGCTAGTAGCTAAGAAAGGTAAACCTAATAGAACTGGGGCACTAGGATCCTCTGGTACGTCTATAACCGTAAAATCTATTAGGAACATGAATCCTCCTGCCTTAATCATGCAATTCCTCAAGTGGAGTGGCAGGCATATCTCTAGTTCGATCGACAAAGGTCATGGGTGAGTTTGGTCTATGATAGCTGGAATCTTAATCCTTTGGTGAGGAAAAATGTAGGACGTTTAACGAAAGGGGAGTAGCGAGAGACCTAAACCTCTTGATACACCGTTTGTAGAGATCGAGAGTTGAAATGTCCTGGGTCTCCTAAATTCATTACGGTAGTCCAGGTAATCCTCGGGCTCGAGAAAAAATTGTGTCCGGATCCTCTTCAAGATCATTCGAATCATAATCAGACGAAGATATATCAATTAATTCTAAAGGAACTAACTGGACGTCGTTTTGCACTCCGTTTAGCACTTTTCAGGCTCCTGCTGAAGTGCTTATTTTCCTTTTCCACACGCTTCTTGTCTGCTTCGTATTGCTCTCTGACCGCTGATCTTGGATACATGGAATTAGGCTTGATATTTAACACTTTGCGAGGCATCTTGTTTGACTTGTCTGCCTTTTCAACTCCTATTTCATCGAATCTCTGAAGTGTCCTGATTTCCCTGCTAAAGAGACAAAATAAAACAAAGAAAAGGTTAGCAACTCCCGCTTCAGTTGGGGGTGAGCCCAACTGTTGCGGACCTACTAACTAAAATCAAGCTGGGATATATACGAATAACAGGATTTATCGTAAGTCGATTTTCTAGACCTCGCTAAATCAGGGGTAACCCACGGTAACCGGGCCTAGAATTTCTCATTCTAGGAGTTAACCAGTTCTGCAAGTTTAATCCAGGACGACTCAAGAACCAAAAGAAAATAAATTAAAAAGAAAACAATAACTTCTTAATTAGAATTAAAAAAATTGTTTATTCTTAAAGTTGGCAATTGTCCCGGCAACGGCGCCATAAGCATGATCTCATCGCGGTCCTTACGTCGATTTTACTAGCAAGAGTACTAGGTCAATCGTAGTATAGCAAGGGCGAATCAAGGTCGATTCCACAGAAATAATGCAACTTAAGCGTAAACAATTCTAATCTAATCAAGACGACATAAATGGTCATTGACCAACAATGAACATAAAAGAAACGAGGTATTCCTTTCCCATCCCTTCTATCGACTAACTTGGTTTAGTTAATCATTATGTTTACTTCCCCACATAATTTCCTTAAACTAATCGATCATTTAATTCAGTTTTAAGCTACGGATGCAATTCCTAACCCTATCTACTCTGACAATTTTTGTAGATAATATATACGCCAGCTACCCTCCTTAATTATTCTGTAATAGCCCATACGCAGGAGAACTAGAATGGCAAGTATTGAGCGCTAACCCATACCGCTAACCCGCCTAGGCAGCTATCGACACTGATTAGCACGTTCCTAGGTTCCGTCAAGACAATGTCCTAATTAACACTTCACTAATAGTTCTTCATGTTAATTTACAAATTACGATTACTAGATTGGCCATACCTATTACTCGTTTTAATTAATTGCATCGATCAGCGTGGCGGCGCTTGAACCTCCATATTCAGGTTTTCTAAATTTTGCCATGGTAAACCGGTATAGACCACCGGGTTACCGAGGGTGGCTTTTCCTATTTCTGGATCTACATTGCTCAATTCAGATTAATCCAAGTAAATTACGGGGTTGTTAAACATGAAGATCAACTAAAACACGTATATACAAGTAGATCTACCATATTAAAGACATAAACGAACGTTCAAAGCTTCATACCTTCAACAATGGAGATCTAGCTTGATCCACTCAAGCTAGATATGGCAATGAAGGGTAGCAAACCAGAAAATAAACTCCAAAAGCTTAAAAGAACTTTATTGCATCAAAATTGTATAGTGAAATAATAATAATTTTGTAACATAATTGAAGACCTATGTAATAATCAGCTTATGTGGCCTTATATAGATACATTGGCCGACTTATGACTCGAATAAACCCTAACCAACCTAGTACATGCGGCAGATTCAGTTTCATGTTCCCAAAGACCCTCAGTTTATCGGGCCTAGCCCACGGTAAACCAGGCTCACTTTTCCTCTTTTTCTCTTATAGATCTCTTCTGGGACTTCATTCACATGGTCCAATACTCTTTCCTTTTGGCAGATCCGTCCTTAAGTGCTCCAGATTTGCTTCATCCTGAAAGATACATAAAGCAAGGCAAAACAGTACCAAATCTTCGGGATAACAACGTAGATGCAGAATTATGAACTTAAAAAAATGCACTCAGTGTTTAACATATATTCCTTCACAATAATGGGCTTATCTACATTCTCTAGAGAAAAATTCGGGGTAAATACAGGTTAATTTAATGGTGCATTTAAAGTGTTATCGCTACTGTCTTGTCCGAGCCATATTGGCCGCTCACTTCTCTTGGATGGCATTGTTCCAGAATACATGATATCTCATCATCATGGATGCATCTCCTCAAAATGTTGATGAGATTTGGAATTATCTTTATAGGTATCCTCAGATTTGCGTCTAGAAGATCAGAAAGGATAGACTTGGAATTATCTTTATTTTTATTTATTACGGTTTAGACTTGCTAATAATAAAACCCTAAGTCGGCTAGAACAAGTATAAAAGGAGCAGGCATTCGACAGAACGGAGGACAATTCATCCTGGAGAAAAGCGGCAGCACAGAAACCGAGAAGAGGCACACTCGGTCGACCGAGCCATATTTTTATTTTTTTTTATTTTTATTTTGTTTGTTCGATCCACGGAGATGGTGAGCAAGTCTGAACAAGTATGAGAAACCGATCGTGCGACACTTGATTTCAACTCTTAAGTTGGTTTTGTGAGTTTTAATTTAGAGTTTGTTTCTTTATTATGTTTAATTGGTTTTATGCAATTAAATCGAGAGATGTTTGCATGTTTGATGTTTAACGTTTGATGAGAATCGTTGTTAGGCTTAGATCACTTTGTAGTAAAGATTAGATTTTTAACCTAAAAATAACGAGAGTTGCTAGGTTAAATTTCTAGGTTGCTAGATTGAGAAATCTTACACCTTTGCTATGGAAGCGTTAATCTTTAAGGTCGAGAGATGAAAGATTAATAGGCGAATTATCTATGAGAGTGGAAATTCATACCTTTGATAGGTGAACCACAATCTTTATTAAATCTTCACTAAACGATCTAGAGTAGAAATTGAGGGTTGCGGAATAGGTGGATCATTGCTTGTTCTTCGTTAAAATTAATTGAGATTATCTTTGTGCCTTGTTCTTGATGCTAGCTTAGAAGTTTATTTTCTTTTAGTTTATAGATTAGAGTTATTTTAGTTCATAATTATCTTTCTGGTGTGGATTGACAATCCTCTGTCGATTTATTGTATTCGTTTTAGTTTTGTTTTGTGTTTTTCGTGACAAATCTTTAGAAAAATTAAGAACTAGACCAACCTCGATTCCCTGTGATTCGACTCCGGTTTTAATCGCTATACTACGATCCCTGCACTTGGGGTAAACCGGATTATTTTTATTACTTGTTATATTTTCATTGCAAAAATCCGTGACAAGTTTTTGGATACCTTCCCCACTCTTGATGTAACTTGTCTGGGCTGAGATTCAACTGGAGCTACTACTGAGATGGAAAAAAATTATTCATCAGGAAAGCATTCCTTGATCTTAGTGGGTTACTCCTCTCCCATCAGTGTTAACCTTGACAGGTGATCAACCACCGGGTTCTCAGACCCTTTCTTGTCTTTAATATCCACATCAAACTCTCTTAAGAGTAGAATCCACCTTAACAATGTTGGCTTGGAGTCATGTTTAGTTGGTAGATACTAAAGCTGCATGGTCAGTGCAAACCGTGACTTTAGATCCTATGAGATAAGATCTAAACTTGTCAAATGCAAAGATTACAGCTAAGAGTTGTTTCTCTGTGATTGCATAGTTCTTTTGGGCATTGTTTAGGGTATGGCTGGCGTAATAGATCGGTTTAAAGATTTTATCCACTCGTTGTCCCAAGGCTACTCCAACTTCCGTATCACTGGCATCACACATCAGCTCGAAAGGTTGGTTCCAATAAGGGGTACCAGAATTGAGGCCGTTATCAACATCTGCTTTAATATGTTGAATTCCTGCTTGCATTCTTCTCCAAACACGAAGGGCATGTCCTTTGCAAGAAAATCCATAAGATGTCTAGAAATCTTAGAAAAGTCCTTAATAAACCTCCTATAAAATCCTACATGGCCAAGAAAGGCTCACAGTGTCTTTAAATTCGTTGGAGGTGGTAACTTCTCAATTACCTCAATTTTTGCCTTATCCATTTCCATTCATTTCTTTGATATATTGCAACCCTACACAATTCTTGTAGTGACCATAAAATGGCACTTTTACCGATTAAGCACAAGGTTTGTCTCTTCACAACGTTTAAGCACCTTACTCAAATTATCTAAGCACTCATAAAAGTTATCTCCAAAAGCGAGAAATCATCCATGAAAATCTCTAGAAAATATTCCACCATGTCCATAAAAAAGTGACATCATACACCTTTGGATGTGGTGGTGCATTACATAGTCCAAAAGCTATGCGGTTATATGAGAATGTCCCATAGGTACATGTGAAGGTTGTCTTCTCGCGGTCCTTGGGGGCAGTGTGTATCTAGTAATATCCAAAATACCCATCTAGAAAATAGTAAAAAGCATGACTGCTCAGTCTTTCCAATATTTGGTCGATAAATGGTAGGGGGAAATGATCTTTTCAAGTTGCATCGTTTAGTTTCTTGAAGTCAATTCAAACTCTATGTCCAGTAATCAGCCTCACAGGGATGAACTCATCGAACTCGTTTGGTTGTACAATGAATCCTTCTTTCTTGGCCACAACACGAATTGGGCTTACCAACTCACTATCAGCGATCAGGAAAATGATTTCCATTTCCAACATCTTGATTATCTCCTCTTTCACAACATCCTTCAACCGAAGTGTCAACCTTCTCTGTGGTTGGGCCACCGCTTTTTTCTCAGGATCTACATAGATCTTATGCACACACACAGATGGGCTTATCCCTTGAATATCCGTAATAGTCCACCCAAAGGTTCTATCATGCTCCCTCAGTACTCTTAACAGCTTCTCCTCCTCCAAGGGTGATAATGATGATGAAATTATAAGGGGGAGTATCATCTTGCATGAACACGTACTTCAGATATAAGGGCAAAGGTGTCAACATTGAATTCCTTGGTGGTTCCTCCAATGATGATTTGATAATTTACAGTCAAATGTAAATGAAAGAACTTATGCCACTAAGCTCTATGAATTGGTCCTCCTATAGCCATAGAAGATACATGTGCTACTTCTTGCAAATGTACTTCGCTGCATCCAGACCATGTCTCTTCATCACTTTCTTCTTCTTCCTTTAAAAGCAATGTCTCTGCTACTTCAGGGTCTAGTTCCAGTTGCTGTTGTATTTTCAGAACAAGCTCATCCATGGCATCTATAATGTAACATGCTTCTCCTTCATCATTTTCATAACCCATCCTCTTCAGCACATTGAATACCACACTGTCTTCATTCACTCTCAAAATCAACTCTCCTTTATGGACAACTATCAAGATCCTACTAGTTGCTAGGAAAGGCCTTCCTAGGATTAGTGGTACATCAGTATTGGTTTCCATGTCTAACACCACAAAGTCTACAGGAAACACACACTTATCAACTTGCACAAGAACGTCCTCCACAACTCCACATGTTTGCTTCATGGATCTATCTGCCAATGGAAGGGTTATAGATGCTTCATTCATCTCTTTCATGCCTAAATTATGGAAAATAGATAGTGGCATCAAGTTGACACTTGCTCCAAGGTTGCATAATGATTTTTTAAGGCATACTCCTCCAATGGTACATGGTATATATGAGGAAGCTCCCAGGATCTTTACACTTGGGTGGCAGTTTGCTTTGCAAAATTGCCAAGCATTCCTTGTTCAAACAAATAGTTATGGGAACCAACAATTTTCTCTTAGTACAGACATCTTCTTTCAGAAATTTCGCGTACTCTGGCATTCTTGCCAGAGATTATTTTAAGGGAATGTTAACTTGCTACTTTTTAAACATTTCTATAAACTTCTTATATCAAGCATCATCATGATTCGGTTTGATTTACGAGTGGGATAAGGTAAAGATGTAGGATTAATAGTTAAAGTTCTTGACGACTTACCTGCTGCCTGATATTGCTTTCCCTGATCGTCTGCTCAATCTAAATATACTTGCAATTGTGGGCAGGTGTCTCACAATTGCAAGTCCCATGTTGTTTATGACTCTGCTACATTCTAGTTCTGATTGCTCTCTGATGACCAGTCCTGGCAATTCCTTTCCGCTTCCCGTCATGATTGCATTCACATCCTTCTGGTTCTTCTCAGTATTACTTGGAAATCCTCCCGGACGACGTGCTGACACCTGTTCTGCTATTTTTTTCCACTTTGTGTGACATATTCTGCACTAAAGCTTCTCTTTGTCAGTCTCGAATCATTCTTTTGAAATATTGTTTGAAATTGCACTTAGCTCGCTCATGGACTTCATCAGTTGATTGACACTAACGGTCACAGTTGAGCTCATTTCATCCATAGTTGCTTCCCAAACTCTGGACTTGTTTGATTGAGGTAGGAATCCTCCACTCTGCTTCGCTTTCTCGCCACCACTTTGATCACTATATCTGAAACCAGGGTGATCGTGAGAACTTGGGCAATAACAGCCCACATAAGGATTTCCTTGCCTTCCTATATAGCTTATATCCTCAGTATTGGTTGTCTCAATCCCTTAAACCTTTTTCCACTTTGGAAATGAGGTCTTGCATGCCATCCATCTTCTCATTAATCACTAACAGTTGATATAAGATCTGTTGAGAGGTATCCTCTCCAAGTACGCCTTTAGCTGATCGTACTGCTTCAACTTCATGTGTTCTCCGTTGACTTGTATGTTCTATATGTTCCAACTTTTCTACTGCCTCATTAGGTGATAAAAACGCAAAACTCCCATTGCTTGACGCATCTACTCTTATCTTCTCACTTGGCTGCAATCCATGGTAGAAATTATGCATCCTACTTGGCAAAGTGATATAATGATGTGGGAATCTCCGTTGTTCTTCCTTGAATCTTTTCCATGCATCTTCAAAAGTTTCCCGTTTTACTGTCTAAAGTTCATGATCACTTGTCTCTTTTGAAGCGACTTCCAGGTGGATGATGCTTGGTCATGAATTTTGCAGTAACGTGCTTGTCCAAGATTGGATAGAACATATGGATAGAGACAAAAGCCATTGCTTAGCTTTATCCTTCAGTGTAAAAGGAAACAACATCAGTTTAATGTTGTCCTCTGAAACTCTTGCTGGTTTGACTGTGCTGATTATCTCCAAAAGGTTGGTGATGTGTACACTAGGATATTCATTAGGTACTACATGGAAAGTAGTGTAATTGGTCACCATTTGAATCACATTAGGCTTTGGGTGATAAACCTCAGCCGCATTCTCTGGGTGAACAATTGCTGGCACAAATTGCTCGATCGTTGGCAAGGAATAACTCTGTAATGTTTTTCTTTCTCTAGGTATGTCAGCTCCTGCTCCATTTCATCCTCCATTGGCTATATTTCCTCCATTAACTCCGTTTCATTCTGCCATTGTCTTGTCAGGGTCTTCCAAAGGCGGAATTTCCTCGTCTCTATCCTTCTCACTTTGATCTCCTTCGTGTGAACTCACGTCGTCCGCCAGCCTATCAGTCTTTTCTCGATCTTCCTTTGGATTCTTCTTGTCAAACTTTTCAATCTCAGGTATGAATCTATCGAGCTTTGCTGCTGAACTCTGTGTAGCATACTACAAGATACAAAAAGAAAAAGAGAGTTACTTGCCTTGGCGGCTGTTACAATCGCCTGGCAGACTCGAAAATATACAGACTCTGACTACTAACTCGACTCTGAACGAACAGAAATGATTCTGTTAATTTCCTGAACGCTCACAATTGTGAGGTGCTCATCGCAATTTCGAGGCAACATTTTCCAAAAATGAATAAAACAGACATTGTTACGACGCATATATTCACAAACAGTAAAACAGACTCAATAAACGAAATAATTTACAAAAAATGAAAATATATATACAAATTCTCAATCATAAATTAACAACTATTCTTGACACAAGTACCCGGCAACGGTGCCAAAAACCTTGATGTTGCGTGAGGTCAAATCACGAACTACAAGCAATAGTGTGAGTTCTATCGCAGTTTAGTGAAGGGTGTAGCAATGGTGTCGAATCCAGAAAGACTCGTAAGACACAAATTAATTAATATTGAGGACAATTAAGATGGTCAACGACCAACTATGGTGCATAATAGTAAACAATGGTGACAATCAACACAAGATCAAATATGCAAATGCTATGAGTTTCAAATGTATTAGTTCTAACTATGAGTTATTAGTTATTTCCCCGAATCTATGCATTGATCTACCCCATGGTGAATTTCAACTCTTTAACTGCTATGGGGGCTAACCCCTAATATTACGCCACTTCCATGAGACAGACAGTAGGTTCCAATATGCAATTAACCTCCTTTATTGGTTGTATTAATCAATACGCAATAAGATCTAGGGATAGCCGGCTCATGACCGAAGACCTCCCTAAGCAGCCATCGTGGACTGACTGGAACGTTCCTAAGGATCAATCAAGACCATGTCCTAATTAACACTTCACCTTGTAAGTCCTTCATGCTAATTTACGATAACATGCAAATAGTTGATAATGCTAAAACATGTAAATTAAATCTGTCGACCAGACATAGCTGGCGCCGATTATCATGAATTAGGATTTACTAGGTATCTCGTAATTGTGATATAGACAGTCGCTATTATGAGAGAGTGCAACCACTATTTCATGATTTCTTAACCAACGATTCAGATCTATAAACATATGAGGTAATTAAACTAACTACTACATAGCAGAACTAATAATAACAATCAAACCATACTAATCACAAAAGAGCAACGGCAGATTCACATCAAGAAAAAAATGAGAATCATACCCTCAATACCAAGTGTAGATCCTTACAGATCTCTCCCTAGAAGGAGAATCCATTGGATCCGTGACAAGAACTCATAGAAACTAAATAACTAAAGGAAAAGAATAAAAGAACTTTTATTGCATAGTGTATTTGTCTTGAGAAAATTCTACTATGGCGAGGTCGATGCCTCTTAGTTATATTTGAAAAAACCGACTTAGATAGCCTAAAAACTACCCTCGTCCAAGAATGCTCATTTCGTGAATCTTCTAGGATGCTCGAATTTGTGGCGGCACACCTCGGAGTTGCGAGGGTATTTTTGTCCTTTTCTCTTCGCCGACTCAACTTGGAATGTTCAAGAATGTCCTAGCCCAATTATTTATCCGATCCACTCTAATCCGTCTTCAAAACTTGGCCCAAATCTCAAGTTACACGAAAATAGTCCGATAACACACGAAATAATACCAAGTGGAAATGATAATCGTAAATACCAAATTCTTGACTTATGAAACCGACATAGATCATTCACTACAAATGGTTCATAGAAATGGCGAAAACAACTAATTTTAGCTTAGAATGGGTGAAATGTTGATGCTATAAGGCGTATCATTTTAAAAGTCATCAATACTTGAAAGGCAAGAAAAGAGATATAGTGCAGAGCCATTATGTCTCAAAGCAGTTTCCATGTTTAATGATAACGGTCATTTTGTGCCCGTTATTCTATGACCTTTATCCCCGATTCTAGTTTAAAGGAGCTATAATAGGGTAATAATAAGTCGTACTCACGCTTAATTTGCATATGCCGAGAGTTACGATTCATTATTATGTATTAAGAGGTTTTATTATATTATTTGATGTTACTGATTGTATATGTCATGCTATATTTGTAGTAACTCATTTGGGAGCACAAGGATGGACTTGGAGAAGCTTTGATGGATCACCAGGCGAGTTAAGGAAGCCCAAGACATAAAAGAGGAAGAAAGCCCAGGAGCATGTAAGGCTCGGTCGATCGAGCCTATGCATTCGATCGACCGAGTGGGCCTATAGTCCAACAGAGTCCGGCACAATGTTTGAGGCGGTTAGGGTTGATGAGTGTCGGCATTTAAGTCGGTTTTCTATGTCGGTGAGGCTCTATATAAACACAAGTCCTTTGTATTTTTTTATGCATTCACCAACATCAATTCATATATACAAATAAGAAAATAAGGATTCATTAGGCTTGTGGAGGAGTGAGGTGCAAACATGTAAGCCACTAGTTCTTCATCTTGTTTTCTTTTAGTAATCAATTTCCCAATTATGCTTTGATTGTTTGAGTAGTTATTCATATCTAGATGATGTAGATCTAGGATATGGCGTTAGAAGCGATGGTGATACCTTGTCTATGAGGATCCCATACCTACGTCCCTCTACCTAATATCTACGGATGAATCTGTGTGTTCAATTTACGTGTATTTAGATTAATTTATATGATGTCACGATGATTCGCTATATAATCCGATTCGTATGTGAAAGCGCGAGAAATATATTCGGGGATGGAATGCGGGAGTTAATCACTCGGGTGACCGAGAGGTGTCACTCGGTCGACCGAGAGCACTGTTCGGTCGACCGAGAGCCATCAAGCCTGTTTCATCCGTTAATCGATCACGTCTTTATGATTAGGTTAGCTTAATTGAATCTGTTATCTCGGTAGGTATGGCTATGGCTCGTCACTCGCTTAATTTAATTAAAGCGTGTAAAAGGAAATACCGATATAAAACTCTTACGTAGGCTCATGAATTGATCTTGGACTTTCGGCGTTATCTAGGTAGGTTTATATTAGGGAATTGCGCGCACCTTGTTATACGTAGATCGTAAACTAGCATGAGACTATAACTTGGTAATTGTTAGTTGGACGAGAGTTTGAGTGATCCTTTGGGAAGTACGCCTAACCATAGGAATGTTGCCTGGACGAGGTGTACGGTTAATATCGGCATCCTTAGAGTCATAAGCGTGTGAGTTATATGAGATGGAGGCACCAAAAGGCGAAGTCACGTAACAATACCACAGTGATCTAGTGATCTACCGGTGCTACGTCAAGTTTTAGAGGATGAATCCCGTAGCCAATCTAAAATAGATATGAACGGATTAATAGTTGGTGAGTCTTGTTGTTATATAAGTTGTCTAGATCCAAATGATTACGGTTATAATTGGGCAGTTGATTACGTTATTTGTTTACATGTTATTTTTTTATATGTTTGAGTGTGTCTTTCTTTTCTCGTATTCTATGTTGGTCGTAGACCGTCTCTGTCAAACGAAATAAATAGGTTGACTATTTAAGTTAGGATCCACAAATTGATCCTCTGTGGGTTCGACCTCGACTCTATCTAGCTATACTGCGATTGAACCTAGTTCACTTGCTAGTGGTTATTTAGGAATCGAGTTAATAGTTTAACTTGACCTCGATCAAGTTTTTGGCGCCGTTGCCGGGGAATCAATGGTCCAACTGCTTAAATGATCTACTTAATTATTTCGTTTTTCTGTTTTCTGTTACAGTAAATAAATAAAAATAAATAATAATAATAATAATAAAAATATAATTTTGCATGTTCGGTCGACCGAACGATGTTACTCGGTCGACCGAGCCCATTATCTTTTCTTTTATATTTGTTTTCCCCCTGTGATTCTGTTAGTAGGTTATAAGCCTAGCAGCAGTATGAGTAATCATACTGCCTGTTAGTTCAATAACCGTTTGTTGTTTTTCTTATGATGCAGTTAATTAGAGGAAATCACTCAAGCGAATTGTTTAGCAAAATGTCATCACATCAGTCTTCTGAGGTTCAAGGAGAAGAAGTCATGGTGCTGAGAACCAAAACCACACCTAGAAAGCCGTTGACACCTAAACTCAAGGAGAGAATAGCAAAGATGAAGGCAAGAATTCATGAAGCCAAGAAGTCGAAAGAATCTAAAGATGCTTACATATACAGAGAGGTATGTCCAAGTTAAATCTGAAGAGATTTCTTGATTGAGACTCGAGGATATGATTACATGCGTCACATGTCAGATATAGAATCTGATTCTGAGGTTAGCATAGACCTAAATCGCCCTAAAGTCATCTGTCCTAGAGATGCAGCGCATATTGAGAATGAAGCTCGGTTGATGACGAAACTATATGACCCAGGAGCATTTATGGTAGAGGTGACCTTAGAAGGAACATACCTAGGGTTGGCTTTGATAGATTCTGGCTCGAGTCTGAACATTTTCCCGAAGAGTCTTTGTGATAGAAATCTGATCCTTACTCCCACGAATACCCCGTTGAAAGTTAGATTCGCGGATGGGACCAGAACAATCATGTCTGGGAATATGTATAATATGATCATTGGCATATGACAGCTCAGGTTTAAGATATATATAGTTGTTATGGATATAGATGAGCACCCTCACTGCCCGATCATTTTAGGGAGAGCCTTTATCAATACTTCTAGAGCCCTAATTCGTATAACCAGCGTGAGATCACATTTTTCGATGCTAGAGGTTACGAGACCTATGGGACAAGGAATTCAGATTTCCTACTCCGGTGGCGTGAATGTTATAGGAGTTGGTAGTTGAAACCGGATATTACTCGGGCCTAGGAAAAAGTGTTGATGACAAGGCAGGAAGAAAGAAATGAGACCCTTATAGTTACGAGTCGTGAGAAAGTTGTCGAGCACGCCTTTGTTCTAGAAAATCATAATCTGAAGGCCCGCCTTTCTCAGGACCCAAGAATAGAAGGAAGCAAACAAAAAAGCGAACTCGTCGAGTTCGAGCTAAAGAAAGAGCTCGTCTACTTACGAAACAATAACGAAAGTTGGAGCTTGCTTGGATGGGCAGATTCGGATTGTCTTTTCGTTGGACTCACATCTCACGGAAGGGCACTCGTGCAAAAGGAATGACAAGACATTTTCGGTAAAGGCTAACGGGTGAAAACACGGCAAGCCAAAACGATTCGTAGAAAGTGATGATTTATGGGAAGTCGAACTCTGAGACTTAAAGCGTAGAACTATTTCTATTTTTCGTTATTTTATTTTTATTTTAAAAATAAAAGTAGCGTGAAATGATAAGAAGTTTTTTTTTCTATTTTGCCGTGTTCCGACGACTGCTGAGTTAAGGATGTGCAAAATAATTTTTTTTGTTCGAATCGTCTTCATGTGAAATGGAGTGTAGTGATTGAGTCTTTGTAAGAAATTGTTGATTAAGGAAATAGAAAAGCGTTATTTTACAAATGCTTAGACCAGATTGTTTGATTTATTTATGATAAGAATGTGATTGCTTTTGTGCTTGAGACAACTTGCCGGTTAGAAAATTTTTTTGCGGTAGGAATTGCAAAAGTGAAATAATAATTTTGGCATGGTTATTTGTCAAAATAATTAAAATGGTCAACACCATTAATTTCTACATATCCCCATTCATCTTTCCCTCTTCCCAACCATTCACATTTTTCTCTTCCCAATTTCTTTATTCTTCCAATTCAAGATTTTCAAATTCCACCTTTACACATCATCAATCCTCAACATTTTTTATCCACCAATCACATTCCACTTTTCAAATTCCATTTTTCTATTTAACCCACTCATCCTCTCTTTCATTTTCTTCATCCTTTTCTCCATCTTCTTTATCAAAATTCTTCCAACTTTTCCCCAAACCCCTGTAGAAATCAAATGGAAATGTTTTGAAAATCTTCATCCATTTCACCATTTTCACTCAACTTGAAAGTCCTATCGAAACGCTTTTTTTTCTTCGATCGACCGATTCGATCCACGGGAGCATCTGAGCCGGAAGTTATTCTTTGTCAAATCTCCACACTCGGTCAACCGAGTGATTCCTCTCGATCGACCGAGAGTCGCCGCTTCCTCCGTCATTTCTTTGTCTTTGTTTATCTGTCAGGATGCCACCTAGAAGACTTGAGCCGCTCGGTTCGTGGGTGTTGAAGGCAACATCCCATTGATCAACGGGTACCACAATTCGTGAGTCGGGAGGTATATTCTTCATTTGTTAATCATTTTGTTAATACCCCTGTACATCGAGCTCGAATTTGGATTTGGATAATTGTGGAGATGAGCTTTTGGAATTGGTGGAGCGTTATCAATGGCGTGATGTCGTAGCACCCCAGGCGAGTCAGCGTCAATTGGGTAAGGAATTTTATGCTTATTTACGCGTACACCCGACACCAATATCGTTATTATTATTCGTGGGCGACCAATTGTAATTTCTCCGTGTACGATTAATGCTTATTTTGGGGTGGATATCTCGGAGGACGGGCCGGAGTATATGGCGACATTTGACGGGTCCGATGCTTGGTTGGAGGAATTTGGTGCCTATCTGGGAATAGAATGGACCATAGGGGAGGTTGCCCGCACATTTGCGGAATCAGATTTCAGGAGATTGGAGGATAAATGCCTTCATCGGCTTATCCGTTCTAATATCTTTCTGGCTAAGCATGTATCTACGGTCTACTATACTCATGCCACTCTGCTTTATTGGTTGTACATGGGATGGCCTGTAAATGTGGGGGCGTTGATACGTAAGAAAATGACAGACGATGCTCTCAAGCCTCGGCACACCTTACCTTTTGGGTCGCGATCACTACATTACGTGAGGGGCCGAGTGCCCGGTGTTAGGTGGCGATTCTATGTGGGGCCAATGCCTATCCTATCTTTAAGTTACATCGCACCGCCTTTATCGTTCACGGCCACGATCATGAACAAGAAGGGAACCCGAGGGCGATCTTTGATGAAGCCGGCCCGAACAATTTGCAACTAGCACCATTCAATCTAGGATTTTGGGATTAAGTATTTTTATTTGCGTGTTTGCATTTCCTATAATCAACGAGTTTTTATTTTGACTCACTTCTACTAGTATGTCGTGTTATATAGAGCAAGTGTCTCTGTTTCCTAAATTCGAACTCATGTAATGTTTTGGACTTCTTTGAAATGTATTGAAATGTAATCATTAATTTATGGACTTGAAAATGTTTAAGGCAATTGTTATCCCTTTTACGGTCCCTTTTTTTACGATTATTCTTGTTTGGACTAATCTAACGAGTTTCAAGCTTTGTTTAAGATGTGTGTTGCGGTGATTATTTTTCTGCTAGTGGCCAATGCCTGTGCCTGTTACACTTTGGCGAATTCCAAAGACTTGTTCAACTTCCATGTTTATCCAGAGCTAAGTTCCTTTTCTGAGTTTGTTATTTCGGTTTTTATACATTGGGGACAATGCATGGTTTAAGTGGGGGGTACGAGTCACTTAGCTCAAATAAGCTTCCAAGCTCAAATAAGCTTCCATATACTCCCATATATCAAATAATGAATAGAATGAGTAAGATTTTAACACTTTTAAACTTAGAATCACATTTACTTTTGTGAGTCACGATAATTATATCTAATAAGAAATAAACCATACTTCATGAGTACGTGATCACTTTATATGCGATTTATTGATTAGTAAACTTAATGATATTCATATTTTCCGTTGCAAGTAGTTGTTTATTATTCGATTATTCAATAACTGAATCGAGTTGTACTACACTTATTATATAAAGTAAAATTATTAGGTGTACATTGCATAGATAATTGATTATGCTTACCTAGTGTCAAATTTATAAATCTGATGTGTTCCTAAAAATTCTAGCCATAAAAGGTGAGTAATAAGCTTGAGGCGTACTGTGTTTGCCAATGTTAAAACACTGGGCTTGTAGTAAGTTACCAAAGTAGCCTCGCGCTTGTGGTAATATTCGATGCTATTTTTGATCTAAGATAGAGGATGCTCTAAAAGTTTTCCTTCTTGAGATTGATAGTATCGAAAAATATGAAGATATGAAAAGAATATTCAACTCTTTAAGAGGCTTTGAGTAGTACTCGGTCTCCAAGTCCAAAAACCTATAGATACGCTCTTGCTTATTATTCTAGCGCTTCAAAAATTAAAAGGCTTAAGAAGTGGGAATACTGAAGTTGGTAGGTTAAGACTACAAAGTTTGTATAAGCTCTAATCTTGCTACGAATGTTTAAAACTCAATGCATGTGCACACAACACATCGATTCATGATGAATAGTGGATAATGGATATCTGACGGGCATAGAGGATATGAGTTGATTCGAGTTTCTTGTGTCGATTATCTGTGACCCTTTGGAAAGTAGTTTATGGGGAATAACTTATTGATATTTTGATCGGGACGATCAAAGGCTAAGTGGGGGGTAGTTGATAACGGTAATTTTGTGCCCGTTATTCTATGACATTTATCCCCGATTCTAGTTTAAAGGAGCTATAATAGGGTAATAATAAGTCGTAATACGCTTAATTTGCATATGCCGAGGGTTACGATTCATTATTATGTATTAAGAGGTTTTATTATATTATTTGATGTTACAGACTGTATGTCATGCTATATTTGTAGTAACTCATTTGGGAGCACAAGGATGGACTTGGAGAAGTTTTGATGGATCCTGAGGCGAGTTAAGGAAGCCCAAGACATAAAAGAGGAAGAAAGCCCAGGAGCATGTAAGGCTCGGTCGACCGAGCCTATGCATTCGATCGACCGAGTGGGCCTATAGTCAGCAGAGTCGGCACAATGTTTGAGGCGGTTAGGGTTCAGTAGTGTCGGCATTTAAGTCGGTTTTCTATGTCGGCTGAGGCTCTATATAAACACAAGTCCTTTGTATTTTTTTTATGCATTCACCAACATCAATTCATATATACAAATAAGAAAATAAGGATTCATTAGGCTTGTGGAGGAGCTGAGGGTGCAAACATGTAAGCCCTAGTTCTTCATCTTGTTTTCTTTTAGTAATCAATTTCCCAATTATGCTTTGATTGTTTGAGTAGTTATTCATATCTAGATGATGTAGATCTAGGATATGACGTTAGAGGCGATGGTGATGATACCTTTGTTATGAGGATCCCATACCCTACGTCCTCTACCTAATATCTACGGATGAATCTGTGTGTTCAATTTACGTGTATTTAGATTAATTTATATGATGTCACGATGATTCGCTATATAATCCGATTCGTATGTGAAAACGCTTGAGAAATATATTTGGGGATGGAATGCGGGAGTTAAGCACTCGGGTGACCAAGAGGTGTCACTCGATCGTCGACAAAGCCGCCAAGCTGTTTCATCCGTTAATCGATCCACGTCTTTATGATTAGGTTAGCTTAATTGAATCTGTTATCTCGGTAGGTATGGCTATGGCTACGTCACTCGCTTAATTTAATTAAAAGCGTGTAAAAGGAAATACCGATATAAAACTCTTAGGTAGGCTCATGAATTGATCTTCGGACTTTCGGCGTTATCTAGGTAGGTTTATATTAGGGAATTGCGCGCACCTTGTTATCGTAGATCGTAAACTAGCATGAGACTATAACTTGGTAATTGTTAGTTGGACGAGTTTGAGTGATCGTTCGGGAAGTACGCCTAACCATAGGAATGTTGCCTGGACGAGATGTACGGTTAATATCGGCATCCTTAGAGTCGTAAGCGTGTGAGTTATATGAGATGGAGGCACCAAAAGGCGAAGTCACGTAACAATACCACAGTGATCTAGTGACCTACCGGTGCTACGTCAAGTTTTAGAGGATGACTCCCGTAGCCAATCTAAAATAGATATGAACGGATTAATAGTTGGTGAGTCTTGTTGTTATATAAGTTGTCTAGATCCAAATGATTACGGTTATAATTGGGCAGTTGATTACGTTATTTGTTTAAAAGTTTGAGTGTGTCTTTCTTTTCTCGTATTCTATGTTGGTCGTAGACCGTCTCTGTCAAACGAAATAAATAGGTTGACTATTTAAGTTAGGATCCACAAATTGATTCTCTGTGGGATCGACCTCGACTCTATCTAGCTATACTGCGATTGAACCTAGTTCACTTGCTAGTGGTTATTTAGGAATCGAGTTAATAGTTTAACTTGACCTCGATCATTTAACAACTTGAATATGAACCTAGTTAGTCGACTGAGGGAATATCTCTAAAAGGTGTAACATGTCTTTATAAAACACCGACAAGGATGGTAATATTATTACCAATAAAGCTAAGTCGATAGCAAAGGTTACATGGTGCATTCCTCATAGAATCCTTCATCTTACCCACTATGCCTATGCCTAATCTATTCAGAATATGCTTGACATAGTTGCTTATCATGACTATATGATGGTAGAGGATGTTATCCCGAAGGCTTGATATCTGAAGATGCTAAGATGAAATGTGAGCTTAAGAGATCATTCGTGGGCTCAAACAAGTTTCTCTACATTGATTCTTCATTTCTATAATCAAAGGAATTTGATTTGATCAAAATAAAGAGGTGATGTACAAGAAGGTTAGTGGGAGTATTGTGATTTTCTGAGTATAATATGTATGACATATTGTTGTTGTGAATTCGCATATCCGTATTACAGTCAATGAATGTTTGGTAGTTCAAGAACTTTGATTTGAAAGCTCTTGGAAATAGCAGTTCTTGATTCTTGGAAATAAGTATCTATAAAGCTAGATCTTGATATTTTTAATCGTCACAGTTCACCTATATAAACAAGATTCTAAAAGAGTTTAGCTGGATCGGATCAAGAAACGGTGTTGGCCAGTATTCTTGGGATCTATCTATGTTATGACGTCAACCCTAATATGAAGGTGAAATATAATACATTTGGAAAGATCCCCTATGCAACTGGAATTGGATTCATCAAAAGTGTTATGCTCGGGGTAACCATGAGTAGGTGTGAAATAGATACTAGTTTGAATTTCAAGAGTATTCTTAAAGCGTTAAGGAGGAGTTCCTACTTTTATGAAGCTTAGAACTGAATAAACATAGGAATACAGATGCATACCGTGACATCTTATCTAAATCAATAAAGGATACAACTATTCCATCATCTACCAAAATGGCCTTAAGACTTCTTCGCAAAGCTTAAGAAGATCTACAATTATGTCTATTTTGTCATCAGATGAACTAAGCAAAGCTTAGTCAACTGATGAAACAAGGGAAACTTCAAAATATTTTATCTTATACATATACATGTATGAACATGTGTTTGCTTCAAAAGGAAAATGAATATAAGTTCATAAAGATTAAAAATCAAGCTTCAAGTCTTACAAATCGGGCAGGACTCAGTATACTTCCCACAGACATAATGTCTCAAATAAAATACTAGCATATCTAGCCCCTAACTCAGTGGTCTGATCAACCATGCAGAGATTAAGGCCTTACTGGACTAAGGCAAAGGTGGAAACCAAAATTCATGAGAAAGATAACTCGCCTTCAAAACGAGATCCACAGGACGAATTTATCTCAAATTACGACCTTAATAGATTGAGGCAAAGGTGGAGACACAAATTTCTAGGAAAATTAACTCGCATTCAATATGTAGGACGGATTTAGCTCATAAATTAACTTGCTTGACGAAAACCACAGGCCGGGAAAGAAAATTTCTAGATAATAAAAGCCGCATGCATGTTTGAGAAAGTGTTCAACATATTGCATAAAATGAGATAAGAAATTCCATTATGCTCAGAGGGCATGTCATTTTATAAAGCACCAGTCTTATGTCAACCCCACAAAGCAAACTTGATCATGAGAACAAAACCAAATAAGGTTGTCTTCATATCTCCTGACTGGATCATGAGAACAAAACCAAATAAAGTTGTCTTCATATATCCATATGGATCAGGTTCAATTTATTCTTAAGGAAATATATCTATCTATTTCCCTGCAGCGCATGCCAATTATATTATTTGGCCAGGCTTAGCTAAAAAATTCACTTATTTTTCGAAGCACAGACAAAACTACTCCAACAGGCCTAGAAGGGCCTATTTTTCATTTTTCCTATTGGACATGTAGAACTGCAAAACTCAGTATACTTATGCCACCTCGAAAGTTCGCCTAAGTATACACTAGGGAGGTATATATGTATATACAAGCATACTGTAAGGAAATCAATCGAGTAGTACAGCGGAATTTTAAAAAATTGATTTCCCAATTAATCCAGGATCGACTTCGTTTAAACAATAAAGATATAAGAGAGGGGCGGTAATATTACCTTGGTTGATCTAAAAGATCGACGCTTTGACCGTCCGGTAGGAGTAGATGTGCGCGAGCCATCCACGTGTCCGGCCTCTACCAGTAATCCACATAAACACCTCGCCGGAATCCCGCCAAGGTTTGCTACTAGAAAAACTCGACTGCTAGGTCGACCTTTTCTCTCTTTATAATCTCTCTCTAAAAAGCTCTATTATTTTTCACAAGAACAATTAGCTCTTGGAATTATGGTGTCGAAAGAGCTAGCCAACCTCCTCTTAAATAGAGGTGTGGTGCGCCCCCTTCAATCCAATTCCCAATAGGATTAGCTTCTGTGTAGATTAAGGAAAAAGAAAACATTTTCCAAATAAAAGAAGGAAAATATATTTGATTGTTTTATCTCATTAATATTCAATATCTTATATTAAATATTTTTCAAGATATATATTGACAATATCTCATATTGAATATATCTTTTATCTTATTACCATAAATCTATTTACACATGTGTGTATATATATATATATATATATATATATATATATATATATATATATATATATATTAATATCATATATTAATATATGATAATACCATCAATTAAATTGTACAATCCAAGTGTATCTTATACACTCCAAAATTGCACCACCTTTAGCCAATAAATTGGCATCCGGAATATTCCTAATTAATATAATGCTATGATTAATTAATCTGCAAAATACATGTGTATCAATATACACAATCAATTTCGACTTATACATCAACTATGTATATTTAATCAATCAATATAATTAATATCTTGTATTATATTTATTCATAATAAATAAATTTCCCTAAATAAATACCATCATATTAATTTATCACTATAACACTTTATAGTCGAGATAAAACTTTCCTTATTTGGTTATCGCTATAACCGTATTTTAATCCGGCTAGATGTTCTTATGTGTGTGATCCGATAGGCTTCCGAATATGTTGGCCGTAGACATAAGGCGCAATTACAAAAATGTCCTTCACATCTAACGATCACGGATAGCGTCTAGCAACATGTCCATGACCCCCAATCATTGGAAGAGTCAATACGCAATGACTACTACCTTTCATGTGCTCGGTTAGCGTGTAAGTAGAATCCTATCGCCGTAGTAATATCCATACGATCGTATCTTGATCGTATCCCATAATCTGGATATCAAGCTCTCTCGGAATAACTCATTTACTCCCACTTTGCAAAGATTCACGAGAACTAGACATTCCTTATGGGAAGGCCCTTTCGGATATTCACTCATACTCATTCGTGGTGCACGCGATTCCCAGCACGACCTAACATGTATACTCCGCGATGCTTCAAAGATATCACCCAATCACTACCGCATGATCGCCCCATGGCTAGGGGAAACCTCAATAGTGTCAAAGCATGGCAATCCACACCGTGATGCCATATAGACTCGGTCCTAAGGATAATTACACAACCGTCACATTGTGTGACACTTAATGATGTAAGTGGGTCGATCCTAACGACGCATTCTCTAATACACGTCCACGCATACCCAAGTGTATCTACACTTTGATGAGGCGAGATCTATCCCTGCCCTTGAAGACAGAAGACATCTAATACGTGCTAGCATTTTGTGCTATCAATGCCATGTTTAATAGTATATAAGCCTAGAGACATTTAAGTATCAAACTTATTAAAGTTATTAGAAATCCCATCAACCATAATCGCCTATCACGGTTTCTCTATCACAGTTTAATACTAAAGACGTTATCATATAACAATTCATAATTAGTTCTTTAAAAGAACAAATATATGATAGCAGAAAAACCATTTATTGTATATGTATAATCATAAAGAAATAGTAGAAATGATCCGACCCGGTCGGATCCGGTCCAACCGGATTGGGTTTAGCACACTATTTCAACATATACATGTGCACAAGATGAGGAAACAAGACAATGGAAAGAAGTTTTTTCACGGAAATTTTCAAAATTCAAAATTATTACTACTACCCAGGGACATGGCATCGACCTCAGTACCAACTGCTAGGGAATTCATAAAGTTAGACCTTCTTGTATCAGATACTTGGACACAATGTCCACATCAGATTGAAGTTCCGCTATATGTTCGTCATATATGGGCCTTCAAGTGGTCATAGTTTACTGAAAGGGAAGAATTATGTGGATCCACATCGGGCTACACCTTTTGGGCCTCTTTGATGGCTAAGGTCGAACCAACTCTAAGAATTGGCTCATAAAGGACTCCCAACTCATCGGTAAATAGTACATGCTTCTTATATTTCTGAACTCCACGACATAGTTTAGGCTCAAACTCTTCTTTATGCTTGTCCAGCATGGCTGCTTGTTCTTCAGCATACTTGGCTGACAAACTCTTCAGCTCTTCAGCATGCTTCTAGGCTACCTCAATTGTTGCAGACAACTCAATTTGGGATTGGTCCCCCTGTTTCCTAGCAACCTCTAGACCGGCCTTCAGTTTTTCCACAAACTGGTTATGCTCCTGGATTATAGTTTTCTATCATGTCCTTCAGCTGGTGAAGACTAGTAGTATCATTCTTAGTAGTCCTCTCCAGCTCATCAATTTTGTTCTTGGAAAATGTGATCTCGTCTTGAGCCTTAGCCAAATATTCTTGAAGTTCACTGGAACATTCTCGGGCACCAGACAGATGGTGAGACACCTCACTTTTCCATAAGGTACTCTTAAGAATGAATTAATCAGAATAAGAAGTAAAACAAGTCGGTAATGAAATTTATTCCTTGAAAAGGATGTATAAAAGTGCTCACCATGGTCATAGTTCCATAACTTAGCTCGGCAAGCTCTACATCGCTAAGCCGATTGGCCATTTTTTTATCTTGGGGAATGATGCAGTTTTCCCCATCTGTGCGCAGAACCCAGGCCCATGATGGTCAAAGACCATCTCGAAAAAAATTCCTCATCGGAATGAATCATATTATTTTGATTTCTCTTATAAGAAAAATAGGATGTTTCTCCTAAGGATTAGGATGATTCGATAAAGCATGGCTCGGACTCTCGACATGATCTTTTTCCTTTATCAAATGGGCCTCTAAACCTCGAGCACCGGACGCATTAGGAGATGCTTCATCATAGAGAGAGAATGATGATTGGATCCTCTAGATCCATCTCTCTTTTTGTTAAAAGAGCATCACTCCACTCGGGACATGTAAATACTCGCTTATTAGTCCTCTTAGTGGAAGACCCAGCTGCAGCATTCAAGATGGTCAGAGTCAGGTCGACCTAAGGAGTGGAGGTTTCCACCTCAGCAAAAGGGACATTTACATGGTCTACCTATCCTAAAGTTCCCACCTCGGGAGTTTTAGTATTGATCTTAGCCAGAATGAATAACGTTCAAGTATGAGACTACTGCAAAAAAGAAAGTGCAATATATCGATTAGATAAAAAGAAAAAGAAAACATAAGTTAGCGTGCATGGATGGAATCCTACATTGGTCTTTTCAGGCTTTAGAAACTGGTTGATAACGCACATGGCATGTATTCTCTGGTTCGTCTAAAAAGAGTGCATGGGATGAAAAGGTCAAGGTCCTTAGACAGACCCCAAGGGTACTAATGAACTCCGAGAAATGTTTGGAAGCCATTACGGGATATTCATCATTACCCAATTCGTCATACTTCCAGCTAGTCAGACCTGGCAAATTCTCAGCTTGAATGGAGAAGAAGTTTTTTTTCCAGTTCTTGATAGACTTTGAAGTTCGGGAAAAATTTCTACCCTTATGCCTACTTTATTTACAAACCGATGTACGAAGCAGTTCCAACTTCTGGTTTCCTACACTTCGAAAGCCCTAAAGAGAAATAATGATGGTCAGGACTGAGCCTGCCACATGTCATTCAGAGAAAGGCCCCGGGGCCAGGAGCTCCATCTCGGATTGGCCTGACCCACGAGGGAGGTTTTCCCTCTCTCCCCGATCTGACCACTGCAGGGGGCTCGGTCATGGAAGTCGGGAGAGCCTGGTCGAGACGACCTGAGGTGCCCGATGCAGGACGTCGGGACTCTTCCCTCTAAGGGGAATTTAAGCATGTGCCTACTTAATTAGGTAAAGAAGGTGAATCTCATGATTATAGGATCTGCTAATTTAAACATAATCACAATTATGTTTAATAAATGATTCACACAAAATAATCCTTAGGGTTTAGGAGTCGTATACTTGTCAAACAAGAAAAAAGGGTGAGACGCCTCCATATATAAACTACCCTAACGAACTACGGAGACTTGATTCCAATTACATTCATTGGATACATAGGCAACTTGAGAGAAACTAACTCTCAAGCTCAGTCTAAATCACATCCCAATTTCCATCTCCCTTGTTATCAGTTCTTGGTAAGTCGTTCTAGAGTATTTAAACCCGGATCATGTACTTGATGAGTTCCAGCATCGTCAATTGGCGCTAGAAGGAGGGCCGTTCTATCAATGATCTCATCAAGAAAAAAGCAATGGCACCCCTCAAGAACACTGGAAAAAAGACTCAAACCCAAGGGGCTGACCCCACCGCAACTACGGCTGGGCAAACTGGTATCGGTGAGGTTGATCCAAACGCAGCCACCAGCCAAGACCAGACTTGTTGGTCCCTTGGAAAGGCTAACACAAGTTTAGAGGGGGGGGGGGGGGTGAATAAACATGTCCCTAAAAACTGGATTTAAAACAAATTAAGGTTCAGTTAAAACTTGTGTGGAGTTAAGCCGATCGAAGTGAGTTTAAGTCAAAGCGACTTAAGCAAAAGCGAGCCAACGGGGCGGATATAATTCTAGCCTTTTTCTTGATCTTGTTATTACGTGTGAAAGTTGAGTGTGTTAAAGCGAATTCACTTTGAATGTCGATCTGTGAGCTGTGAGGTGTATAACAATCAATTCTCAGAATGCTGTTGATAAATGCTAAGTAAATAAATAAGTGCGTAAAGTAAATGGGGTAAATATTATAGAGGTTCCAGGTGGTGTAATCATGTCAGTCCTCTCTTTCCCTGTGGTGTAGGAGGAAAATTCCACTAGAATTTCTTGAGGTGAGCTGTTACAAAAAGTCCTAAACAATAGTCCTTGGCTAATCCCTAGCTTCACTATCTAAATAGTTGTAGAACAGGTAGAATTGCTGCTCTTCAATTGCTTGAACACTGGTCCTTGAAGGGTTACGTATGCCTCTTCACCAGCTACCACCACAAACACAGTCTACCCAATGCTTTGTACAACCTGTCCTTGACAAAACCTTCCCGGTTTGCTTCACGAGTCTAAACCATTGATGTAGAATCAAAGTTGGGTGAGAATCAATAAATTGATTCTTGTTTGTGGTTCTTCAAAGTGTCGACGGATAAATTCGTGTAGCTTGAACACTTGAAGAAATTCTTGATATGATCTTGTTATAGCACAGAGATGATAGCAATTCGAATAACTAAGACTAGTGCACAAAAATGCTTGTTGATCTTCATAAATCTTCTTTTTTGTTCTTGGTGCAAAGTCCTCTATTTATAGTGTAAGGTCCAACGTTCATCTTGCCTGAATTTGAATTGTATCAACGTCTATCTTGTAACGGCTATATTTTCTGACCGTTCTGATGTGTTAGTATTTCATCCAATAAAATTGCTTCCTTTAAAACGTTCGACTGTACTATCAGTTGGATGGCTGACATATAAAACTGAGTTTACTGATCAGTTTTATACTGTGTTTATCAGTTGTTAGTTTTTTGACTGACTTGGAGCATTAACTGAGATTTTACTCTTCTTCAAATATCAGTACTCCATTTTTCATCTGATTATAGTTGACTTAATCAAAGTACGCCACAAACAATTAAGAATTCATTGTCCTTATGATTCTTAGGTCTTCATACAAGATCCATAAAGTCAGTTCACGTCACCACAAACTTGCCTGAAGTCTAACTTTATAGTCTCGACTTGTAATCTTCATAACTGAGTTTGAACCCTCAGTTCTTCAATCTTTTATAACTGAGTTTGTAACCCTCGGTTCTTCTATCTTCTAGATAAGCCAACTGAGTTTGTGTCCCTCAGCGAACTTATCTTCTCCAGTTTCATATTGGTGTATTCTGAGTCAGTTTGTTTATCTTAACGATTTCCAGTTTTCTAAATGACTTCCAGTTTTCAGTTTCACGACATACTAACTATTACAGTGCTTGTCTGATGTAACATATACAAATATCATACTCTAGTAAGACCTATACATTCAATTCTAGACATCTTTTAGCTTTTCACTATAACAGCTAGCTTCAGCACTTCATCAATGAGGTTAAGATAATATTCTGAGTAAATATGATGAATTATCATCAAAACATAAATTTTATTTCCAACAAGACTCATCAAGAAGAAGTCCTGGCAGATCCTTCCTAACAAGCCTTGCTAGAGGCTTTACGAAATCTCGACATGGCAGCGTTTAAAAGCGTGCTGGGTCTAGCTTGAAAGGACGGAAGGAAGATGTTCCGGATAACAATGCTCCTAAGACCACCCACATACGCAGAGACGATAAGGCGGATACGCTATCTTCCACGTCTAACGCTGGGAAGAGATGCCTAGGAGGCTGCCCGAGCAGAGCTCGATGGATTGTTAGGGCGGAAATCGGACGATTTGACATTTGAATCACTGTTCTCAAAATAGATCTTAAATTACCCGCGTCCGGAAAGGTTTAAGATCCCCAAGTTGGAGCCATATGATGGCACGAAAGACCCCCAAGATCATTTGTTTCAATACCTAACACATATGAACCTGGATTGTGTTGCCGACGAGATGAAGTGCAAAGCCTTCCCAGCCTTGCTCCCCGGCCGAGCCCGTGAGTGGTTCCGGAAACTACCACCTCACTCAATTCCCAACTTTGAAACTCTGGCTAAAAAGTTTCTGCAGGCGTTCGTCACCGCCAAACCGTTTCAGAGGAACGTCACCTACCTTCTTACTATCCGGCAGAGGAAGGACGAGTCAGCATTACAATATCTGAGAAGGTTCAATGAAGAGTCAAGGCAGGTCAAGAATGCCGTGGAACTTTTGTTAATTACATCATTCATAGCAGGTCTATGAGAGGGTCGGCTATAAGCCAAGCTCAATAGTAAACTCCCACGATTTATGGAAGAATGCATGGACCACGCCTACATATTTTGCCAGGGTGAAAGGCTAATAGCCTAAAGAGAGGAGCAGAGGGGTCCAAGAAGGATAAACCTGATGATAGATCTGATAGAAAACGCAAGCCAGTATGGGACCGAGTCGCTGCGCCCATATCTAACCGACTGGGAAAGAGGGGAGCACTTCAGGAACTGGATTTCATCTCGTTAAACCGGTCACACGAGCAGGTTCTCGCTATAATGCAAAGGAAAGGCATTGCCCGACCTCGGTAGAAAAGAGATCAGACAAAATTCGGCAAATACCATGAAGATATTGGACACGATTTAGAGCATTGCAGGGACTTGCAGAGGGACTTTGACGCCGCGGTAATGGAAGGGAAGTTGGACGAGGTCATAGACCGCTCAAAGAATGCATAGCCTAGAAGGAGAAGGGAGTTTAAAAGAGAGAATTTTGGTCAGGACCGGGGACGACGTGACGACTACCGACGTCAAAGGGATCAATCCCTGGGACCCGACGGACAGATCGACAATTGTCCCGTCAACACAATTAACACCATCTTCGGTGGCCCGAGCACCTCCTCTCGACCCGGCGAGAAGGACAGTAGCAGGTCGACTACTCCCCCGGAATCTAACAAAAGACAAAGATTGACCGGAGAGGTAATATATGGTCCTCGAGACCCCTTGCCCTTAGTCACTAATACTACAATGTTTTTCAATCCATGAAGATGCAGGACACCGAGCTGACACCGGTCTCGACTCCGTTATTTGGGTTTGTAGGACCTCATGTCCATCCTATGGGCATGATTCGGCTACCAACCACTTTTGGACAGGAACCAAGGGGCAGGATCCTTATGGTAGATTATGTTGTTGTTAAGGCACCCTCGGCCGACAATGTTATTATGGGACGACCTGCGCTAATAGATCTCAGAGCGGTAATCTCTCCGGCCAATATAAGTATGAAGTTCCCAACTTCGCAGGGGTCGGTAGAAGTCAAAGGTGACTTGAAGACAACCAGGAGCTGTTACACGACCACCGTTAATAGAAAACTAATGGTGCAGCAGGTGTCTATTGAAGAATTACTCCCAGAAGAGGAAGAAAGTTGGTCTTCAGAAGACAAAATTGAAGCAGTTGGCATGTGGGAAGGACATAAAGATTTAACTGTGAACGTAGGATCGTGGATCCCAGAACAGCAAAAGGAGGAACTCATCGACGTATTGAAAGAATTCAGAGATGTGTTCGCTTGGAAAATAGATGACATGCCGCGTCTATCACCCGATCTAGCTCTCCATAGGCTCAATGTTGACCCGAGCATGAAACCGATCAGATAGAAGAAGAGACAGTTTGCTAAAGACAGAATGGATGCCATTCAAAAAGAGGTGGAGAAGATGCTCCAGGCAGGAATCATACGGGAAGTAGTATAACCGAGCTGGCTAGCCAACCCAGTATTAGTGAAGAAGCCAGATGGGAGCTGGCGAATGTGCGTGGACTTTACCGACTTGAATAAAGCCTGTCCTAAGGATTGCTACCAACTTCCTAAGATTGACAGGTTAGTTGATTCAACCGTAGGTTTTGAAATCTTTGCATTTTTAGATGCGTATAAGGGGTACCATCAGATAGCCATGGATCTAGAGGACGCGGAAAAAACTGTATTTATTTCCGAGCAGGCTATGTTCTATTATGTCACTATGCCCTTCGGTCTCAAGAACGCAGGGGCCACTTATCAGAGAGCAGTGAATAAGATATTTGAAAAGCATATAGGAAGATGCATGGAGGTCTATGTAGATGACCTCTGAATTAAGAGCAGGTCCCTTGATGAGTACATGGTAGATGTTAGAGAAGTATTCAACACACTCAGACAGACTCAGATGAAGTTAAACCCCAAGAAATGTACATTTGGGGTCAGGTTGGGTAAGTTCCTGGGCTACATGATCTCCAAGGAAGGCATCAAGGCGAATCCCGACAAGATTGAGGCATTAAGGTTAATGCCACCTCCCAGAAATATCAAAGAAGTGCAATGATTGACAGGGCGCATGACAGCCCTGAATAGGTTTCTGTCCAGACTAGCACAGCGTGCCCTACCATTCTTCAAGGTCCTCAGAAAAACAAGTCCTTTCTAATGGAACGAGGACAGCTAGAGGGCATTCGAGGATCTTAAGGCTTACTTAGCCGATCTACCAACACTGACGTCTCCTCGGGAAGGAGAAAATTTGTTCAACTACTTAGCAGTTGTTGAAGAGGCAATAAGCGCGGTCCTGATCAGAGAATAAAATGGAGTACAGAAACCGGTGTTTTATGTAAGCAGGGCTTTGCATGGACCGGAAGTTATATATACCAACACAGAGAAACTAGCTCTAGCTTTGGTTCACGCTTCAAGAAAGCTTAGGCTATACTTTCAAGCACATCCGATAACAGTTGTGACCGACCAGCCCCTACGACAAATACTGACACGGCCTGACACCTCTGGTAGACTGGCCAAATGGGTCATAGAACTGGCTGAATATGACTTGGACTTCCAACCCCGAGCTGCTATAAAGGCTCAAGCTTTGGCCGACTTCTTAGCTGAAGGAATCTCAGTGGACATTGAGAAAGATCACTCAGTCGGGCAAGACAAGCTCTGGACACTATATGTGGATGAGGCAGCTAGAAAAGATGGGGCAGGGGCAGGCCTCCTGCTTATAAGTCGAAAAGGAGAAGAGTTTCCATACGCACTATGTTTCCAATTCAATGCTACCAATAATGAGGCAGAATATGAAGCTCTGATCACAGGGCTCCGGCTGGCCAGCAAACTTGGTGCCGTCAACTTACAAGTATTCAGTAACTCTCAATTGGTGGTCAATCATGTCAAAGGGGAGTATGAAGCAAAAGAAGAACCAATGAAGAAGTATTTGGCAGTGGCCCAAGCCCTACTCATGAACTTCCAGTCAATTCAGATCGAGCAGGTCTCTCGGGCACAAAATAAAAAAGCTGAAGCCCTCTCCAAACTGGCCTCTAACTTCTTCTCAAATAAAAAAGTTGTTGGGTATACAGCACTCTGCCCGCCTTGTGCGTTCAACCCATGGCGCTGTGAAGGTGTGGTATAAGGAAATAAAGTAGCACATTTACTAACACCAATTGGTTTTAGTACAACGGTAAGCGCTTGATCCTAAAAACTGGTAGCAGAGAGGTCATGGGTTGAATCCCGGCAACAAAGATTCTCGTGGTAAACCACGGTTGAGTGGGTAGCAGTCTTTGGGGAGATTGTTGGGTATCTGACACTCGCCCGCCTTGTGCGTTCAACCCATGGTGCTGGGAAGGTGTGGCATAAGGAAATAAAGTAGCACCTTTACTAACACCAATTGGTTTTAGTACAACGGTAAGTGCTTGATCTTAAAAACAGATTGTTGGTCCTTGGAAAGGCTAACACAAGTTTAGAGGGGGGTGAATAAACTTGTCACCCAAAACTTAGTTTAAAACAAATTATGGTTCGAGATAAAAACTTGTGCGGAGTTGAGGTGACTAATTTGAGATTAAATAAAAGCGACTTAAAGTGGCGGAGTCAACCGGCAATGGATATAATTTTAGCCTTTAAAGTGATCTTGTTATTACATTATGAAAATTGAGTGTTGTGAATTTCGTGAATGTCGATTTGATTTGTGAGATGTATAACAATCAAATATCACAATTTGTAAGTAAATGCTAAATAAATAAGTAAATGCGTAAAGTAAATGAGTCGGATGTTATAGAGGTTCAGGTGGTGTAATCTGACGCCCTCTCTTCCTCTGTAGTGCGGAGGAAAATTCCACTAGAACTTCTTGAGGTGGCTGTTACAAAAAGTCCTAAACAATAGTCCTTGGCTAATCCTTAGCTTCACTATCTAAACAATTGTAGAACAGGTAGAATTCTTTGCTCTCCAAGTGCTTGAACCACTGGTCCTTAGAGAGGTAGGATTGCCTCTTCACCACCTACCACCACAAACACAGTCTACCCGATTTTTGTCTGTCAATCATCCTTGACAAAACCTTCCCTGGTTTGCTTCACAGTCTAAACCTTTAAAATAGAATCAAAGTTGAAATGAGAATCAATAGATTGATTCTTGTTTGTGGTTCTTCAAAGTGTTGAATCCTTGATAAATTCTTTGTAGCTTTGAACACTTGAAGAAATACTAGATGTGATCTTGTTGTAGTTCAGTGATGATAACAATTCAAATAGAGTGCACAAATTGCTTGTTAAATCTTGTATATGCTCTTGTTCTCTATATGTTTGTTGTAGGTGCAAAGTCTTCTATTTATAGTGTGAAGTCCAACGTTCATCGGCTTTTATTTGAATTGTATATCTTGTAACGGTTATATTTTCTGACCGCTCATGCTGTGTCAGTGACTCATCCAATGAAATTTCTTTCTTTACAACGTTCGATTGTACTTTCATTTTGTTGGATGGCTGACCTATAAAACTGAGTTTCCTTGTCGCTTTTCACTTATCGATTTTCTAAGCGACTTGGAGCATTAATCGAGATTTTATTCTTCTTCAAATATCAAGATCAGTTTTCATCGATTACAATTGACTTAATCGAGTACACCATGATACATTTATCATCTAAGAATTCATTGACCTTATGATTCTTAGGTCTTCATACAAGATCTATAAAGTCGATTCGAGTTACCACAATCTTGCTCGAAGTCCAACTTCTGAGCCTCGACTTTTAATCTTCATAAGCGAGTTTGATCCTCGATTCTTCATTCTTCAATAATCGAGTCTGTGTCCTCGGTTCTTCCATCTTCTAGATAAGCCAAGCGAGTGCAGTAACTCTCAAATGAACTTACCTTCTTCGGTAGGTGTATCTGAGTCAGTTTGTTTGTCTTGATGAATTCAAGTTTTCTAATTGATTCCCAGTTTTCAGTTTTACGACACACTAATAATTACAGTGCTTGTCTGATGTAACCTATACAAAAATCAGACTCTAATAAAACTTATACATTCAGTTCTAGACATCTTTTAGCTTTTCATTATAACAGCTGGCTTCAGCACTTCATCAAATGGGGTTAATACAACATTATAATAAATAAGATGAATTATCAACAAAACATAAATTTTATTTCCAACAATTTCCCCCTTTTTGATGATGCCAAAACTCTCCCTAAAAGAAAAGCTTAAAGATCAATACAATAATAAAATCAGAAACTCGGCGGTTTTCAATAGGATGAGCAAAAGCGGATACAAGCATTTTGTTCAAATGTCTATGATTAAAGATCGAGCTTCTTCTTAGCTTTTTGCATAACTAGATCATATCTTTTTGTCTTGTCATACAGACGAAAATCTTCTTCAAGTTTGGAGTCTTCCTTTGAAAAGGTCTTGTTGTAGTCAACTTGACTACTTTCTTTCCATCTTCTACATTGAATTAGCATGGGTAAGCTTGAGTCTTCCAGATAGTATTTTTCAAATTCTGTTATGTCGGCTTTCATTTGTTCAACTTTATCTTTGATCTTTAGTTTGTCTTCAATCCTTCGATTCTTCTTATGTTGTGCAATCTTTTGCTTTGAGTGAATATCAGACAAAAAGTAGTTCAAGGATTCTTCGAATGTTCTATCCTTGTACTTGGCTTTGATAGGATTGTAGTCTTTGACAAAGCTGCGTCCCATGAGATCCTTTGTAAGAGTAACTCTTCTATCTCCAGGTTGATTGTATTTTGCAATGAGTTGATCTTGATTAACTCTTTCTTCAAAACTTAGGATCGATCTGTATCTTTGTAGTTCTTCTTCAAGTTTCTTCATTTCTTTGAGTAATTTCAGCTTTTCTTCTTCAGCTTCCCCCTTTTTGGCATCATATAACCGATCTACCAGGGCATGGGTTGCCTTTTGATCTTCTGAAATTTGTCATTTGAGAGTCAAGTACTTCCTTGAGTTGAGTTTCTAACCCGTAGATATCTTTGATTAATATGCCAATGAGCTTGAGCATGAGTTTCTCTATCTACAATGGTTGAATCTTCAAGTTGTTGTTTGAGTAAAACAATTTCCGAGGCAGAACTTGAACTTGCTTTGTGAATCATCTCTAGTCTTGCATGAACTGAAACATCAATTCTAGTTCTATAATCAAGATATTCAGAGATATTTGATAAGAGACCATTCTGTGTATCTCTTAGACTGAGTACTATTTTCAAGTTGTCATGAACTTTGGCCAATTCTTCCTTAGATAGGAAATCAGAGGGATCATATTTAGCTTCCACTTGATCCTTGTCCTGAGTATCTATAACCATCAGTTGTCTGATTTCATCACCTGCTTGCTGATTGACATTTGTCTGGGTTTCAACAGACAATGCTTGTTGCTGTGGTACAGTTTGCGTTACTGGATGTTGTGATTGAGTGATTGCTTGCAAAACTGTAGTATCATCAGCTTCTTTTCTTGGCCTATCATGATCGTCATCATCCTTTTTCTGTGAACTATCTTTAGACGATGTGCCTGATTCTCTTCTTTTTGCTAATTCAGTAAACCTTTTGAAACAATTGTCCAGAAATTCCTTAATAGGAAACAGAGAGTAAAGATCTCTTACTTCCAATTTCTCCAAGAGTGATTTTTCTTCAATCTGTAAATTTGCATCACTAGAGTCTTCTGGTTGAAGTTTCATTTTCATCAGCTTTATGATTTTGTCGACTTCAAAGGTGGTGCCAATTGTTGAGCCTGATCTTTGTTGTGTTTGAGAAGTGAGGTTAGTAATGACATTCTCTTCGGTATCTTCAGTTGTCAATTGTTGTTCCCCCTCAGTAGGTGCTATCTCACTTGAGATTTCAGGGTACAAGCATCTTACAACTGATCTTTCTTCTGTGGATACTGATTTTCGCTTGGTCCCTCTGTATTCAGTTTGCTGCTGAGACACAGTTGACCGTTTTCCTTCCTCTTAGAAAGTTGTTTCTGTGATTTCCTTTGATGTCACAGTTTCCCTTGCTTCCTTTCCTTCCTTGATTCTTTCCAAATAAAACTGAATGATTCCACTAAGAGTTTTCTTTAGTCGAAAAATCGCCATCGATTACTTGTCCTTGAGCTTGAGCTTTTGCCATACTTTCTAATTCAGCAATATGTTGCTTTTTTAATTGATTGAAAACATAACCTGCCCAATTGAATTCAATGTTCTCCCAGATTATGTTCATTAGCAAAATATTTTCTCCCGAAAGTATCACGAATCCTTTGGATTTTCCAATGACGTGTTTCTTTGAGCCATCTCACGAGGTGTCCAAATTTCGGCTTGATTTTGTCGACATGAACTCCGAGTACGATTGGTCTTTGTAGACGAAGTCATCATTACGAGAAAGGCTTTATCCAATGGTAGGGTTGCTAATTACTGTTGAATTCTTTCTTGTATTTGCGAACCCAAAGAGTGATCTCATGACTCTTTCATTGAGTACAATGCGATCTCAACGAACTGTAGTAGTTAAGTAGTCCCTGACCAATCGCATATTTTGCCAAAACTGCAAAATTCCTTCCACATCTCGTCTTGCTTTGAAGCGAACTTCGAGAAGGTTGTTCAACCCTGGTTGCTTTTCAATTTTATCTCGTATACAACTGGCTAACAGAGTGTTTTGACACATAGCTTCATACATGTCGAGTGTTAGTTCATCCAGCTCTGTGATTAAACGACTATCTTTCGAATCAATTGCGGTGTCCATGTTTGAGTGTGAACACATAGAAATTTGATTTTGAAGGGTAGGTTTGAAAAGAGTTTGTTTTTAAAAAAAAAATTGTGAAAAGAGATTGAATAAATAGGTGGGATATTCTGGCGGTTGAATGGTACAACTTTTCAAATTCCATGATGGTTTTGATAACCGATACATATCTTCGCTTTCGACAATCGTGGGGTGTACACACGAAGTTACGACAAAAGAAGCGTGGCAATTTAATGCGATATAACCCTTGTTGATTCTATCTTATCAACTTTTGACCAAATATGAAAACCGATCTTGAGGTCGATTTCAAATATAATTCGATTCTTGTCAAAATTTTCGTTTTGCCAAAATCTTCCAATTTGTCGATTTGAGATTGTTGATGTCAATGACTAGTCTCATTAAGTGGCGCTCAAGCATAACAAAGATTAATCCCCTTGACGCGAATCTCGGCTTAGCGACTTTGATTATTCCTATCTCGGTTCTTAGTTTTGCAAATCTCTCTTTGTCAAGTGGCTTAGTGAAGATATCATGGCTGATCTTGATGAGTACATAAAAAGAATTATATCCTTCTTCTCTGCATGATCTCTTATAAAGTGGTAGCGTACATCAATGTGCTTTGTTCTTGGATGTAAAAGCTGGATTATCGATAATTGCAATTGCACTTGTGTTATCACACATTATGGGAATTGTTCCTTCTTCTATCCCATAGTCTCTTAATTCCGTCATCGATCCATAAAATTGAGCACAACAACTTCCGGTGCTATATATTAAACCTTCCAGTTGAAGTTGAAATTGAGTTTTGCTTCTTGCTAAACCATGACACAAGTCTATTTCCTAATAAGCGACATGTGCCGATGTGCTTTTTTCTGTCACTTTGCATCCAAAGATAATCTGAACCGAGTAAGAAATCGGCTTGAATTCTCCTTCTTTTGAATACCAAATACCAACTCCATCTGTATCTTTTAGATATTTCAAGGTCCTTTTACAAGCTGTGAGATGGCTTTCCTTTGGTCTTGATCGAAATCTTGCACAAACACCGACGAGTAAAGGATATGTCCGGCCTACTTGTCGTAAGATAGAGTAAGCTTCCAATCATCCTTACGTAGAGTGTTTGATCAACATCTTTACCTTCTTTATCTTCATCTAATCTCGATGTTAGTCCCCATTGGTGTAGAAATTCCAAAGTGGATTTCTCCATACCAAACTTTTGATAAGTTCTCTTGTATATTTGGTTTGATGAATGAAGATTCCATCGACTAGTTGCTTAACTTGCAAACCTAGGAAATAATTTAATTCCCCATCATACTCATTTTAAATTTGCTTTTCATCAAACTTGCAAATTTCTCACATAGTTATTCATTTTTCGATCCAAAGATGATATCATCAACATAAATCTGAACAAGTAGAGTATCTTCTCCATTCTTCATCTGAACAATGTTTTGTCGATTGTTCCTTTGATAAATCCATTATCTACCAAAAATTGAGACGAGGTTTCGTATCAAGCTCTTGGTGCTTGTTTAAGTCCATAAAGAGCTTTCCTTAGTCTGAAAACTTTATCAGTTTGATCCTTGATTTCAAATCCCGGTGGTTGTTGAACATACACTTCTTCTTCAAGAATTCCATTTAGAAACACACTTTTGACATCCATCTAATAAACTTTGAATTTCTTATGAGCTGCATAAGCAAGAAAAAGTCTGATTGCTTCTAGTCTTGCGACTGGTGCGTAAGTTTCATCAAAATCTATGCCTTCTGCTTGAGAGTATCCTTTAGCTACTAGTCTGGCTTTATTTCTAATGACATTTCCATTTTCATCAAGTTTATTTCTGAAAACCCATTTGGTTCCAATGATATTTACATGAACTGGTTTATCTACCAGTTCCCATACTTGATTTCTCTCAAATTCATTTAGTTCTTCTTGCATAGCTAATATCCAATCTGGATCTTTTAAGGCTTCTTCAAGTTCTTTAGTTTCGATTGAGATAAAAACATGCTATCATCGCATCTAGTTGATGTCTTGTTCGAACTCAAACTTGAGTATCACCAATAACTTGTTCTTCAGGATGATCTTTCATCCATTGATGTGTGTGAGTTTGTATTTGCTTTGATTTGTATTTTGTTCAATAGATTCTTCAAAAGCGGTTCTTGAATTTGTTCAACCGAATCGATTGAGGTTGTTCAAATTGTTGAGTAGTTAGAAACCGAGGTGATCTTGATCTGAACATTCGAAATTTGTAGTCTTCCAACTTCAATCAAAACAGTTCGGTATGATTGGTAAGCGAGGACCGAGGAACCGGTTTGCAGTCGGTCTTCGATTGTTTCACCAGAAAATTTGGTTCATCAAATACCACATGTATTGATTCTTCATGCTTGAGTGTCCTTTTATTCAATACTCAATGCTTTGTCGACACTTGAATATCCTAGGAAAATTCCTTCATCGACTTTGGGTTGAAAAACATGAAGTTGATCTTTTCCATTATTGTGTAGAAACATTTGCTTCCAAATGCATGCAAGTATGAAACATTTGGTTTTCTTCCATTCCAAATTTCATAAGGAGTCTTTTCATGTCTCTTGTTCATGAGAGCTCTGATTACGAGTATAGCAAGCCGTGTTTACTGCTTCTGCCCAATATCTTTCAGGTAGTTTAGCTTCACAAATCATAGTCCTTCCAGCTTCTTTGAGTGTTCTGTTTCTTCTTTCAGCTACACCATTTTGTTGTGGTGTTCCTGTGGCAGCAAGTTGGTGTAAAACACCATTTTCTTCACAATATTCTATAATCACACTGTTGAGGAATTCAGTTCCTTTATCAGATCTTATCTTCACAACTGAAACTCCTTTCTGATTCTGAAGTCTTTTAAGAAGTTCTGTGAGTTTTTGCTTGGTTTCACTTTTCTTGGTTAGAAAGATTACCCAAGTATATCTTGAAAAATCATCTACTACCACCAATGTATACTTCTTTCCACTGATACTAATTGGTGTAATAGGTCCAAATAAGTCCATATATAGCAATTCTAGATGTCTGGTTGTTGAATGCTGAGACTTAGTCTTGAAACTTGCCTTTGTTTGTTTTCCCTGTTGACACGCATCACATAAGCTGTCCTTCTTATATGATATCTCTGGTAGTCCAATGACTAGCTGTTTCTTAACAAGTGTATTGATGTCATCAAAGTTGAGATGACTCAGTTTCTTGTGCCATAGCCAACTGATCTCTGATTTGGTATGAACAAGCAAACAAGTTTTAGCGACGGCTGTTGTCCAATCTACCACATACATGTTTTCATTTCTTCTTCCGGCTAGGACAACTTGATGTGATTCGATGACAACACAGAATTCTTTATCAAAGGTAACTTTGTATCCCATATCACAAAATTGACTTGTGCTGAGTAGGTTGTAGTGTAGTCCCTCTACATAAGATACATTCTTGATTGTAAGTCCATTTCTGATTAAGGTGCCAAAGCCTCTGGTGTAACCTGGTTTATCTTTGCTTCCAAAATTAACTTTTGGTCCATTCTTTTCAACGAAATTACTGAGACAGTCTTTGCTCTTTGTCATGTGTCTAGAGCAACCACTGTCAAAGTACCATATATCCTGCAATGAAAATTAGAAATTTTTAGGTACCCAACTCAGTTTGGGTCCATGAGGGTCAGTTGTCAGTACAACTCTGGGAATATATCCTTTTGGAATTCTTCGGATATTGTTGCACTTGTTTTCATATATGTAAGCCACACTCCCATAGTATCTATGCTTGGACTGTGTCTTATTTATATGATTTCTCAGATCTTCTGACTGTAATTTGTTTCCATGTTGATTTTTGTTATTAAAACTGGTGTGATAACCATCATTCCTTCTGTACTGAGGTCTGTATTGACCTTTGTACTGTGACTTATGCTGAGAACTGTGATTAGTTCTTTGCTGAGTTTTGGACTGAAACTTGTGATAAGTTTTCGGTCTGGAATGATTGTCATTATCAGTTTTATTAACAAATTTAGTAAAATTCCAATCATCATCAGAGGGATATAACCTTCCTTTCCCCCTAAATGTGTGAATCTTTGAATGATTGACATTCTTGGATTTGTTTTGATTGTAATTTTTCTGGTTCCTGACTTCATTGGTTTTTGTGGATCTGGCAATTGATTTGCCGTGTTGGTTTCCATTGAATACAGCTGATCTACCATTTGATTTAGTCTTGTGGGTAGATCCAGTTGTCTTCTTAGAAAGCGATTTATCTGTGTGATCTGGCTTTCTTGGTTCAAAGCAATTTTCACCAAGTGGAACTTGCTCAACTACAAACTTGATACCAGTTCTGGTATTTAGTCCAACGGTTTTGCTAGTTCCATTCTTCAAAGATTGCTGTGTATCAAATCCTAACCCAGTTCTGTCTCCATATGGTTTTCCAGATTTGAATCCAGTAATTGAACTCGATTGAGCAAACGATTCAGTTGCTGCCGCTGATGCAGTAGACTGATGCTGAATCTTTCCTTTATCAGTTTTAGTCAGTTTCAACATTTTTAATTCAGACTTCAATCTTTCAACTTCAAGAATTAGACTTTCTTTCTCAGCTTTGATTGATTCATAACCAGCTTGTATGGTTACCAGCTGATTCATCAATTCATCAAGAGTTTCTTCTAATTCTAGATCTTTTGGATTGGAGTCAGCAGTCGAAGAACATGCATTCATCATGGAAATCTGAGCTGAGGAGTATTTAGAGTTTGATTCACATACCTCATTTGGATCTTCCATGTGTGCCATTAAAGCCGTGTCATCGACAATCTTCGATGCCGACTTCATGTCTGATTCATCTCCAAAGCAGAAGTGCTCTTCTACCAACTCTCCTTGGTGGTGTCTTCTTGATCGATTCTGGACATTCGGCTTTATAGTGTCCTGGTTTCTTGCGGTTGAAAACAGAGGTATTCATCATCTTTCCTCTTTTCAGGAGTCCTTTTGATGAACTTTTGAGTGACTGGGTGTCCACTCTTCATTCTTCGAATTCTGTTCATCATTAGAGCCATTTGTTCTTCCATTTCATCCAATTCATGAATATTGTTGGATGAGTTTTCTTGAATCTCATTTGATCGCTTTGCAAGTCTTTGTGGTCTTTGGTTCTTCCAGAGCTTTGATTATTGCAATTTGTGGTTGTGAAATCTTCACTTTGAATTCATAAGCTTCGGATCGAAAAGATCTTGAATGAATCTTCTACATCAAGTCTCTGGATTCTTCCATGGCGGTGACCTTCATTTTCCAAAGACATTGGCAATGCCTTCAATATCCTGGTGTTGATGACTTTCTTTGAGTATTCAATCTTGAGTAGATCTAGTTCATCCATAATAGCACTGAATCTTGTCTCCATTTGATCAATGGTTTCTCCAGATTTCATCTTGAAATTCTCAAACTTTTGCTTTGCAACAGAAATTTTATTATCCTTGATTGAATCTGTTCCTTCGCAAACTAACTGAAGTTTGTCCCACATTTCTTTGGCAGTTGTGCATTCTTTCACCTTCAAGTACATGTTCTTTGTCAAAAGTGCGAGGATAAAGTCCATGGCAACATTGTTGAGATTGTTCCGCTTGCGATCATCACTAGTCCATTCAGATTTGGGTTTTGGAATTCGAACTTGTCTGTCACCTTCAGTTTGCATGTAGGTGATCTGGATTGGTCCAACAGTGAGTACATCCATCATTTCATCATGAGTAGCTGCTTGGAATGCCTACATACGACGTTTGTATTCGTCAAATCATCCATGTTGCACATAAGAATTTGTCTTGCATATTGATTGTTATCCATTGAGTGAGTGAAAAATCGGCAGATGATTTAAAACTTAGCTTTCAAATAAGAACAACTAGAGGATAACGAGCAAATGATATCTGGTTAAAGAAACACTGCTCCGATACCAATTGTTGGTCCCTTGGAAAGGCTAACACAAGTTTAGAGGGGGGGTGAATAAACTTGTCACCAAAAACTGAGTTTAAAACAAATTATGGTTTGAGATAAAAACTTGTGCGGAGTTGAGCTGACTAAGCCGAGATTATATCAAAGCGACTTAAGTCAAATCGAGTCAACCGGCAGCGGATATAATTTTAGCCTTTAAAGTGATCTTGTTATTCTGTTATGAAAACTGAGTGTTGTGAATTTCGTGAATGTCGATTGTAGATCGTGAGATGTATAACAATCAAATATCACAATCTTTGTAAGTAAATGCTAAATAAATAAGTAAATGCGTAAAGTAAATGAGTCGGATGTTATAGAGGTTCCGGTGGTGTAATCCCTGACGCCCTCTCTTCCCCTCGTAGTGCGGAGGAAAATTCCACTAGAACTTCTTGAGGTGAATCTGTTACAAAAAGTCCTAAATAATAGTCCTTGGCTAATCCTTAGCTTCACTATCTAAACAATTGCGAACATGTAAATTCTTTGCTCTTCAAGTGCTTGAACCACTCGGTCCTTAGAGGGTAGGATTGCCTCTTCACCACTACCACCACAAACACAGTCTACCCGATCGCTCATGTCACAACTATCCTTGACAAAACCTTCCTGGTTTGTTTCTTACAGTCTAAACCTTTGAAATAGAATCAAAGTTGGCAATGAGAATCAATAGATTGATTCTTGTTTGTGTTTCTTCAAAGTGTTGAATCCTTGATAAATTCTTTGTAGCTTTGAACACTTGAAGAAATACTAGATGTGATCTTGTTGTAGTTCAAATTGATGATAACAATTCAAATAGAGTGCACAAATTGCTTGTTAAATCTTGTATATGCTCTTGTTCTCTATATGTTTGTTGTAGGTGCAAAGTCTTCTATTTATAGTGTGAAGTCCAACGTTCATCTGGCTTTTATTTGAATTGTATATCTTGCAACGGTTATATTTTCTGACCGCTCATGCTGTGTCAGTGACTCATCCAATGAAATTTCTTTCTTTACAACGCTTGATTGTACTTTCGGTTTGTTGGATGGTGACCTATAAATCGAGTTTCCTTGTCGCTTTTCACTTATCGATTTCTAAGCGACTTGGAGCATTAATCGAGATTTTATTCTTCTTCAAATATCAAGATTACTCGGCTTTTCATCGATTACAATTGACTTAATCGAGTACACCATGATAAATTTATCATCTAAGAATTCATTGACCTTATGATTCTTAGGTCTTCATACAAGATCTATAAAGTCGATTCGAGTTACCACAATCTTGCTGAAGTCCAACTTCTGATCTCGACTTTTAATCTTCATAATCGAGTTTGATCCTCGATTCTTCATTCTTCAATTCATCGAATCTGTGTCCTCGCTTCTTCCATCTTCTAGATAAGCCAACCGAGTCAGTAACTCTCAAATGAACTTACCTTCTTCAAGTAGTGTATCTCGAGTCGCTTTGTTTGTCTTGATGAATTCCAGTTTTCTAATTGATTCCCGCCGTTTCACACACACTAATAATTACGATTGCTTGTCCGATGTAACCTATACAAAAATCGAGACTCTAATAAAACTTATACATTCGATTCTAGACATCTTTTAGCTTTTCACTATAATAACGGTGGCTCAAAGACTTCATCAAATGGGGTTAATACAACATTATAATAAATAAGATGAATTATCATCAAAACATAAATTTTATTTCCAACAAAAGTGCTGATGGAACAACTAGCCGAACGTAGCTACACCATGAACCAGGTGCAAAGGGTCAGTCATCAGGATACATGGATGGACCCTATAGTGTCCTATCTCAAGCATGGAATACTACCGAGCGACAAGTTCCAGGCTAGAAAGTTGAAACTTCTAACAAGCAGGTATTCCCTTTTCGATGAAATTCTATACAGACGGTCTTTTGCATCACCTTGGCTCAGATGTGCCTCGGAGGAAGAAGGAAACTATCTCCTAATAGAAATTCACCTCGGTATCAGTGGAAATCATGCGGGTGCTCGGACTCTGGCCAGAAAGTGTCGGCTATTCGGTTACCACTGGACCACCATGCAAGCCGATACAGTTGAACTAGTGACGAAGTGCAAGTTGTACCAGGTGCATGACAACCTAACCCATCAGCCTTCACAAGAAATGGTTCCTATGGTATCTCCTTGGCCCTTCTATCAATGGGGGGTAGACCTGGTCGGACCCCTTCCTCAAGCTCCTAGGAACCTGAGGTTCCTTGTCGTGGCAGTCGACTATTTTACCAAATGGGTGGAGGCCAATGCTCTAACTACTATCATAGGCAAGGCCATTCAGAAGTTCCTATGGAAAAGTATTATTTGTAGATACGGAATACCTAAGATCTTGATCTCAGACAACAGAATGCAGTTTGAAGACAGGATAGTCTGAACATGGTGCTCCGAGCTGGGCATTGCTCAACATTTTATACATCGGACACACCAGGCTAATGGCCAAGTCGAACAGACAAACAGACAAGTCAAAGTCAGTTTAAAGAAGAGGCTGGAAGAAGAAGGAGATAATTGGGTTGAACACTTACCCAACATACTTTGGGTGTACAGGACTACGCCAAATTCAGCAACTGGTGAAACACCTTTTTCATTGGCTTGTGGATGCGAGGCAGTCATCCAAGCTGAAATTGGACTCCCCTCTCTAAGGACCGAACTCCATGACCAGTCATACCAACACAACGATCTCAGGCAAGCCAAGGATGACTTGGAAGAAGCCAGGGAAGTGGCCCACATCCGAATGGCTAAGTACAAGCAGAGGATATCTCAGAACTATAACTCCAAAGTCAAGCACTAACTTCCCGAGTCTGCAGGGCAGGCTAAGAAAGAGCAGATAGAGATCAATTCAAATAACACAGTATGCCATCCATTCACAGAAGTAATGCATGCCATATTGGGGGCAAAGGAACCGGGTAAGTATTCAAACCAAAAATAAATTTCAAAACATAAACAAGAGTACTTCAAAGTAAAAATAAAAGTATAGTAGGGCAGAGCACCACTAACATCTAAAATATAAACAAGTTTTTTTTCAAAAAAGAAAAATGCATCTTAACAAAGGAGAGCAGTCAACCCTGGCCATCTGGATTCTGCTCTGCCGAAGAAGGAGCCGGCTATGTGCTTCTAGGGACAGGACGGCGTTTTGCATACTTCGTCCCAATGTCCTCCCCTCCTTTAAACTCTCTCAGGCGGTCATTATAAATTTGGCCTGCACCCGCCTTTTACATAGTCTTGTAATGCGGAAGTTGGTGAAGGACTAGCCCTGCATGCTGATCCTTCGCCTCATCAACCCCGAGAGTATACCCATGCTGCATGACAGGATTCAGCAAAGCCTTCAAAGCTCGAGCCAGGTGGTCGGAAGACTTATATTCATGCACAGCCTGGTCAATCCGAGCAGGGATAGAAGCTTCCATGGCATCCCTCTCACATCGAGCTTTAACCAGAGCCTGCCCCAGTTCAGAGTTCTCGGCGGTATACTTGTCATACGCAGCTTGCAGTTCTGCGGTACACCGACTTTTAACCTCCTCGAGCTGCTTCTGCAAGGCTGCGATCTCCTCATCTTTAACCCGAGAAGACTCTTTGTGCCTCTCCCGACTCGCGTGCAGCTCCTCGATACTCTTCCTTTGAGCCTCTTTTGCTGCCGACGACTCAGCGAGTCTGTGTAGAAACTCCTGGCCAATTTGAGCTCCCTGGAAAGATTAATCGTGAGACAAGGGAAAAAGGTACATAGTATGTAAAGTCAAGGTACAAAAGGGAAAACTTACCACAACAGCTAGATCCTGGTCAGACAGCTCGGCTAGACGCCCCTGACCCATTGCCGGCTCATCCTCGGAACTAATCTCTTCAACCTCCTCAACCGGACGGTGAGCTGTCTTCTTTTTCTTGGACTTACCCCGTCGAGAGGTGTCGACAACCGTTTTTTGCTTCCTCTTTTAGAGTCGGAACTCCTCTGCCTCCTGATCGCCTTCATCAACATCATCCACCCAGATCAATGGGATTCGGGAAGAAGAAGCAGGAGTATCTTCGGGAAGTCCAGATAGAATCCTGGATACTTCAGGATCCAGCACGTTCCCGGCAGACCGAGTGGCTCCAAGGTTGGTACTCTCAGTCCTCTCAGAATCTTGCTTTGAGAGGGACCTCAGTGGGAACTTCTTCTTCCTCGTCCACGTCAGCAAGCAGTTCCACAAAATTTGCCACTGTCAATAAAACGAGAAGAAGATTAGCACAAGTATTCCATAAATTCGTCAATAGAGATCTTAGTCAAAACAAAGATCCTACAATTTCTATACTCTGCCCTGCTTAATTCCCTATAAGGATCAGGCCCAACAGTCGATAGTTGAGCCGATTCGATCAACTTTGAAGAAAATTTCTTCACACTAAGATAAACACCGCTCTTCCGGATGTTGTCGATCAGTTTCTTGTCCACATCCGTAGGCCGAGGATCGCTACCCTGGTCGGCATAATTCCACCAACCTAAGTTGACCTCCACCTCTGGACAAATAAAGAAAAATCGAGACTTCCAACCCTTGTAGGAAGTTTCCCCCGGTGCGTTAAACTGAACGTCAGACATAAATTTGCCTCGGCGAGGAAAGCAGTAATATCCGGCCTACCCAGGGACCTGCTTGTGTTGATAAAAGAGCTGAAACGCTTTGACTGTGAAAGGGATGCAAGCTCATCGACACCAGATAGCGAATCCTACTATCGTCCTTATGCCATTCGGAACTATTTAGGCCAGACCCAACCTATAATGCTCCAAGAAATCCAATAGATCTGGGCAAATGGGAAACCTCAAGCCACAGAGGAGTTGATCCTTGTATACGGCAGAGTAGCCTACCGGAGCCCGGTAGGCATAGGCACCTGAAGCAGGAACAACAGGTTTGAACAACGGATTCTCCAGATTGTATTGATTGCAAAGAGAAGTTACATCCTTCTGGGTCAATTTGGTAGCAATGCCGTGACATGAAGCTTGGGACTTTAGGGCCATGTGAGCTTTTAGTGTCAAGACGAATCTAAAAGTCCCAGAGGAACGTGGAGGACCTGTGTAAGACAGAATGAATTTGGGGGCTAGTACAAGGGTTTCAAATCCTCTACGATTAATCAAAGGAGTGAGAACATAGTTTTCTGCTGGTAGAGAAGAAGATGCGCCAGAGGTAGCCCTAAAATGGGAGTTTTCGTCTTCCGATTCTGGCTCAGATTCGAACAGAGCTTCAATGGAATTATCGGAGAGAATCATAGGCTCGCTCATTAACTATAAAAAGTAAAGACGAGAAAGAACAAAAGGAGCTTACTTGTATGAAGGAGTTAAAGACTGGGATGGCAACCGGCAGCTTCAATCTTGGTTATAAATGACTTGTGTAACGTCTGACTAGACGTGACAAGATGGAGTGGTTATAAGTCCCAAAAAGGAACCTAGGGAAAACCATTTCATTATTACCCATATATAAGACGCTTCATTTCCCGTGTCCGTCATCACAGTGTGATAACGGTAACGAGGCCACGTGTCAAGTCTACCCTAGAACGATCCAGTCCTGCTTCAATAGTAAGGTCTACCCAGCCCCCATGGAGTCCGGCCAGACCTGGGGAGCTTATGATGATGGTCAGGATAGAGCCTGCCACGTGTCATTCAGAGAATGGTGTTACAGAAAGTGTATAGAAAGGCCCCGGGGCCAGGAGCTCCATCTCAGATTGGCCTGACCCACGAGGGATGTTTTCCCTCTCTCTTCCCAATCTGACCACTGCAGGGCGGCTCGGTCATGGAAGTTGGGAGAGTCTGGTCGAGACGACCTGAGGTGCCCGATGCAGGACGTCGGGACTCTTCCCTCTAAGGGGAATTTAAGCACGTGCCTACTTAATTAGGTAAAGAAGGTGAATCCCGTGATTATAGGATCTGCTAATTTAAACATAATCACAATTATGTTTAATAAAAGATTTAGACAAAATAATCCTTAGGGTTTAGGAGTCGTATACTTGTCAAACAAGAAAAGAGGGTGAGACGCCTCCATATATAAACTACCCTAAGGAACTACAAAGACTTGATTTCAATTACATTCATTGGATACGTAGGCAACTTTAGAGAAACTAACTCTCAAGCTTAGTCTAAATCACATCCCAATTTCCATCTGCATTGTAATCAGTTCTTGGTAAGTTGTTCTAGAGTATTTAAACCCGGATCATATACTTGACGAGTTCCAGCATCGTCAAGAAACAAGAAACCTTTGGCCTATGATCCTACGGTACAAGGCAAACCCCCTCATTGTCCTAATGCCATTAGATGTGATCTAAGGATGGCCCAGATGTAATAAACCAAGATATGATAGATAGGCTCTACCATAGGGAATCGTAGACCAGCCTTCACTTGCGTGGTGTACATTGTACAATCACCCTCAAGGGGCTAATCGGCCTTATCCTCATGGTAGACAAAATAGGAAAAAAAAAAACATCCTCATTAATTTTGTATTTTTGGAAACACTAATTAATCTGACCTTGTTTCACGACGGAAGAGATGTTTTTCACCAGGGGATTTCATCCTCTTTCGGTTCAGACGTGGCTCTGACCTGAGACCCTAAGGAGTTCTCTCTCAAGTTTCAAAAATATCCTTACTAAAAGCCTTATGGTTAGATGGCCTATGGGGGTTGTGTTTTAAGCATTAAATTAGAGAAATAATAACGGGAAAAGAAAAATGGAATTAGTTGTAGAAAGATACAAGTTAGGACTTTGAGAAATTGGAGATTAAGGTGCATAACTTTCTCTCAGACGGTATTGATAGGACTTAAAAAGTTGCCAAGATGTAAATAGAAAATACGCCAAGAGGTAAATAGAAAATACGATTATGCTTTTATATTTAACCGGATGAAGTAGGTGAAGAGTCATGCTAACTTGAAAATTGCTCGATCAATGGGATTTATAGGTAATCATGAGGTATAGTCTCACGAGATAAGTAAACAGCGTTTCAAATTTCAGAATACAGGCTATCATACGTCACTGGCATTAGAAACTGTTGGACTGTAGCCTCTCTTTTGCTCATCATAAAGCATACCTGACCTATGATATACATCCCTGCTCAGGTCTTGGGGACTTTTGACATGGATATGATGGGGCACTTCATCGTGTGGAACTAAATATTCTAATTCGGATATTATCAGCAAATAGGCCGAAAGGTCTCAGCTAAATATTGGGCCCTATGTTTCAAAGGACTTCTGCAAAATCTGTCTCTCTCAAAGACATGTCGCTTTAGTTTATCGGATATGACGTTGGTCGCCCTTCTGCCTTTCTACAACCTCGACCGATGTAAGACATCTATGAGCTCGTACCGCTAACATGGAGCAGGACCACCTCGGATATGAATTCTCAGCTTAATACAAATCGTCTTCGACCTCATACAGTACTTACACTCAATCAGCAAGGCATTAACACACGATCTTATAACCGTTACATCATTCACGCCATAAGAGGCATGACTACACCATGATTGCTTCATAACGGCAACATGTCTCCACGAGAGAAGCCTATAAAAGGATTATCAACCTCACAATTCATAACTACATTTTTTCTTTATCCCAACATCTTGGGTATGTAGACATTTATTAATTTGGTTCAACTAATAATCATATAAAAACCCAAATTACTGATCGGGCTATACTCACGAAGCCCAATTACTCGACTCATAACCCGGTTTTTATCACTGATGATTTTTAGGATAAATCACGCAGGCGCACACACACACACACACACACACACACACACACACACATATATATATATATATTACAATACAATTTTATATCATTGATATTTATGTGACCCTATAAGAATCGATAAGTGCTCATACATCATAAACAAATGGTATAAAAAATGTTCACAGTATTTTGTAAATGATCATTTTATCGTGTATTAGTATCACTACTCTTTGTGATAAAATTCAAAAACGGATCCATGCTAGACCAAAGGTATGGAAAGAAAAGAAAGAAAAGAATATTAAATAAATAATAATAATAATAATAATAATAATAATAATAATAATAATAATAATAATAATAATAATAATAAGGGAACTAATCCGAACATCGCACTCCCAGCAGAAGCACCAAATTTTATCCCTAAAATAATATAAAATAATACATATCTCTATTTTACAACATCTCAATCCAAAAACCTCCACAACAGCATCCATATCCTTATCCATATAACATTTCAAATAATATTAAATAATACATATTCTACCTCACAACCCTATTTATACACATTAAATATTTATTATTTCACTCAAAGTAATTTATCTCTATTCCTATAATTTTTATAATAATTAAATATGTTAAGTGCGTGAATAAACAGATCTCACAAAGTAGGGATCTGATTTGTTCATATCCCTAAAAATAAATAGGGATAGAAGCTACTAACAATGGAAAGTATTACAGGATAAACTCTATTTTTATCTTCGTTTTAGAAATATGACAGTATAGAAGCCTTCTGGAAGTCTCTGAGAGTGAAATTTAGTTTAAAAGCCACCTAAAAAGCAATTACATTGACATCTTCTCTATGTTTTCCAGCTGTGTACGACACTAAATATATATGGACACTACGTTCCAAACAAGCTAGATGATCCGCAACCAAAGTAGCTGAGGGTGCAAAAATATTTAGTGGGTAAAGTCAGTTGGAAGCAGACAAAGCCATTGTTCGACCAAATATGGAATGGCATAAAAAGTTCTTGTCCTCATGCATGAATTTCGAGCCCACCTGCCATCCCGAAAAGGAATATGTTAATGTCTAAATTGTATTCTCTCCGGTTTGTTTTTTTAACTGTCGGAGAGAAAAATGAGTTATAGATTAAAAAAATGATTAATATTTTTGAAATATAATGTAAGGTAACAAAATTATCCTTCATTACCTATGAAAAATTATATCAAAATTTAGGCTAGTCAAATAAAGGATAAAAATGGAAAAATAAAAATAAATCTTGCATTGAAATTATAAAATGACAAACATATAAAAACAAAGCAAATTTTGAATGTGACAATTAAATAAAAACGGAGAGAGTAAATCACAATTCACAAACTCAATTATAATTTCCATTTCTGCATTGACGATAGTGTGTATTATTGACAATATACATGGGGGTTATTTGCTTTTCTATTTACTACTGCACTGGCACTTACTATTTGTACCACAAAAATTACTTGACACACATGATTTTTATATAGGAGCGTCGATCACGCGCTGGTGTTCTTGTGGAACACCAACGTCGCGATGGCGTTGGTGTTCCACATGAAACTGTGATGTGACCGACGCTCCTATATAAAAAGTGTTAAATCTTAACGTCGACCCATGACCGGTGGTGTTCACAGTGGCATGACCGCAGGCGTTGGTGTGTGCACAATGAACACCAGTGTGAGTGGCGTTTTTTTCACCCGAAAAAATATTCATTAATGTGGTGCAAGTAGTAAATAGAGGTCCAAATAGAACCCCCCTATACATAATTCGGCTGAGGGAATCATTGCTATTATTGAGAATCAGGAAAGCTGCAAGCTTTGAAGGCCAAGAGTCCAACTTCAATACGGAAGCAGCCTATTGACATGCCATGTTCACACCACCGGTTCCTTGTTGGCTATGGTAAATTGGCTAAACCGACTCTCCTTTCTGTTATCAAGTCAGACCAAGAGGTGATACTAACCCGATGAGGTCTCGGTTTAGGTCCAAACATGAAAACTTCGGTTCAATTGTGGGTTTAAATTCATGCCCCGTGGGATTTCGGTTATATGGCAGGAATTAGAACACAATTAATGGGGGTCTTCGGCTTCTTGACCTTTCTCTGATTCGAAAAACTCGATTGACCCACATTCTGAACCCTTGTGTGCTCTGTGTAAAGATTTAGGTTCAGTTCTTGTTCATAGTGACGGTTTAATCTAGTTCTATTGACTTACAAGTAGTCAAACTCCCCTCCATAGTGTTAGTGTTGATTACTGGTTCAAATAAATTGATGGTTTAAGTCTCATAGCCTAATACCCAATTAACCGCAGAATGGAAACCCGGGTAGCAAATGTGCAGCACTTAACCTAAAACCAAACTTACCAAAACCAGAAATATAGCACATGGTTGAATGAGAGCTCGGTTATTGGAGTTTGACAATTGTAGGTCTCTTTGGGCCGTTTTACATGCCTTCTAGGCTATAAATAGACCAGTACACCAAACAGGATTGCAACAACTCAGAAATCCTTTCTTGAGCAATCCCACATTTCAATTACACTTAAAATTTCCCATTTTCTGGTTCTTTTGTTCTAGCACAGAAGTTTGGGAGTTTGGTAATCTACAGCATTAGCCAAACAGCTGATTCCGGTCTTTGCTATAAAGAGGAGTTGTACCAATCATTAGCATAGACACAATCCCTGGTTTGAGGTCCTTGGTGTTCCCCTTTTGAGGTAACACATTGACTTAAGTCCTAGCTCTTATTTTATGTGTTTTTTTGTTATTGGTGTGATTGCTGTGTTATGTCAACATTTTCAGTAATCTTAGAATACTGTTTTTGCTAATGTTTTGTCTGAGTCTGTTCTTTCTTGAAGCACTGAATTTGGTGGCTGATCCTAAAGTGATCGAGAGCAAGATGATATCGATTTGATTGGTGCAAATACCAAGTCAAGGCGCTGAGTGGGATGTCTTGTCTATGCTCGAGTTTAAATTTGAATGAGCATCTTAGGTCTTTGTTTTGTGTTGGACAGAAGTCCTGGTTATGATTCTGGAGATGGACTCATATGATGGATCCAAGGATCCCTTGGATCATCTTTTTCAATATATGACATAAATGAATCTATACAGTGCTCCTGAGGAAATGAAGTCTAAGGAATTTCCAACGCTACTTACAGGAAGAGCCCGTGAATTGTTTAGAAAACTCCCGGAAAGGTCGATCTTCAGTTTCGAGGCATTGGGTAGGGCAATTGTTAATGCCTTCATTTCAGCTAAGCCATTCCAAAGAAATGCAACTCACCTCATCACAATTAAACAAAAGAGAGAGGAGACTGTTCTCCAATACATTAAGAGGTTCAATGAGGAGCCAGTACATGTGAAGGACGCGGACGACCATCTCCTAATTGCATCATTCATAGCAGGGCTACGGAAGGGGAGATTGCATGTAGAACTGAACAATAAACTCCCTAAGTCCATGGAGGAATGCAAGGAGATGGCATACAAGCACTACCAAGGTGAAGAGACAAACAGGTTGAAGAGATAATAAGAGAAAGGGGAGTCCAAGAAAGAAAATACAAAAGACCGAGCTGACAGAAAAAAGAAGCCGGTCTGCGACCGGATGACATCCCCAGTCACAGATCGGCTGGGAAAGAAATGAGCTCTTCAAGAAAGGGATTATATCCTTCTCAATAGGTCACTTGAGCAGGTTCTCACCATTATGGGAAGGAAGGGTTTGACCCAAATTCCACCCTCAATGAGAGGTCCTCAAGATAGAATGGACCAAATTAAGTTATGTGCTTATCATAAGGATGTCGGGCACGATTCTGAGAGCTGCAGGGACTTGAGAAGAGATATCGATGCGGCTTTCGGCACCGTTATTCGGGTTCATTGGTCCTCTAGTTCATCCTATGGGGATGATAAGCATTGTCAAAAAATTTGGACAGGAACACAGGAGCAAGACCCTCATGATGAATTATGTAGTGATTAAAGCTCCATCCGCGTACAACATTATTATGGGATGACCGGCACTGATCGAGCTCTGAGCTGTGATTTCTCCAGCTCACATCAGCTAAAAATTCCCCATTCTAGGAGGATCAGTAGAGATCAAGGGAAGTGTGAAAGAGGATTGATATAAGTCAACCATATGATGCATTTGATTATGTTTTACTCTCATTTCTTGAGCATTTAGTGATATTTTCGCATCAAATTGAGCAAATATTGTGATGATATGAACCACCTTTTGTATATAGTAAATATTAGGAGAACTAATCATTTTGGTATACTCTGAGGCTCATTTGCCTAATTTTGTTATTAGAATTACCTGTGGTATCTTCGTGTTTTTTGTCTTGTAGCACATATACCGAGGTTTAGAGGCTTAATTTTGGAGATGTTGAAGCCTAAAAAGTGTTAGAGAAGCAATCCATGCATCAAGAGGGAATCTTCACTTCTGTTATGTATCCGTCTTAGGCCGGAAGTCAGCCGGCTCACGCCGTGTTGCATTCAAGGAAAAACAGAAGGTTTTCATGTGTACTAGGTGCAGACCGGAACATCCTCGGTGCACACCGGAATTTGAAATTTTATCTGATAAAGCATTTAATGCTTAATGACGGATCCAACTACTTTGTCGGTTCCGGTGCAGACCGAAAATCCAAATTCAGAAAATAAAAGAGCTCATTTACTCTCATTTGAAAAGAACACACACCCAACCCTCTCTCGCTCATCTTGAAGGCACCCTAATTCTCAAGGCTCTCCTAGCCAAAATCACTTATATTTAGCTCTTAAATGCAATTGTAAACATTGAGAATTTGTAGTTTAATCTTTCGTATTACTTTGGTTGGAGCAAGATTGTCACTTTTGTGTATAAAACTCCATTGAAGTCCTTTGAAGTTGAATGAAAGCTTCCTTTTTCAAGTTCATAGCTTGTGATTGGTAAATTCATAGTTTTTACTTTGTCTTAATTGTTCAGATGGCTATGAATTCTTACTTTGACATGTTGGTGCTTATAGTTATAAGTGGCTAGTCACATACTAGCCAAGGCAATGTAGTTGTGATAGTTTAATCTCTTATGGTTGATTGAGAGTGATTGTTCATGTTTCTTAGTTTCATTTGTGTTGACCTTTTCCTACTTGCATTGTATGGCTTGTTTGTGTTGGAGTAATTAACCAATGCTTGCACACACACACACACACTTAGTGGATACCGAACGGAGATATTAGGTGTGAGAAAGAGATAGGAGAACCGGAAGGTAAAGTTGACCTTTATTGGAGCTCGATTTCTTATCCGGAGAGATGACTAGTTCTTGCATTCAAGTGTTTATCATGTTGAATCATTAGGCCTAGGGTTCTTTGGCCAAGGATGAGACATAGTGCGGCTTCACACACTCGTATGAGGGGAAGTTGTTAGCTTAGGAATGCACCGTACCACACATTTTAACATCGTTGGAAGGTTGGTAGGTAATCATTCCCAAGATACTAGAAGAGGTTGCTTGATCAATGAATTTGCCTTGGTTAGGTCTTTTACTATTTGATTATCATTTTAATCGTAGAGTTAGAACAATTCATTTCTTGTTTTCTTGCGACTTAGATCAAGATAATAATAGCTAATTGTTGTTTGACCTCACATTCCTTGTGGATACGACCTTGACCACTTACTAGACTACAATTGAGCTGGTACACTGTCGGTAAGATTGGACACCTAGAAAGTTTCGATCATGGCTAGAAGATGCTACGGCGCCATGATCAAAAGAAAGGGTGCACTTCAGGCTTGAGAGACCAAGTCACATGATCCAAAACAGGTTTGAAGTACTCATAATTTGCCCAACTTTTATTTTATTCTTGCAACTACGATTCAAATCGCTTTATTTACTTCTGTTCAGACATTTTGCAGTAATTGCACCCGTTGGGTGCCTATTTCATGTTGCTTTATTTATCCTTTTTTACTCTTACATATGTGGTGAATGACTATAACTGAGCTTCATAGGATGAACTCAGTCAAATTCATGTAAGTCTGCAGGACATACAAACGAAGCTTCGCAGGACGAACTCATTAAGTCCGCAAGACGGGCATTGATTTGAGTTCCGTAGGTCGGACTCAACCATTTGCAAAGGACAAATTCATTAAGTCCACAGGATGGACATCGATTTGAGTTCCATACGTCGGACTCAACCAGTTTGCAAAGGACAAACTTATTAAGTCCACAGGACGGACATCGATTTGAGTTCCGCAGGTCGGACTCAACCAGTTTGCAAATGACAAACTCATTAAGTTTGCATGACGGACATCGATTTGAGCTCCGCAGGTCGGACTCAACCAGTTTGCAAAGGACATACTCATTAAGTCCGCAGGATGGACATCGAATTGAGTTCTGCAGGTCGGACTCAACCAATTTGCAAAGGACAAAGCCATTGAATTTGACGAATTTTTTAGTTCAGTAGGAAGAGTTCAGACTCTCAAAACCTATATAGGGTTTCAAAATACTGAGCTCCACAAGGAGAACTTGGGAACAAGAAACAAAGTATTCCATCCAAAACATTAAATTTGTGTATGGCATACTACGGGGCAAGGGACCCCCATAACGAATCAAAATGCTCAAAGGCAAAAACTGATAACAAACGCTAAGTCAAAAGACTTAGAAAAATTGTAAATCTTAAAATCATTGTACATGTTACAGGTCCAAAACAATTCGAAGCCAAGATAAATTACAAGGTCAAAAATTAAGGCCCAGGAGTTGAGATCTGGCCAGGTGCTATTGTAGAATCTGACCTAGGCAGTTCAGTAGGTGTCTGACGAGGAACACGGTGAGCTACGTGCTTGGCCACAATGTCCTCTCCTTCTCGGATCTCCCTCAGCCGATCGTTGTAGACCTTGTCCATGCCCTATTTTTACATGACTTTGTTGGGAAGACGATCAATTTCCAGGTCGGGAAATTGAGCCCGAGCTTCATCCACCTCTATAGTATAAGTCCCGCTCACCGCGGTGCAAGCAGTAAGTTCAAGGCCGGAGAAAAATCTGGTGACGCCTTGAAATCCTTGATCACACAAGCAGGGGATGCTTTGAGATGGGCCGCAAAGGTCTTCTTCTCTTCTCAAAGCTTGGTAATAGTCCGCTCCAGCTCGGCTCTTTCTTCTAAATGCTCGTCCACCACAGTTTGGAGGGATCCTTTGTATTTAATCTCCAGGTTCCAACGCTCAACCACTAGAGCTTGGAAGCTTCTCTTGGAGGGTTTTATTCTCCCAAACTAAGGACCGCAGTTGCTCCTTGAGTTGATCACGCTCATAAGACTCCTTCTCAAGGTCAGCGACCTTTTTCCTTAGCTTCTCCATATAGACAGAAGAAACAGTCAACCTTTTGAAGATCTCTTGCCCAACAAGAGACCCCTACAAATGAATAAAATGAATTACTCGCCAGAAAAAACAAGAGTGAAAATTAAAAAGAAGCAAGTGTTACTATCAAATTACTTACATAATCAATGGCCTAGAGACTTACATTGGCCAGTTCTTTGTCTTTCATCTCCAAGACCGGATCATGCATGAGATTTTCCTCATTCTCCTCCTCATCCTGATCAGTAGGGTCAGAAGTGAGACCTAACAATGTGGCAGATCTTCCCCTCTTCCTCGACTGAACCCCGAGCAACCACGGGGGTGCTTGTTTGACCTCTTCTTATAAGAGGGTCCTCACCATCACCCACTTCGCCATCCTCATCATCATCCTGGAATTTCTTTGGTGGGAGCTGCTAGGTATACCCCAGGGTAGAATAAGGCGGGTAATGTTGCCTTGTCGCTCTATCGGTGGTTGGAACACGCCGGCGTCTAAAGGCAGTCTGCAGCCCAGGCAGGGCGTGCTCTTAGTGTGTGTCCTCTCCGTGGAGGCTTTTTCCCCAGCCTGCTCATCTCCCGTAGTAGGTAGCAGACTGGAAAAGGATGTCACTACAAAGAGCAAAGGAAAACGCAAAAGGGATTAGTCCACGGCACAAAGTTAAAGTAGGAAAGGAAAAAATAAATACAAGCAATGAATCATACGGATAGATTGGTCCTCAACACTAAGGGGAACATGGGGGTTGGTCCCGGCCTCATCCAGCCGAGCTGCATTGATCAGCTGAGAAGATAACTCTTTGACGGTATTGGAGATACCGGAATCCAGAATAGATTGTACCTTGGAAAAATCAAAATTCTCCGAGGAAACATATTTAAGCACGTCGTTTGGCCTCCATCGGCTTAGCTCGGCCATTCCTCTATCCCGAACAAAGAAGAAACGGGCATGCCATCCATTAATCGGTAAGGGTCTGTCAACAATATAAGCCAGGATACCAGACCGGCGAGGGAAGTGATACCACCCTTTGGACCCCGGATTCTTTCTGATTTAAAAGGTTCACCGAGAAACAAACCCCGACCATCCGGCACAAGATGGCGAACCCTATAATGCTCCTAACCCCATTAGGTGCAACACTGGCACCACTATGCCATAGTGCCTTAACACCGCCAAAAAGGTAGGACACTAGGGTAATCTCGGTCCCCATTAATTGGACTTCATAAACTGCACAAAACCCCTCCAGAAGGTCGGTAAGAATATGGCCAAGAACCGCCAGGAAGTGCAGGGGAAAATACCTCATATCTATCCTATATTCCTAGAAAATGTAGTCTATTCTACTCTCTGAAAGAACGGATTCTATCCATAGCTACCTATTATGTTTTGGGTCACTTTTTGGATCTTAAACCTAAGGGCAGGGTCGAATGTCTCCGAGGCAGGACCGGAAGAAGAAGCAAGATTCAAATAAGCTCTAGACCTCTCAGTCTCAGGCTCAGATTCAAATGAAAAGAATTCTTCTATAGAAGAACTTGATAGGGTTGAATCTCTCATCAATAGATACGAATGTAGAAAAGAAATGCTTATTTGCAAGTGAAAGTAGAGAGGTGGGACTTACTTGTGAAAGGGAGAGGAGAAATATGCAAAATGATACGAGTCACAAATAAAACGCTGTAAATGGTAAGAATTGACGGTTGATGTAACAAGGGTTATAAACCCTATGATGTCCTCGAGAACCGTCCCACTTCAAGGAACGTGTGCGGGAAACGCCTAGGGTTCCCAAAAAGTTTTGACAACATCATGTGGAACTATGTCATCTGGCAGAATAAGCTGTGTCAAACCTTTCAAGGTTAGATGATGTAGGATGAACCTCAGCTATGGAAAATCTGACCACCTTGAGAGACATGGAGGGCTTATGACGGAGGTCATATCGGCTCCTACCACATGTCGTTCCACAAATATGTTGGGAGTCAACTTTACGTGATTCCGGTGCATTTTCCACCCCCGTTTATCCCACTTTTAGCATATTCTCGGTGTTTTTAGACCGTTTTCGGGTAATATCGTGTGTTTATAGCACGGGAAGTAAATCCGTCGCTTTGATGGTTTACTACCTCTTTTTAGTGATATTAACCCATTCCCGAGCACTTTTACCCTCCGGAATCGTTTGTGTGTGTTGTTCGTTCATGAGATTGTAGGGTCTAGGTGTCATGAGAACCCAGAAGGTGAATATTTATGACGATAAGTATGATCAAGGTGCAAGAATGAGCAAAGGAAGAAGAAAAATGAAGAAAAGGAAGAAAAAAAAAAGTTGGAATCTTCATGCTACGTTCTGTTTATCAGAAATTTGACCTATGATGGAGGCATTTTCTGGTCATGGACACTTCATGAAAGTTTTAGATAATTGAAAGATATTTCCAAATCATTTTGAATCACTCAAATCGGAGTTCTACACGCGAACATATCATGGTTTTACCGCAGTTTAAAACTATCAAATCTCAAACGCGCGTTTGGAGGTTTCAAAGCAGCGTTTCAACTTATAATTTTGAACAATGAGTACATGAAAAAAGCGCGCGTTTGGGGACCTCTCACACGCAGCGTTTGGGGCCGTTTTCACAGATTTTTGCCCTTATAAATACCCATTTCCATAAAATTTCATTGGATATTCTTCCTCTCTTAGCTAAACTATACCCACTTTAGCATAAATTTTGTAATGGATTATTCCACTTTCTCTTAGCATAGATTAGCATAAACATAGCTTAATTATTCCATTTCCAAGCTCAAATTCTCATTCCAACTTCAAAGCCTCCACCTTTTAATTAGTTCTTTATTTTGTACTTTTGGATCTCAAACTTGAATTTCTTCAAATTAATGGTAAATTTCTCTCCTCTTTTACTTAATATGGCTTTCATTTACAGTTTTATGTATGTTTTGATTAGTATAATGAGTAGCTAATCCCTTTTCATAGTCGAATCATGGGAAATTTGGTGAAATCACCCTTTGGGTGATGAAATTGGGAGTGGGTAGTGCCTTTTATTGTTGTATCTTGCATATTTCACGTCTTAGAACTTGTTATAACGGATTTGGGCTAGATTAGCTACCTAGGCCAAAGTAAAACACATCAATCTAAAGAGTTTTTCAGATAGAGAGATGTGGGAAAAGGGGTTCTAAGATCACGGCGTAGACCGGCTTAGTTGTTAAGCCCGGGCCCAAAGTGAGGTTACTCGTTTTAACGTTTAAGCGGCTCTAGTGCATAGCATGTTTTGTTATGAATCTTCTTTAGGGAAGGGTAGTTAACATGGCATAAGGTGTTAGGAGAGAGTTGTTGAGACCTTAGCACCGGAATTAGAGAGTACGCGCACCGTGAAATTTGAATGTGAAAGTTCGTTTGTTTAATGCACACTCCCAGTTTTGTCTACCCTTAGGGTTGAAACTAGCTATATTGATCATGGTTCGGCTATGTCTCTTAATCTATCTTTAAAACCTAGTAGTTTAATCTTCTTTCTTTCTTTTCTATCTTTAGACTCGTTAGTAAGAATCACTTTAGTGTCGTTGTAGTAAACAAGCACTTTAAAAACATTGATCACCTAGACTAAGTAACACGTTCGCTTTGGTACTCACAAACACTTTTCCCTTGGGTTCGACTCGCACTCTCTGTAGCTATTCTAGGAATCGACCCGGTACACTGCCAGTTAAAGAGTTAGTTTGCCCACGGTTTCGAGTCTTTATAAATTGTTTTTGAAGGGTGAATTTTAGCTCCAATCAAAATGGCGCCGTTGCCGGGGAATTGTGTGCTATTTGTGATATCTTGCAAGTGAACCGAAGGCTTGGGCCTAGGTTTTATTTTATTGATTTCGTGTTGTTTGCTTTTAGTAGTGCATGACCCGGAGATCTCAAACACCACTCGAACCATACATGGACGGGATTGAGGCTTACGCAAGGCGTAGAAATAGTCAAAGAAGAAGAGGTCATCAAGTAGAGGAGTCGAATCCGGTCTTTGAAGAGAATAGTTTAGGTGAGTTGGGAGAAGGATCCGGTATGGCACAAAACAGTGAACAAGGCTTTGGAAGGAAATTTGGGGGACAATAATGGGGTCCCGAATCAAAACCCGCCTCTTGTCAACAACAATGCATAAGGAGGTGGGAATGGACAAGGAAATAACTTTGGGAATGTGAATGAGCAAATGCCACATAATGGTCAACATGGGGCCCAAGGAAATCAAATGGATCCCCTTGTTATGCAACAGTTCAATGCATGGATGTTGAACCAATTTCTACAGAACCAAAATCAAGCTCACAATCAAGGTGTAAACGCGATGCCCAATTGGTTTAACGGTCAGCAAGAGCAAAATCAAGGCGGTTTAACTTGTAGGGACTTCGTGATGGCACCCACGGTGACCATGGGGCACAGTCCAATTCGAATGCCACCGGTGGCCACCAATAATTTGGAATTGAATAGAAATATCATACATTTGTTGGGAGATAATGCTATATTTAGAGGGACCACCACTGAAAATCCTCATATGTTCATTGATCATTTCCTACAAATTTTGCACAATACTAAGATAAATGGAGTCGGTGAAGAAGCGCTTAAACTTATGCTATTTCCCTTCTCCTTGAAGGAACAAGCCATGACATGGTATGACTCATTGGCTCATGATTCTTTGCACACTTGGGAGGACGTGGTTATGACATTTCTATTCAAGTATTACCCACCATCAAAGACATTGGACATGAAAGAGGCTATTATCTTGTTTAATGCCTATGAAGGAGAAGAATTGTATGAGTCATGGGATAGATTTAAAGCGTTATTGAGAGAGTGCCCGGGGCACGGCTTGCGACATTTTGAGGTAGTTCATGCATTTTTCCGAGGGTTGGAGCCGGTGCACCAAGGGACCTTGCATGCTTCGTGTAATGGGGATATTATGAGGATGATACCGGAGGTGGCTATGAATCAAATTGAGAAAATTGCCGAGACCTCAAAGCAATATGTGTCTTCAAGTAGAAAAGGGCCAAGGAGTAAAAATCCGGGATTGGTTGAAGTAAAGGAAGTGGAGACAAATGAGCAATGTCAAGCTAAGATGCAAACGATGGAGAAAAGGTTGGAGAACCTTGAAAGAGAAAATGAAAAGGCAAGGCTCTGCCAAATATGTGTAGGCCAACATTCGGCTAAGGATTGTGGGATGACACACAAATCTCAAAATATGTCATATCCACGATCCTCAATGCAAGGACAAGCAAGTTTTTCGTCACAAGATAGTCCAACTGATCTAGCCAAGAAAATTATGAACATGTATGCCATGGGGCAACTGAGTGCGGGGCACTTGGGCTACAATCCGATTCATGAATCAATTTCAAAGCGCCGAACAAGGCCAACAAAATGAGCAACTGGTTGTGGATAATTCTCAATGTTATGAGGTGAATTATGTGGGGCAAAGTCAAGATGGTAATTATGATCAACAAAGTGATGGTTTTTGGAGAAATAATAATCAAGGTTGGGATCAAAACCATCAAGGGCAGAATTGGAACCGGTATTTTGACCAAGGCCAGAACCAAGCTTATAGGCAAAATCAAAGTTCGTTTTATCAAGCGCCTAACCAACAAGCCCAATACTATCCTCAACAATCTCAACATCAACAACAAGGGGGTACTTACCAAGCAACTCCTCCACCACTTGTTCCCATTCCTCAAAAGAGTGCAACCGATGTCATATTGGAGCAAATGAACAAAAACTTTGCAGAGATACAAAAGGACATGGTTGAGATCAACTTCAAACATGGGTCCGCCATTCGGAATCTCGAAACACACATGGGGCAAATCACCGATAATGCCATGGTGAACTTGAAAGGAGGCTTACCGAGCGACATGAAAAATAATCCCCAAAATGTGAAGGCCCTATTTTTGAGAAGTGGTAAAGAGGTGGGTGTTGACAATGCTCGAGGAGAAAGGACTCAAAATCTATCAAAGAGAGAAAGGGGTATTGATGAAGATGATGATTTCTATAGGCCGGTTGAGGAAGAAGACTTGGAAAAAGGAAATATTGAGGCAGAGTTGGAAGCAATGAGAAGAGAATTGAAGGCCGTAAAGGAAGAGTTGGCGAATGCAAAGAAAGAGAAAGTGACAGACAAGGAGAAGGAGTTTGTGGCAATTGACATTGAAGAAGAGGAACCGAGTAAATCAATGGAGAAGAAGGGCACAAGTGAGAAAGCACCTTCACGCATGAAAGGTAAGAAAGGTATAATCCCGCCTCCCTCTCCCAATTTTGATTTAAGTACTTTACCCTACCCACCTAAAGGTCATAGACAAAGTCATTTGAACCAAGCTCAGAACCGTTTCATTGAAATTTTGCGTAAAATTGACTTGACCATTCCCTTTCTTGAAGCACTTGCAAACATGCCTGCTTATTGTAAAGTCTTAAAAGGCTTGCTAAATGATAAGAGTAAAATGAAAGGTTTGGTATGTTTGAATGAAGAGTGTTCGGCGATTTTTTATAGTAAGATACCCCCAAAAATGAGAGATCGAGGTGGGTTCACCGTCCCTATTACTATTGGTGATACTGTGATTGAAAATGTGTTGTGTGACCTAGGAGCTTCTGTGAGCTTAATGCCTAGGGCCTTGTACGAAAAGTTAGGGTTGGGTGAGCTAGAACCCACGGGGATGACCTTACAAATGGCGGATAGGTCGGTTAGGACACCTATGGGGGTAGCAGAGGATGTTCTTGTGCAAATAGATAAATTTACCTTTCCCGTAGATTTTGTCGTCTTAGACATGGCGATGGTTTCTAAGACTTCTGTTTTGCTTGGTCGTCCTTTCTTGACTATGAGTGATGCTAACATAGATGTGAAGAGTGGTGATATTACTTTTCATGTGGGTAAGGATAGTGTGACATTGAATGTGTATAAGTCTAAATCCCTTTCTTGTCATTCTGTCGAATCTAATTTTTCTTGTGTTGTTGCTACCACTAACCCACAGGTTGATAAGGAGCTAACTGTAGAAGTCACGGTGGATGCACAAAAGGTCGTTGATGGAGTGAAGATCAAGACCAAGGATAAACCGGGATCGTCCGTCTCACCATCATTGTCTCATCCGGACCATAAGCCACTCATCATAGACCCGGGAATTGGATTTCAAGTCAAGTTGAAGAAAAAGGGAACCCTAAGCAATGTGCACCTTAAAGAGAAACCAGAGCGGGAACCAGAAAAGAAAATATTGAGTGTTTGGCAAGAGGTAACTTCACGAGCTAGAAGAGGTATCCCATGTGTTAACTCCACCCCTTTAAAACCCCCTCGCGGTGTCTCTCATGAATATACTTATAATTGATATGCTATGTGTTAGGGTGCTTTGTGATGCTTCGTGGTTCGGGCCGTTGTTTTGAGTCTTCTGTGGTATGAGTCTGTTTGGTGCCATTAAGTCGATGCTAACGACGTTAAACAAAGCACTTCTACCTTTTCTCGCCTGTGCCAATAGTATAACTTTGAAAGAATTGGCACTGTATAAGTCATCCCGTCGAGCCAACGACACAAAACAAAGGCCCTTGAAGGAGGCAACCCACCTTTTTGGTAGTAATAATGTGTTTGGAGTGGTCTTTGAGTGCAAGAGGGGAGAGTTTTGTCTTAAAAGAGAAGTTGGGGTGAGAATTTCTTTTTGGTTCCGGCTCTTGTACGTAGACGGGGATGTTTTTTTTTTTGTGAGCCTCTGTGGCTTTATTTTATGCATGGATGCTCTGTGTTTCTTTTGATTATCTTTACATCCAGTGCGATTCCCGTCTAGTATGCTTGAAATGCTTCGAGTCGTTATTTGTGGCATGGCTTCTATTTTTTATATATCTCGTATCTATCACCATCTTTTGGCACATGGACTTTTCCCGTGCATGTGTTTGCCTTGGTTTTTGTTTCTATGGTTTTAGATACTCGAGATGGAGCTTACTAAAAGATGTCACGTGGGCTACTAGTTCGCCTTTCTACCGGGTTTTGGTAAAACAGCTAAGTCTTTTACTCTTTTTATCTCTCACACTGAGAGGCGGTGTTTCGTTTAAGTGTGGGGTGGGAGACTTAGCCGTTTTCTTGTTTTTGTTGTTAAATGTGCTATATATGTGGTATGCTTAGCCTATGACCAGGCTCGAAAGTCGATTTTAGGCAATTTTAAAAAAATCAAGGGTTTTTAGCACCGTGTTGTGTGTGTTATTTTCACATTTGAGTGGTGACCACCTTAGTAGGGACCCCGAACGTGTGCACTGTGGTTTGATATTATCTTGAGAATGAAGATTATTAATTTCACGTAAGCTACACTTTGTGCACAATTTGATTATTACCACCTCTCATACCACTAGTCTCGAGACGAAATAGAAAGGTTCGCCTAAGTATGATACGGGATGACGGTCCTGGCGTCTCTTTGACCCTACCAGAGCCAAATAAGCCTAACCCCGAACATTAGACCTTCTTAGCCCCTCTCAGCCTTGATAGAATGGTATGACCAACATTCATTTTAGAGCCGTTTTGTTACTTAGTCAGAAACCTACCCTAACCCTTATTTTTTGGTCACGTTTCCTTCATTTTATACCCTACGAGTGGACCTAGTCTTTTGTTAGACCACACTTGCTAAGGCAAGTATGGGGTGGGGGAAATGGTGTTTTGAGTCGGGTTGGTGGTTTCTCGGTTTTGAGCTATAAGGAGAGGAGGAGCTCATTTGGGCCTTGTGTTTTGATTTGGCCCAAGAAGAAAAGAAAATTATGCTCTTTCAAAAAAAAAAAAAAAAATATATATATATATATATATATATATATATATATATATATATATATATATATATATATATATATATATAAATCAAAGTTCAAAATAATTTGAGAAGTTCTCAATGAATAAAAGCATGGAGTATATAGAAATAAAGGGTTGGAATCAAAGTGATGAGCTCAAAAGTTATCTTTATGACGTGGGAGTTGGGATAGTTAGATAGGTGCTAATGTATTCGATCTCGCCTTATGACACTTGAAACATAGTTGAGTTAGGCAATGAGTTCGGGTATGTTAGTATCCTATAGTTCCCTAAGTGCTTTAATTAATCAAAGAGGAGTTTGGATGGTTTGTATGGTGGAGATGAAGTGGTATACTTGTTGATTAGGTTCACTCGTACTTCTTTTTCTCCAGTTCCCAAAATATCCTTTTCGATTAAACGGTATTACCCTAGCCTCACGTTATTACCCTTCAAGTCCTACCCGATCGTGTCCAAACTTAGTGACCTTGATTAGTGGAGAGGCTAGTGGGTATGAAACGTTTGGTAGACTTTTGGTCGGGATTCAAGCCCCGACAATCATTTTGAGCACTTGGCCTTGGCTTGGCACCACACACACTCCATTTTCTTGATAATGTTATACCGGTGTGTATATGTTCATGTTTCTTACTTTGTGGTTACCTCGAGAGTGTGAGTAGTAGCACCTACATCACAAAGTTGAATCCCTTGGTTGGTTTTAAAACGCCTAATTTACTCGAGGGCGAGCAAAGGCTAAGTGTGGGGTGGTTAATGGGAGTCAACTTTACGTGATTCCGGTGCATTTTCCACCCCCGTTTATCCCACTTTTAGCACATTCTCGGTGTTTTTAGACCGTTTTCGGGTAATATCGTGAGTTTATAGCACGGGAAGTAAATCCGTCGCTTTGATGGTTTACTACCTCTTTTTAGTGATATTAACCCATTCCCGAGCACTTTTACCCTCCGGAATCGTTTGTGTGTGTTGTTCGTTCATGAGATTGTAGGGTCTAGGTGTCATGAGAACCTGGAAGGTGAATATTTATGATGAGAAGTATGATCAAGGTGCAAGAATGAGCCAAGGAAGAAGAAAAATGAAGAAAAGGAAGAAAAAAAGTTGGTATCTTCACGCTACGTTCTGTTCATTAGAAATTTGACCTATGATGGAGGCATTTTCTGGTCATGCACTCTTCATGAAAGTTGTAGATAATTGAATGATATTTCCAACTCATTTTGAATCACTCAAATCGGATTTCTACACGCGAAGATATAATTGTTTTACTGCAGCCAGAAAACTGTCAAATCTCAAACGCGCGTTTGGAGGTTTCAAACGCGCGTTTCAAGTGCTAATTTTTTAACAGCGAGTACATGAAGAGAAACGCGCGTTTGGGGACCTCTCAAAAGCGTGTTTGGGGCCATTTTCTACAGATTTTTTCCCCAATAAATACCCATTTCCATCGAATTTCATTGGATATTCTTCCCTCTGATCTTAGCTAAACTATACCCACTCTTTTGCACGAATTTTGTAATGGATTATTCCACTTTCTCTTAGCATAGATTAGCATAAACATAGCTTAATTATTCCATTTCCAAGCTCAAATTCTCATTCCAACTTCAAAGCATCCACCTTTTAATTAGTTCTTTATTTTGTACTTTTGGATCTCAAACTTGAATTTCTTCTAATTAATGGTAAATTTATCTCCTCTTTTACTTAATATGGCTTTCATTTACAGTTTTATGTATGTTTTGATTAGTATAATGAGTAGTTAATCCCTTTTCATAGTCGAATCATGTGAAATTTGGTGAAATCACCCTTTGGGTGATGAAATTGGGAGTGGGTAGTGCTTTTTATTATTGTATCTTGCATATTTCACGTCTTAGAACTTGTTATAACGGATTTGGGCTAGATTAGCTACCTAGGCCAAAGTCACACACATCAATCTAAAAATTTGTTCAGATAGAGAGATGTGGGAAAAGGGCTTCTAAGATCGCGGCGTAGACCCGGCTTAGTTGTTAAGCCCGGGCCCAAAGTGAGGTTACTCGTTTTAACGTTTAAGCGGCTCTAGTGCATAGCATGTTTTGTTACTGAATCTTATTTAGGGAAGGGTAGTTAACATGACATAAGGTGTTAGGAGAGAGTTGTTCAGACCTTAGCACCGGAATTAGGAGTACGCACCCGTGAAATTTGAATGTGAGAGTTCGTTTGTTTAATGTACACTCCCGGGTTTGTCTACCCTTAGGGTTGAAACTAGCTATATTGATCATGGTTCGGCTATGTCCCTTAATCTATCTTTAAAACCTAGTAGTTTAATCTTCTTTCTTTCTTTTCTATCTTTAGACTCGTTAGTAAGAATCACTTTAGTGTCGTTGTAGTAAACAAGCACTTTAAAAACATTGATCACCTAGACTAAGTAACACGTTCGCTTTGGTACTCACAAACACTTTTCCCTTGGGTTTGACCTCGTACTCCTGTAGCTATTCTAGCAATTGACCCGGTACACTGACGGTTAGAGAGTTAGTTTACCCACGGTTTCGAGTCTTTATAAATTGTTTTTGAAGGGTGAATTTTAGCTCCAATCACTCCTACCACATGTCATTCCACAAATATGTTGGGTAACAGATAATGTCCGAGAAAGATGAGGTTAAGGTCTAGGAGCCCTTCAAATGCCCAATTACATACATCTACCCTAGGTGGGAGATCGGTCTTATGTGCTTTGCTTGCTTCTCAGTCCACCGCAGGATGGTTCGGGCACAAAGCACATAATACCGATCCACTACACGGGGACACAAAGTGTCCATAAAATAACAAGATTCTAGAGTAGTGCATGGATATTTCAATAAAGTGTATATGTTGAAGACAACGCGCTCTTCATTCACTCTCAAACTAAGCTCTCCTTTACAAACATCGATCACGGCCTCCCCCGTTGCTAAGAATGGTCTATCGAGGATAAGGGGTTTAGTGTACCCTTCCTCCATGTCCATAACAACAAAATCAATAACGAAGTAAAATTTATCAACTTTCACGAGTATATCCTCGATGACTCCCTTTGGACTATAATGGATCTATCCGCAAATTGGAGAGTCATCTCCGTACGCATAAGCTTTCCTATGCCTAGTTTCATAAAATCGTCATAGGACATGAGGTTTATGTTCCTGTCGAGGTCACATAGCACCTTTTTAAATAAAAAGCCCCCAATCTCACATGGGATCGTAAAACTCCCGGGGTCTTTAAGCTTAGGAGGGAGCTTGTGTTGAAGCACGGCGGAACGCTCCTCACTTAGACACACCGTCTCATACTCTTCCAACCATTTCTTGTTGGAGAGTATGTCCTTAAGAAACTTGCCATATTCCGGCATTTTCGTGAGTGCTTCGATGATAGGGATATTATTGTTCAAGTGCCGAAAAGTGTCAAGAAAACGTGCATCATTCTTATCAACCTTCAACTTTTAATTTGTGCTTGTGGGGTGTAGGCAAGTGACTCATGATCGATAATTTTAGGATTAGAATTCATACCTCCCTTACCCTTGACGTTCGATGAAGTGGTTGAAGTTTTCCTAAAGTTTTTGGCTATTGGAGGCCTCTGTTGCTCCTTGGAGGGCTCCAACTTGCTCTGTTTAGCTTCCTCAACTTTCAACTTCATCTTGGAGGCGTCCAACTTCCTGTTGGAGGGCTTCAAGTCAGGCTTGGCTGGTGCCAACTCTCTGTTGGAGGTCTCCGACTCATCCTGTTCAGATTCAAGATCATTTGGTTCACTATTGGCGGCCTCCAACTTCTGGTTGGAGGCCTCCAACTCATCGTGTTCTGAGCTGGAGGGCTCCAAGTGGTCATTAGAGGTCTCCACCTTGTCTTTATGATTAAATAAAGTCCTCAAATCACTCAATCTTGGATTTTTCAATATTCTCGGGACTTTTATCCGTTCTTCTTCTTTCTCCACCTCAATATAGCCATCATTTCTCAAGAAACCATCAACAATTTCTTCCTCTTCTTCACTCCACTCTTCCTCTTTCATATTATTCAAATCTTCTTCAACCTTATTTCTTCCCTCATTCTGTCTATATAAGCTTCCACTTCGAGTAATAATAGCATTGACTTCTCTCGGATTTCTCTCGGTGTTTCTTGGTAATCCACCTGGGGGTCTACTACTATTTCGCTATCCTTCCCGACCCAATTGGTCTTCAATACCTCGCTTTGATGCTTCCATAGTTCTCATTCTTGTATTTTGACTCTCCATGGATTTTTTCACGTTGCCAACATCTTGGGTAATAGAAGTCATCATTGTTTGCATATTTGCGGCTTGAGTAGCAACAACTCCCATCATGTTTTCCATCAAAATTTTCCATTGAGAAAGCTCTTCCATTGATTGAGAACTTTGTTTAATGAGGGCATGCTGAGTAGGAGCTTGTTGGTAAAAAGGATGTGGTGGTGATTGTTGGTAAGATGGATTTTATTGGTATTCACCTCATTTTTGCACATTGGCTTTGATGGATGCCTCTTGTTGTTGGGCAAGTGATAGTCCCGGTCCATGATCAAGGAACCATTATATGATTGATCAACTTCCGCACGTGACTCTTTCCTTAGCCTACGCAAAAAGAATTGGATGTGCATATCCAAGGAATATCCATGATCGGGACATCCTCTCAGCAACCTCTTAAATCTTTCCCAAGGAACCCCAAGTGATTCATTGTCTCCTTGCCTAAAGTTAGCAATTTCAACCTTCATTTCCTAATTTCACCTCAGCGTAAATTATTGCTTGAAGAACTCATTTTGGATCTCATCCCAACTTGTTAAAGAATGACGAGGTAGAGATATAAACCATTCTTTAGCTTTACTGGCAAAAAAGAAGGAAAATAATGACATTCTAGTCAACTTTCTTTGAATACCATGGTTCTTGGCCGTATTGCATAATTCCTCAAATTGATAAAGATGTCGATGTGGATCTTCATCATCATCACCATGAAATTGAGCTCTTGTCTCCACCAATCCAAAAAGATGATATATAACCTCAAAGTTGTGTGCACCAACATTGGGTAAGAGAATTGGATTGTTGGTTTCATTTCTTCTCATGGGTTGATCACAAATAGGTCTTGGATTTGGGGGGTTGTCGCGGTTGTTTTGGTTTCGGTTGTGGTTGTTGTTGAGTAGTGGAAGTAGAGGATTTGGGTTTCCTTCATTGTTTTGGGCATTATTATGTTCTTGCCGCCTTGTGCATTCTTAAGATTCTCATCCATTTCTACTTCTTGACTAGACGATCCTTGGGAAGATTCTCCACCAAGTTCCAAACTACGACGAGCTTGACCAACCTTATTCTCCGCAATTCATTCCCTAATGTACTTATTGATATCTAGAATGAGAAGAGTATCGGGGGCCTTCCTCGACGAGAACGGTTCATCCACTACAAGATAGAAACAACAAGAACACAAATAACACTTGGTAACTCACCAAAGAGGTGAGCACCAAAGAAATAAAATAGAAAAGAGATTTGAAAAGATTGACCTATTCTTAAGACTTTTAAGCTAGTATAAGTATCAACCGTTACACAATCCCGGCAACCGTGCCAAAAACTTGATCAAACTTTTCTAGGTGTCCAATCTCACCGGCAAAGTGTACCGGGTCAATTGTAGTCAGTAAGTGGTCAAGATCGTATCCCACTGGGATTGTGAGGTCAAACACCGAAAAGACTTGATCAAACTTTTCTAGGTGTCCAATCTCACCGGTAGTGTACTGGGTCAATTGTAGTCTAGTAAGTGGTCAATGTCGTATCCCACAGGGATTGTGAGGTCAAACGCCGAAAAGCTATGATTATCTTGATCTAAGTCGCAAATTAACAAGAAAGTAAATGTTCTAAGGTCAACTACACTAAAAATGGGTGATCAAATGATAAAAACCCTAGCCAAGACAATGCAATGATCAAGAAAATCTCTAATAGCATCATGAGAATGAACTACCTTCCAACCTTCCAATGGTGTTCAAGTGTGTGTTATCGGTGCACTCCTAAGCTAGCAATTCCCCCTCATACGAGTGCACGAAATTACTCTATGCCTCCTCCTTGTTCTAAGAACCCTAGACCTAATGATTCAACATGATGAAGTTCTTGAATGCAATGAATGAAAAATAACCCCCGGATAAGAAATCGAGTTCCACTTAAGGTCGATTTTACCTTCCGGATTTCCTATCCCTTCTCCCACACCAAGCATATCCTTTCGGTCACAACTAAGTGAGTGTGTGTGTGCAAGTGCTAGGTGATCAATCCAACACAAACAAGCAACACAATGCAAATAAGAAAAGATAACAACAACCAATGAAGCTAAGAATCATAAACTAACATTCCCAATAAACCAATAGAGATAAAAACTATCACAAAAACATTATCTTGGCTAGTAGAAGAACTAGCCACTCATAGCTATGAAACCCAACATGTCAAGAATGGAATTCATAGTTATGACAACAAATAAATCAAAAGTAAAGGCTAAGAATTTACCAACCAAAGCTATTAACTTGAAGAAGGAAACTTGCATTCAAGATCTAGAAGTGTTCCAATGGAGTTCACACCCAAAAAGATGAAAACTTGGTTCCAATCAAGATTCTAGAAATCAAAACTAAGAATTCTTAATGTTTACAAGTGGAATAAGATGCTAATTTATGGTGGAATTTGGCTAGAAGAGCCTTGAAGATGGAGGTGTCTTCAAGCTTCCAAGAGAGGGAAGTAATAATAATTAGGTTAAAACTTGAATGATTCACTTAATAAGCTATCTGCACACCTTGGAGCTCTCCAACTTTGAGTTGGCGGCCTCCAACTTCAAATGGAAGCTCTCAGCATCTCTCTGAAACACTTGGATGTGTCCAACTCCAACTTGGCCATCTCAAGGTATCCTAAAACTATTGGACGGCTCCAACCTTAAGTTGGAAGCCTCCAACTCCTCAAAAATGGAGAACCTCATTTGCGGTGCTATTTCAAATAGTTGGAGGTGTCCAACCTTCAACGCAACTCAGTAAAGTCTATAACTTGAGTTTTGAATCTCCGATTGATGCGATTCAAGATGCGTTGAAAATATTGTTTCTAGATATACAACTTTTGTGAAGAAGTCTTCTCGTAAAATGCGTCTAAGAGAAGTCAAATGTCCATTTAAGGTGTGCTACGGTAGAAGTATTAAAGACAAATGATCTGTTTAAATTCGATAGCTTCCGGCATACTCTTCTAGCCCTCAAAAGATGTGTCTATGCTCAACACGTGTCATCACACGGGCTCTTGGTCAACCTATATTCCTTCAATAAATCACCAAAATACCAAGAGTTAACCCGAAATGACGCTCATGTTACTATAACCAGTACAAAACCTATCAAAGTATAATATTTTATATACTAAATACTCCCTCCATTTTTATTTATATGTCGTAGAGAGAAGAATCATACAGATTAAGAAAGTAATTAATATGTCTAAAATATAGTATTGGAAATGTATTTTTTTATTGATGATGTAAATACTTTGTTGGTAAATGTGTTTTTATTGTTGGAATTATTTTTTTTATTGGAGATGTAAATACTTTATTGGTAAACGAGAAAAAAAAATGATGCATTAGAAATGTAAAATGACAGATAAATAAAAAAAAGAGCGAATTCTGAAATTTGACAGATAAAAAAAACGGAGTACTATCTACACATTTGGATGAAACTAAGTAGATAATGACTCGAATTGATACGAAAACTCTTAGGATCAAGCGCTTACCGTTGTACTAAAACCAATTGGTGGTAGTAAAGGCGCAACTTTATTTCCTTAAATCACACCATTCTGGCGCCATGGGTTGAACTAACATGGGAGGCGAGTCTTTGTACACCCAACAATCCCCCAAAGACTGCTACCCACTCCACCGATTTTATATACGAAGAAGATTACACAACCGTGACACCTGCCCCCCCCCAGCACCTGCTACCCACTCCACCTGATTACTTTTATCTAACTTTTATTTGTGAAGTTAGATTACATCATTTTAATGATAACTAAGTTCCAAACATCATCCAACTTATGGAACTTAGACCTTCTTTACACAAGGTATATGCAATCGTTTAGATCATCACAGACTTGCCTAAATTCGATTCCATATCCTTGACTTTAAATACTAAGTTTGATCCTTAGCCTATCAGAATCGCGAGTTTGAACCCTCACCTTGATCTTGATCTTGACTTTCCTTCAAGAGTTCCCGACAAGTCTCTGACCTATCTACCTTCATCGACTAGACTAGTCTGGCGACAAGAGTCGGTGACCATTACTGATGCTTGTTTGATCAAACCTATTTGTGAATCAAACTCTAATAAACCTATACATTTGATCTAGACATCTTTTTGCCTTTGCACTATAACAGCTAGTATGACACTCATCATCAAAACTGAGAAATAAGTCCAACAAAAACATCAATAAATGCATGAGAAATGGGGATAAATCATCGTGAAATGTATCATCTAGTTGACTTACATCAGTAACCTGGCCCAGAATTTCAACGTCAAACTCATCCGCCATAACTATCTATTGTGGCATTACTCCATATTGCCTAGGATTAGAGAACACATGCTTGAAGATCATGTGTTTGGAACCAAACCCAAACCACCGAAGTTCATATATGCTACTGGAACCTCAACTAGGGCTCCTTTTGCTATTCCAATGAAGAATCTTGTCTATGATGAGTGGATGGCCATTGATAACCTTCTTCTTGGTTGGATGCTTGGATCCATGACTGAGCAAGCCTTTCTTGAATTTTTTGGATGTGCTACTGTTGTAGTAGTCTGGAAAACATTGGAAATCCTATTCAATAGTCAGGCTGAATCAAAGATTCTTGAGCATAAAGATGCATTAACAAAAATAGAAAGGATCACGTTCCATAGCAGATTACCTGACCCTCATGAAAAGTCACTCATATGGTCTTGCCTCTACTGGGTACCCTGTGTCCCAGTCAGAACTTGTCCTTGCTACCTTGGGTGGTCTTAGCAAAGAAAATGAATCTATGATTGTCAACATCACATCTAGAGTGGGATCCCTTTCTTGGCCACAGGTGCAAGCTCAATTACTTACACATGAATGATTGATTGCTAGATTCAATCTTGTACCTCCCCTAGATCTATCTTAGTCTAGTGCTCATGTGGCCCAAATGTATCAAGGGGAATAGATGATTTAGAGCTCCTATGAATGGCAGAGGTAGATGACAACAATGATAAGGAAGATGAGGTCGATCCAGAGGTGGATGAAGATCCAATGGTAGAAAATCCAACAACAGTGGCCCCAGACCCACTTATCATATTTGCCTAAAGGTTGTCCACATTGCTTCTGAATGTTGACATAGATATGAGACCAATACCAGCCAACAGACTAACAATTCCAGTCAAAATGTCCATAGAAAAGTTGCTGCTTATCTTGCATCCCCAGAAATGGTCGGAGATCCTAGCTGGTATGCTGATCCAGTGGCCACAAATCATGTCACATCAGATCTGGGAAACCTGCAACACAAGTCTGAATTCCTTCAGTTTAAAAACTTGCGGAAAACCTGTTTAATACCATTATTAAAATTGTCCAATCTGACTGGGGGAAGAATATATGACATTTGAACCTTTTCTTGTGGCAAATAGGGCCAAATTTAGACACTCATGCCCTCACATTCATGATCAAAATGGTAGGACGGAAAGAAAACACAGGCACATAGTAGAAACTGGCCTAACTCTTCTTGCACAGGCCTCATTGCCCCTCAAAAACTTGGTTGACAGTTTCCTTCATGCAATATCCCTCATAAATTTCTTACCCACACCAGTTCTTGACCATAAATCACCCTATGAAATCTTGTATCACAAGAAACTAGACCTTAGTTTGCTAAAGACCTTTGGTTGCACTTGTTATCCCTACCTAAGATCCTACCACACTCAAAAATTGCAGTTTCATACCCAGAAATGTGTCTATCTAGGCCTCAATCACACACATAAAGGTCATAAGTGTTTAGACATCAATGAGAGAGTGTACACTACTATACATGTTAAATTTAATGAATTGGAATTTCTATATAAGTCTATGCTTCCTCATAGTACTGCTATTGGTTCCACTGTGCTTGATTTATCCATGTTACCACCCAGTTTTACTGTTGCTATAAGTTCCACAATGTAGGGCACAATTCCAGAAGGGAAATCTCCTGACAATCATGCGGTGACACGGTTTCCTCTCATGTTCACTCTCCTCCTCACGCATATGTGTCTCCTATTACACATCTTTGCATCTTCACCTTCCGATTCACATGATGTTTCTATCTAATCACCATCGATGCTCATCAATGCAAGTTCATCCTCTAGTGACTCTTCTGCCTCACCACCCAAGCACCAGATGTAGACTAGATCAAAAAGCGGCATTGTGAAACCTAGGAAGATATTCAGTCTCAACACAAAATTGATATATGATTGTTTGGATCCTGAGTCTGTCCCACAAGCAGAATCTGATCCAAAATGGCATAAAGCCATGAAAGAAGAATATTAATACCTCTTTGATAATCATACATGGGAGTTGATACCTCCACACCCATCCTAGAACCTTGTAAAAAACAAATGGATATTCAAGACTAAATTGAAGCCAGATGGGATAGTTCTAAAACACATGGTAATGCTTGTTGCTAAAGGATTTCATCAAAAGAAAGGAATTGACTACACTGAAACCTTTAGCCCTGTAGCTAAGGCTAGCAATATCAGAGTGATCATGTCTATTGCAGCTTCATTAAATTAGGGAATTCACCAAGTGTACATCAACAATGCATTTCTGAATGGAAGACTTTATGAATCTGTATTCATGCCTCGGCCAGAGGGTTTTATTGAAAAAATCAAACCTACTCATGTCTGCCGTGTTAAAAGGGCACTGTATGGACTTAAATAGGCACCTAGAGCTTGGTTTGATGAACTGAAGAGCCGGCTACTCCAATGGGGATTAACTCAATATGTATCAGATACCTCGTTGTTTATAATAAAGCATAATAACACACTCCTCTATATACGAGTTCATGTGGATGACTTCTTAATCACACGAAACAGCACAGGTGCCATCCAGAAGTTCATCAAACTCCTCAACAGCAGATTTCCCCTAAAATATTTGGGGCAACTAAGTCATTTTCGTGGTTTGGAAGCTTTGAGGGATAAGATTGAATTGTTGCTCACATAGAAACACTATCTCAAACAATTGCTACACAAACTTGGTTTGGATGTTGTGAAATATTGCCTTACACACACGGTTGCAGGGAAGTCCTTCACACCAGAGGAAGGAACACCTATGAAGAATCCTTCTCTCTACAAGAGTGTCATAGTAGCACTTCAGTACCTCACTTTTACAAGACTAGAAGTGGCATTTGCAGTCTATTAAGTCAATTCATGCACTCTCCTAGGGATGTTCGTTGGTAGGCATAAAAAAGAGTACAGAGATATCTGAAGGGTACTATGGACTATGGACTTCACTTCAAGTCCCAAGGACAACTCACACTCACAACATACACTGATGCAGCTTTATCTCTTATTAGTTATAGTGATACTGACTGGGGTTGCTTCAAACATGTCAGAAGATCTGTTGCAGGCCATTGCATGTATAGAATCAAGCATCGAATGAGAATACATGAGTCTTGAAAATGCAGCTGCTGAAATTAAGTGGTAAACAACTTTACTTAAGGAACTTGATGTTACTTTAAAGGACACTCCTATGATCTATTGTGACAACATTGGGGCCAACTCTCTCGCTCAAAATCTAGTCTTCCATGCTGGAACTAAACATATAGAGATTGATGTTCATTTTCTCAAGGTATATTGTTATGCTAGAACTAAACATATAGAGATTGATGTTCATATAGTTTGAGGGGGTTGTTAAAGTATATTGTTATGTTGGATACTTGAGGGACCTCTTTGTAATATCTAAGGGTGAAGTATCTAGTGTTAGATCTTATGGTGTGTGGCATCATTTTGAAGTGACAAGTGTCCTAGTACTTACCTATTTGTACAGCTGAAGGAAAACATTATCCAAGATCCCATACAACATTTGGGCCTATTGATTGATGTTTTCTTCTTGCATATTACCTCAAGGGTTTTTATGCACCAGAAAATAATTAGTCCTGACCTCTATCTTCCATTTGGTGTAGGTAGATCTTGTTGTATATGCTTGTAAAACTTTTTTTTAGGATGTACTTTTACATAACTTGGTTAATATAAATTCACATTTAACCAAAGAAAAACAAGTCATGTTGTGAAAGATGACATGGCAGAGCATGTCTCCCCACCTATTGATATAGTGAAATTTCACATTGTATCCCATTATTCACTATCAATATTCATTGAATCAACAATGAGTTCTATTTTATTTTTTTGAATTCATTGTGTTGTTACGAATAAAAAGTATTGGATTGTATGACTTTAGTCTTGTAAAACACACAACACAAAAATATACGATAATTTGTTCATACAATGTTATTGTCTAAATCAATTTATCAGATCGATAAATCTTAATTTTCCTTTAGTTATTCAGCGAAACGTTTTTATTGCTCAAAATATATTAACAAAATCCACCACAAACAACTCTATTAAGATTAAGGGCACTATACAGTTGCATCTGGCTATGCCTGGCAGAAACAAGTACAAAATTCACAAGGAGAAAATCTACTTTGGAATAAAATATGGGAACTCAAAGGACCGACTAGGAGCAGCTTTCTTCTATGGACCCTAGCCCATAAAGCTCTACCGGTAAACAACTTTCTCTTTTCACGGCATATTATGGATGACCCATATTGTACCTTGTGCGAGGAAGATGAGGAAACTAGTCTACATGCACTCAGGGATTGCTCGTGGGCGAAGACCGAGTGGGATATTTGTGTCCCGGAATATAGCAGAAGCCAATTCTTTGGGGCACCTTCTAAAGAGGAATGGCTGAACCTGAACTTAGGCCAAGGTGCCGATAGGAAGTGGAAGTATGTTTGGGCAGAAACAGTCTACGGGATATAGTTATGGCAGAACAAGATCACACACAAACAGGAGAAGGAGCGGCCACCAGCATATGTCTTTTTATCTAAAATTGTGGAGCATGTCAAGAACATCCGGCTAGCTTGGTGCATCGAGTAGCATAATTACTCTAGGAGCTTTTGTTTTATGTTCCTTAGGATCATACCTCTTGTAAAGTTTTTTGAGATGTTTGCCCTTTGAATGCTAAGTAAATAAAAAGATCAACTTTTATATATAAAAAAAATTTAAAAAAATAAAAGAATAAAAATACGAAATGAATCAATGAAGGGCAAATGATCAAAAATGCAAGAATCATTGAATAGCAAATAGAACGATGAATCAGGGAATATGAATGTGATATCTCATAATGGAAGAGGTGGAAGCACATCACTATCATATAAATGTGAGACATAAAGGAATATGATGTCTCGTATTGGAAGTGGGGGAAACACATCACCATCAAATAAGTGTGAGACATAAAGTTCTTTTCAGCTCGGGTTAGCCATTTTAGACCAACCGAGGACGACTATCTAAGCAGTTGATGTTGAAAATCTAGGCCCAAGCCCATATAACATGAGGGCCTCATGTAACGCCCCGTTCCCGGACACCGAGTCCTTATCCGGAAAAAGAACATTCGGCACGTAATATAAAATAAATCTCATATTATACGTCAGCCTCTACTACGTCGTATCGAGTTAAGAATAACGGAAGCAAAAGACTCGGGTATATTTTTTCCCAAACAACCAAGAATAGAAACTCAATATCTAAAGATAGATATGTAACATTTATCAAATTGGAAAACCAAACGAAACGTAAAAACGTACGAAAACCTCCAAAAGCGTACTAAAAGGAAAAACAAGGTTTAATGTATCAAACAATAAGTCTAGAGTATAATAATAAAGAACAATTAAATAAGTGCTTCAACGTCGGCGTCCTCAAACGTCGTCATCAAAGTCTTCCTCGAACTCCGGATCTACATTTTCATCTTCTCTCCCCCAAACACAAAGAAAAACAATGCATTTGAGGTAAGTACAAAGTCAACAATAAGAGGTAGGAGCAACAAATTATTTATGATTTATAATTAAAAGATTATCTTTATAAGACCGACTCAATCTAAGGTTCACTCCATGTCCATCTACATGTCATGACTATACGTTTCTAGCTTAACTTATCTTGGTTACGTCAGCATTCCAGGGCACTACGCATGGCGTTTATCAGCCTGAAGATATACTTGCTAACTAACAGTGAATAGCACCTGATAGCTCCGGGGCAGGGGCGGCTTTATGTATTAGGTTGAGGGTGCGACCGATCCCCTAAAATAAAAATATTATGTACAAATAGTAGAGAATTTTTTTATAAACACATATATATGTGAAATTGACCCACTTAATTTTGTGTATTGACCCTCTGTTTTTATCTATTGTCTCATAATTATATGTATACAATGGAATATCCAAATATATGTGTGATACGGAAAATTTTTTGACAAATTCTGACCCCCCATGATAAAATTCCTCCGATAAAATTTCTGACCCCCATGACGAGTTTCCTCTGCTACCCTTCAGCCTTTTGAGCCAGTAGCGTTGTTCACCTTTATGAATGTGCCACATCGCCGATATGAATCGGTGCCTAACCAAGAACAACATAACATTTTATCTTTTACTACACGTATGTAATTATTATGTGTTATCTAGCCACCTAAGTGTTTTCAAGATAAAGATCACCTTACCGACTCTACTCCCTCACTTAGACAGCTAAACAGCACATCCTAGAAAACACACAGACATTGATGAATGCTAATTCATCAAAGCACAATCCTATCATGCCCTTCCGACGGTCCCAAACTTCAACTCTCTTGAAGAGTACATTCGGTGCCGGAACTAAACGCATCAGAAACTCAATCAAGGTTTGTTCATGTTTAATTAATGTTATTAGATCATGAAACAACGTTTTAAATCTCAATACATAGCTTAAACAACATATTCTCAAAACTGGGGGGTCAATGCATGCGCATTCTCTGACCAGAAACATGCTGGAAGTTTCTGTCCAGCCAATGCATGTGCACTGCAATGCGTGCGCATTAATCTTGCTGAGAGCAAACTGAACCATCCTGAAACAGCATTGCGTGCGCATTCCACTGAATGCGTGCACTTTGCACCTGCTGTGAAAAGGACTTAACATCCTGAATCATGAATGTGTGCGCATTCCTACGAATATGTGCGCATTCCACCTGCAGAAACTAAGGCCAAACATCCTGTAAAAGGAATGCGTGCGCATTTCTAGCCAATGCGTACGCATTCAACGCAGTAAAACCCTAAAAGATGATTTTCTACTCTTTACGATCTTTACTCGATTCCAAACATATTCTACATGATTTTTCTCAGAAAAACATAACTTTTATGATCCTAACCGATCCTTAATCCTTAAACAACATATAGGCATAAACCTTGATACAAAAACACATCAAAAACACGATCTATCCTCTCTAACCATAATTAATTCGTAGGAAGAGCCTCTTACATTTTAGCAAGCTATTCCAAACCAAACTCTCAGAAAACTGCAGCAAAACTTGAATCTTTGCACAGAAAACCCATGTGATTAATCCAAAATCAGATTAGATTCGATCACACGCTCTAAACATTTAAAACTATGAATTCATGAGTTTGAATCCACCAAACTCTATCAAGAACATAACTAGGGCTCGAAACATACCTTAGGAAAACTCCAACTTTCTGGTGTTGAAACGACTCTTTCTTCACGACGATTCCGCTGGTCTACTCTGATCTGAAAACCGTTAAGATTTGACTTAGTGACTGGAAGAAATCTTTCAGCCCTAAACTTGTTCTCACACTTCGCCCCTCAAGAACGTAAGAAGAAATTTATGATTTCTTTTGGTTATGGGAACTAATGAGATTTATTTTCTTTAAATAGAAAATCCCAAAATAATAATTTCTTATTATTTTTCCCTATTACTTAAAAACCAGATTTTCTCCCAAATATATATACATATTTCGAAGTTTATATATGTGTATATATATATATATATATATATATTAAAGATATAGTTAACTCCATGAAAGAAGTAAAGAATAATAATATTTTGTTTTCGCAAATGACAAGTCTGCTCTTTTCCGAAAATCGGAATATTACACCTCATCCCCAAAACCTAGGTTGTGAGGCGAGGGAAGTTCATATCTTAATATGGTAGGTGATACAATAGCAAGTGTCCAATGTGAGACAACTTTAACACGCCCCCTCAAGTGTGGGCCTATTTATAGCCTGGGCCACATGACACACAAGGCATATAAGAAGGCCAACAAATTGGCCCAACACTTGCACAATAAAAGGGTGGCTCTAATACCATGTTGAAAATCTAGGCACAAGCCCATATAAGAGGAGGGTCTCATCCTCAAAACCTAGGTTGTGAGGTGAGGGGAGTCCATCTCTTAATATGGTGGGTGATACAATTGCAAGTGCCCAATGTGGGACAACTTCAACAGTTGACCGAGATATTTATGACTCAGGCCACCTCTAGAGTCCTCTGATAGAGACTGGGACACGTCCAGTGGGACAAGTCTTGGCCGTCAGTCCCTTATAAGAGGGGAGCAGTTGACCGGACGTTTATAACTCATTTAACGCTGTCAGACCCGGAGTCTGTGGGCGTTACAATGAATTGTCAAAAACATAAGACGAACTTCACGAAATATTTTTGACCAAGTTATTTCCATCCAAAAATTACAATATTTTTATATCCTCTGGGAAACTCCAGTACCTAACTCTTTTCTCTTTGGATCATGCTCAAAATCATTTTCGTTTGGGCTACAAAAGTCGATAATGACAGGTGGAGTAAATATCATACACAAAGAACCTAAAAGGAATTCTCACCTCTTTGACTTAGGGTTTGGGCTAAGAGGGTAGTAAGTTATGATTTTCATGTTTTAGGAGTTCCCCGAAGTTTGATCTCCTTCTGAGTTAAACCTTTTAGTAGGATGTTTGTAAAGCTAACATTATAGTTCTTTTGCAGTTGTAAACAAGAACCAAGATGCTATCCTCCAGCATGCCACGTTTGTTATTCAGACCCTTTTCTTGCCCTTTTGTAATTATACCTTATATGGTATATTATTTCTCATGAAATCCTTCATCTCAGAACTTTAAATCTTTTTCACATGTTGTCTTGACTTACTTCATAAACATATCTCCGTAAGCCCTTCTTTTGAACAAATTCATTCTTTCTTACCTTTCAATTCAAGAAACAAACTCTCTTCAAAGTTGCTGAACCTTTTAATGTCAGAACATTCTTTTTACTTGTGTTTACTCTCAGCTCCCCTCTTAAGGGTAGTGTCGATATTGTAACTATTTCACCTAATGCTGCCTGTTCCTTTAAGGTATGCATATCTTCTTTTGCTGGTCAAATCTTTAAGCCTATCATGACATTCCTTTTCAGTCACTTACCTTTAATCTTCTAGCAATTTATGCTACACCAGCTTCAAGCAGAAAGTAGTCTTTGCAAAGGTGCCTTCTGAACCTATCTAGCCAACCAACTTTTGAGTTCCTAAACTTTTGATCTCCATTTCAGATTATTGTACCTTGTACCCTTCAGTTTTAACTCTCTTTCAGGCCATTCAGAGCCATGAACCGCCATGTACACCTTTGACTTCCCATCGTCTGTATTGGCATTCCTACTACAATTTTGTCATACTGGTTGAAAGTCCATTTTATTCTAACCTTTGCATTCCCACACGAGGAATAACCTTGAGCATTTATTCTTTGGCAGTGTACTATTCCTCTCGAGTAGTGCAACCTTGAACCGTTGATTTGAATCGTCAAATATCGTTTATACTTCCTTTGAAAGTTTGAATTAATTCTTTGAAACCAAACCTTATCCGACAATTCTTAAGTGTCGTTTCGTCTTCATTCAAAATCTTGCTTGCCGCTTACTTATTCAAACTTTTGATACTCCCTTACAATTTCTTGAGGGAAATTTCTAATTCTTTTAAATCTTTAAATAACCTCTCTTTGACTACTGCAAACTTGGATACTTCTTGACAAGTGTTTATTTTATTCTGAAACCTTTTGGTGTACTCGTTTTGTCTCCATGGCTCCTTCATGTTGAGATTCTTGTTCTCTGTTGATTTCTAAATCCTTTCACAGTCCTTACGGTGCTCGACCATGCACCTTTACTTGTTCTTTGTTGTGTGATGTTTCCTTTAACGTCTCCACTGTCTAAAGGTTTATATGAAAGCTTATTACCATCCTTTCAAGTGTCTGTGAAGTCATTGTAGACCATCGTATCTTGCGAAATTTCACTCCCTCAAAAGGACTTCATCCGCAAGGTGTTCTTTTGTTTTTCTTCTAGTGGCTACCTTTTGTATTATGATACAATGTCTCATTCTTGATTTGGAACCACCTTCAATTTTTCCCTAATATGGAATCATTTTGTTACGCTTGTAACCCAAGCAACCTTCCTTATTCCAAGTGCATTGTATCCTTCCTTGGCTTACCTAGTTGACATACCACCCCTGGTACTCAACTTGTCACCTTTCAACTTCTTATATTTTCCAAGCTAACCCTAATAGGCACAAGGATTGGATCGGACCTCAGAGAGAAAAGTATGGCAAAACATGTTCTCCATCCCCAAGAAGTCTCAGAAGTCTTTCAGCCGGGATCCTTGCCGTTCTTCAGCAAGCTTGTGGTGCCATGATGGTAGTTGAGATCGAAGGAAGTCAAGTATACCAGGAAGCTGTGAGTCAGTTGGGAAGCTCAAGCACTCAGGACTTAGGTCAGCAAGAGCAAGCAAAGAGTGGTAAGATCCAGTTGTCTCCGGTTACAAGTCAGTGGCTGGAGCCAAACCAGCCAATGGTCACGAGTTAGATGAAGATGACAACCTTTGGCATCGGAATCACTTTTAGTTCCAATTGCGGAAGATTGGGAAGGACAAAGAAGAATGAAAACCATGAGATGACAATTGCAGTTCATCTCGGAGCAACCAAGATGTATGGAATTGAAGCAGATTTCTTTCATGAAGATAGAGATGGAAGAACGCGAGTTTCGGGATGAAGTGGAGCGGCGCAGACACGAGACCGGTTGATACAAAGAACCAACAAAAAAAAAGATTGAAGCAGATCATCGCCACCTCGAAATAGCTCAAAACAAGTGGAACAGATGGAAGAAGGAGAAGAAGATCGTAAGAGCTAGAAGACTAAACGCGCACGCCAAAGAGACCGAGTTCAAGTACCTCTCGGTTACATTCGAGTTTCGAGTGGCTTAAACTCCTCTTAAGGGGGAAGGAATGTAACATCCCGACTTTTCGTAAAAGGGTAAAATAGTCATTGGGCGATTATTTACTATGACCTAATTATTATTTATCCTATTTATTTGATTAAAAGGATTTAATTAAAAGGATTTAGCAATTAATTATAAAGGATTTAATTATTGGCTATAAAAGAGATAATCCCAATTATTCCTCATTATTTCACACGCAAGTTTTGACAAAAAAAGAAGAGAACGGCGGCAACATGAGAAGACGGGAAGAAAGCGAAATAGTAGGCATCAACCGTGTGATCAATCCGTTCATCCGATCAAGATGCCGCAAGAGAGAAAAGTGATCGCGAGGAGACGCAACTTTGGAAAATAAAATATCCTTAATCCGTAAGTTTTCAGTTTAGCCCTAGTTTTGGTATTCGTAGAGTCCGATTCTTGGAAAATTCGTATCTTTCAATCCGTAGCTCTGTTTTTCAGCCATGAGTAGTCGAAACGATCGTCTTGGAGCGTAGATCAATCTAAAAATAGTTTCGCAGCAGTTACTCCAGGTAATCTACAGTTTATGGTACTTTTTCAGTTTCGTTTTTTGAAAGGAAAAATAGGATTTTAGGGTTTTTGTTGATCAAATAGGTTTTGGGAGTTGAGGATCAACAATTGTTGCAGTTGCTTGGTGTTTTGCTGTTGGTTTTGCACGCCTTTAAGGTAAGAGGCTCTTCCTATGATCTCAATTATGATTCGTAAAGTTTAGATCATGTTTTTAAGATGCGTAGGTGCTAGAAAGGTGTGTTTCTCGTTGATCAAAGGATCATAGATGTTATGGTATGTTTAGATATGTTTCTCTCGAGTTTTCTTGTGCTTAATTTTCTGTTATTTGGGTTAGAAACGGTTCGTAAATCGTAAGTTGATGATTTTAGGGTTCTAGCCGATACTCAGTCGACGGGCGCCTCGCTTCGTTGTAGCTCAAACGGGCGTCTGGGCTTTCTGGACGGGCGTTTGAGGTGTGGTTTTTGATTCAGGATGTAGCGTTTTTAGACAGACGGGCGTTTAGGTTGTTAGACGGGCGTCCATAGAGTTTAAACGGGCGTTTGGATCAGTTTACTTTGTTTTTCATTGTTTTGTCGTGTCAGCTTGATTTCAGGCTTTATAATATTTTTTTTACTGCTTAACCTTATGTGACAAAGCCCTGAATTAGCTTTTGATGCGTTTAGTTTCGGCACCATATGGATTCCCTAAAAAGATGAAGTGTGGGACCGTCGAAAGCTTTGGATTTGCCTTGTGCTTCGATAAGCTAGAGTTTATCGATGTCTGTGTAATTGCTAGGACTTGTCCGTGTCTAGTGGTCTAAGTACGAGAGTAGGAGATGTGAGGGAGCTTACTTGAAAACACTTAGGTGGCTAGTTAAACATCTAATCAAACGTATGTGTTAGATTAAAAGCTTAAACATCATGCAATGCTTGGTAAGGCATAGTACAATATCGCGATGTGTTCTCTGACCAGACAAAGTAGACTGTACTCCACGCCGGTCAATCGATTGGCGAGATAAAGCGCCTGGTGCACTCGCCGGTCATCACACTATCGGGACTCGAGATATTCCCGGGGCTACTAGAGCGTGTCTCTAAGTAGGTTGCACCCAGATTGTCTAGTACATCCTATTACTAGGCGTAGTGCCCTTGTTATTCATGATGTAACAAAGATAAGCTAAGTTAGAAACGTTTAGTCAATTCATGTTGATGGACATGAAATGAACCCTAGATTGAGTCGGTCACACATAAATAACTAATCGATTAAAATATCTTTTCTTTATAAATTATAATTGTTGTCATAGCTTCTCACTTTTCTTGAGTACTTTGTACTTACCTCCTTTGCATTTTATGTTTGTATGCATTGTGGGGTGAGAAGACGAACAGGTAGATCAAGTGTTGATGATGAGTTTTGAAGACTTGGAGTCTTGACGGAGCTTCTAATTCTTTCTTGTAGAGGTTGTACTAGACTAGTTGTATTCTTTTACTTAGATTTGTTGTACTTGTACTCTTAAGACCTCGTATTGTATAAGTATTTGGATTATTCGTCGTTGTAATTTGTCTATCCATCTTTAGTATGGTTAATTTCTATTCATAGTAGCTTTTATGTTTTTACCCGAGTCTTTTTAGCTTCCGTTTGCTTTTATTTTGATACGACGACGTAGAGGCTTGCGTATAATATTAGATTTATTTAATGCTATACGCGCCGAACGTTTCTCTTCCGGATAAGGGCTCGGTATCCGGGAGCGGGGCGTTACAGTTGGTATCAGAGAGAAGCATCATTTTCATCCTAGGCTTGTTTTCCTCTAAGATAAGATTCCTTTATACCTTTTATAACTTGAGCTTGGTGGTAATCCCCGTAAGACTAGGATTCCATAAACCGTGGTTAAGCTTCACTAGGTCCAAGTGAAAAGTCTTCTTGGATGAAGGTTAAGTTGAGTTCCCAGTTCACATCTTTTATGTGATCACCTTAGGTTTTGTTCCTTCTAGGATCTTTAGTAGGAACTCTTTCATCTTTTGAAGTTTCCAAACCGTAACTGGTCACATAGGGTTAAGTGAGACCGCTTTAAGTAAAGCTTTGGGATCGGAGTTTTATGCCTACACCTTAAAGTCGAGATCCTCTTGGTTGATTTCCTTTTCCCTACTTGCCCTAATCGAATGCCTTCATCTTCTCTACACACGAATATTTAAGCTTACTTTTTCTTGGCCTAACTTTGTAGAGAATGATATTTGATTCAACTCTACAAATCCTCCACTTTCTCTTTTCACCATCACTTGGTTTGAGTTCGTCAACATTCTATGACCTTTGCTTTGCTTGAGACGGATTCTACACGAACCCAATGTGTAATTCTATTCCTTCCAATTACTCCTCAGTCGTTTCAACTAATAGTGTTAAAGTTCCCTTACCTTGGCACATAATTTTCATCATCCTCGCGTTTGGCTTTATCCAACATGAGTGAATACTTTTGTTCTCGTGTTTTCCCTTTAAGATAAGACAGACTTTCCCTACTCCAAAAAAAAAAAAAAAATTGTAAATTTTCAGTCACATAGAAAGTTGTCTTATCAACAATTTCTCTCTTTACATCAATTTAGTTTTCAATATGCATTGTTCACAAATTGTTTAACAAGGAGGGGTACTCTGTTCGAAAAATTCTACAGCGGTACTCTTACTTATCATTCTGTTTTGAATAAGCTAAACACTTCCAAATGACTTGGATTTTTGATATGTTGTAGAAAACATCCTGTACTATAATTTTTGTTTTTGAACCAAGTGAAAATTCGTTTTGGTTTGAGCACAATCTGCAACACACAACAGTGGATGAAGTCCTGAAATGTTTTTTTTGACAGCTTACAGCAGTACAGCAGTAGATGAAAAAAATTATTTTGACCGACCTATAGCCTTCCAAAAATTCTGGGATTTTTCAAAGATATATATCTATGTCTTATCTACAATTTATATTTTTACATCAACTCGATAATAGTTACGGATTTTCCAGAAAGTTCGTGTTTATGACGGACACTCTGTCCAGAAAATCTGCAGCAGCACTTTCGCTTCTTCTTCTGTTTTGAACAGGTTAAACACCTTCAAATGATCTGAATTTTTGATATGTTGCAGATAAGACTTTTATCTACAGTTTTCCTTTTGGAATTAAGTTCAGATTCTTTTTCGTTTGATATCAATTTGTAATTCAACTCAGTGTTTATGAATCAGAAAATTCTGACAGCTTGCACAATAGTCAGAAATAAATATTTTTGACCAAGTTATTTCCATCCAAAAATTACAATATTTTTATATCCTCTGGGAAACTCCAGTACCTAACTCTTTTCTCTTTGGATCATGCTCAAAATCCTTTTCGTTTGGGCTACAAAAGTCGATAATGACAGGGCTGGAGTAAATATCATACACAGCAACCTAAAAGGAATTCTCACCTCTTTGACTTAGGGTTTGGGCTAAGAGGGTAGTAAGTTATGATTTTCATGTTTTAGGAGTTCCCTGAAGTTTGATCTCCTTCTGAGTTAAACCTTTTAGTAGGATGTTTGTAAAGCTAACATTATAGTTCTTTTGCAGTTGTAAACAAGAACCAAGATGCTATCCTCCAGCATGCCACGTTTGTTATTCAGACCCTTTTCTTGCCCTTTTGTAATTATACCTTATATGGTATATTATTTCTCATGAAATCCTTCATCTGAGAACTTTAAATCTTTTTCACATGTTGTCTTGACTTACTTCATAAACATATCTCCGTAAGCCCTTCTTTTGAACAAATTCATTCTTTCTTACCTTTCAATTCAAGAAACAAACTCTCTTCAAAGTTGCTGAACCTTTTAATGTCAGAACATTCTTTTTACTTGTGTTTACTCTCAGCTCCCCTCTTAAGGGTAGTGTCGATATTGTAACTATTTCACCTAATGTCGCCTGCCTTTAAGGTATGCATATCTTCTTTTGTTGGTCAAATCTTTAAGCCTATCATGACATTCCTTTTCAGTCACTTACCTTTAATCTTCTAGCAATTTATGCTACACCACTTCAAGCAGTAAAGTAGTCTTTGCAAAGGTGCCTTCGAACCTATCTAGCCAACCAAATTTTGAGTTCTAAACTTTTGATCACCATTTCTGATTATTGTACCTTGTACCCTTCAGTTTTAACACTCTTTCAGGCCATTCAGAGCCATGAACCGCCATGTACACCTTTGACTTCCCATCGTCAGTATTGGCATTCCTACTACAATTTTGTCATCTTGGTTGAAAGTCCATTTTATTCTAACCTTTGCATTCCCACACGAGGAATAACCTTGAGCATTTATTCTTTGGCGTTGTACTATTCCTCTCGAGTAAGTGCAACCTTGAACCGTTGATTTGAATCGTCAAATATCGCTTTTATACTTCCTTTGAAAGTTTGAATTAATTCTTTGAAACCAAACCTTATCCGACAATTCTTAAGTGTCGTTTCATCTTCATTCAAAATCTTGCTTGCCGCTTACTTATTCAAACTTTTGATACTCCCTTACAATTTCTTGAGGGAAATTTCTAATTCTTTTAAATCTTTAAATCTTTAAATAACCTCTCTTTGACTACTGCAAACTTGGATACTTCTTGACAAGTGTTTATTTTATTCTGAAACCTTTTGGTGTACTCGTTTTGTCTCCATGGCTCCTTCATGTTGAGATTCTTGTTCTCTGTTGATTTCTAAATCCTTTTCGATCCTTCGGTGCTCGACCATGCACCTTTACTTGTTCTTCATTTGTGTGATGTTTCCTTTAACGTCTCCATCGCTGTCTAAAGGTTTATATGAAAGCTTATTACCATCCTTTCAAGTGTCCTGAAGTCATTGTAGACCATCAGATTCTTGCAATTTCACCCCTCAAAAGGACTTCATCCGCAAGGTGTTCTTTTGTTTTTCTTCTAGTGGCTACCTTTTGTATTATGATACAATGTCTCATTCTTCGATTTGGAACCACCTTCAATTTTTCCCTAATATGGAATCATTTTGTTCTGCTTGTAACCCAAGCAACCTTCCTTATTCCAAGTGCATTGTATCCTTCCTTGGCTTACCTAGTTGACATACCACCCTGGTACTCAACTTGTCACCTTTCAACTTCTTATATTTTCCAAGCTAACCCTAATAGGCACAAGGATTGGATCGGACCTCAGAGAGAAAAAGTATGGCAAAACATGTTCTCCATCCTCAAGAAGTCTCAGAAGTCTTTCAGCCGGGATCCTTGCCGTTCTTCAGCAAGCTTGTGGTGCCATGATGGTAGTTGAGATCGAAGGAAGTCAAGTATACCAGGAAGCTGTGAGTCAGTTGGGAAGCTCAAGCACTCAGGACTTAGGTCAGCAAGAGCAAGCAAAGAGTGGTAAAGATCCGCTTGTCTCCGGTTACAAGTCGCTGGTGGAGCCAAACCAGCCAATGGTCACGAGTTAGATGAAGATGACAACCTTTGGCATCGGAATCAGCTTTAGGTTCCAATTGCGGAAGATTGGGAAGGACAAAGAAGAATGAAAACCATGAGATGACAATTGCAGTTCATCTCGGAGCAACCAAGATGTATGGGAATTGGAACAGTACTTCTTTCATGAAGATAGAGATGGAAGAACGCGAGTTTCTGGGATGAAGTGGAGCGGCAGCAGATTACGAGACCGAAGTTGATACAGCAACCAACAAAAAAAGATTGAAGCAGATCATCGCCACCTCGAAATAGCTCAAAACAAGTGGAACAGATGGAAGAAGGAGAAGAAGACTGTAAGAGCTAGAAGACGAAACGCTTCGCAAAGACCAGAGTTCAAGTACCTCTCGGTTACATTCGAGTTTCGAGGGCGAAACTCCTCTTAAGGGGGAAGGAATGTAACATCCCGACTTTTCGTAAAAGGGTAAAATAGTCATTGGGCGTATTTACTATGACCTAATTATTATTTATCCTATTTATTTGATTAAAAGGGATTTAATTAAAAGGATTTAGCAATTAATTATAAAGGATTTAATTATTGGCTATAAAAAGAGATAATCCCAATTATTCCCTCATTATTTCACACGCAAGTTTTGACAAAAAAAAGAAGAGGAACGGCGGCAACATGAGAAGACGCAGGAAGAAAGCTTAAATAGTAGGCATCAACCGTGTGATCAATCCGTTCATCCGATCAAGATGCCGCAAGAGAGAAAAGTGATCGCATGAGGAGACGCAACTTTGGAAAATAAAATATCCTTAATCCGTAAGTTTTCGGTTTAGCCCTAGTTTTGGTATTCGTAGAGTCCGATTCTTGGAAAATTCGTATCTTTCAATCCGTAGCTCTGTTTTTCAGCCATGAGTAGTCAAACGATCGTCTTGGAGCGTAGATCAATCTAAAAATAGTTTCGCAGCAGTTACTCCAGGTAATCTACAGTTTATGGTACTTTTTCAGTTTCGTTTTTTGAAAGGAAAAATAGGATTTTAGGTTTTTGTTGATCAAATAGGTTTTGGGAGTTGAGGATCAACAATTGTTGCAGTTGCTTGGTGTTTTGCTGTTGGTTTTGCACGCCTTTAAGGTAAGAGGCTCTTCCTATGATCTCAATTATGATTCGTAAAGTTTAGATCATGTTTTTAAGATGCGTAGGTGCTGTAAATGTGTGTTTCGTTGATCAAAGGATCATAGATGTTATGGTATGTTTAGATATGTTTCTCTCGAGTTTTCATGTGCTTAATTTTCTGTTATTTGGGTTAGAAACGGTTCGTAAATCGTAAGTTGATGATTTTGGGTTCTAGCCGATACCAGTCAGACGGCGCCTCGCTTTCGTTGTAGCTCAAACGGGCTGCCTGGCTTTCGGACGGGCGTTTGAGGTGTGGTTTTTGATTCGAGGATGTAGTTTTTTTAGACACGGGCGTTTAGGTTGTTAGGCGGGCGCCCATAGAGTTTAAACGGGCGTTTGGATCGCTTTACTTTGTTTTTCATTGTTTTGTCGTGTCACTTGATTTCAGGCTTTATAATATTTTTTCTTCGCTTAACCTTATGTGACAAAGCCTCAATTAGCTTTTGATGCGTTTAGTTTCGCACCATATGGATTCCTAAAAAGATGAAGTGTGGGACCGTCAAAGCTTTGGATTTGCCTTGTGCTTCGATAAGCTAGAGTTTATCGATGTCCGTGTAATTGCTAGGACTTGTCCGTGTCTCAGTGGTCTAAGTACGAGAGTAGGAGATGTGAGGGAGCTTACTTGAAAACACTTAGGTGGCTAGTTAAACATCTAATCAAACGATGTGTTAGATTAAAAGCTTAAACATCATGCAATGCTTGGTAAGGCATAGTACAATATCGCGATGTGTTCTCTCGACTAGACAAAGTAGATCGCACTCCACGCCGGTCAATCGATTGGCCGATAAAGCGCCTGGTGCACTCGCGGTCATCACACTATCGGGACTCGAGATATTCCCGGGCTACTTAGAGCGTGTCTCTCAAGTAGGTTGCACCCAATTGTCCTAGTACATCCTATTACTAGCGTAGTGTGTCTCTTGTTATTCATGATGTAACAAAGATAAGCTAAGTTAGAAACGTTTAGTCAATTCATGTTGATGGACATGAAATGAACCCTAGATTGAGTCAGTCGGTCACACATAAATAACTAATCGATTAAAATATCTTTTCTTTATAAATTATAATTGTTGTCATAGCTTCTCACTTTTATGAGTACTTTGTACTTACCTCCTTTGCATTTTATGTTTGTATGCATTGTGGGGTGAGAAGAATTTAACAGTAGATCAAGTGTTGATGATGAGTTTTGAAGACTTGGAGTCTTGACGGAGCTTCTAATTCTTTCTTGTAGAGGTTTGTATTAGACTAGTTGTATTCTTTTACTTAGATTTGTTGTACTTGTACTCTTAAGACCTCGTATTGTATAAGTATTTGGATTATTCTGTCGTTGTAATTTGTCTATCCATCTTTAGTATGGTTAATTTCTATTCATAGTAGCTTTTATGTTTTTACCCGAGTCTTTTTAGCTTCCGTTTCCTTTTATTTTGATACGACGACGTAGAGGCTGCGTATAATATTAGATTTATTTAATGCTATACGCGCCGAACGCTTTCTTCCGGATAAGCGCCAGATCCGGGAAATGCACGTTACACTCTTATTGTCAATAAAGATCGTTTTCCAAAAAAACATAAGAAGAACAGTGAATCTCTGAGATGTTCATCATTTTGTTAGATAAAAATAACGGTCAATAAATATCAACTACTGAGGTGATTTCTAACTCTTCTACAAGCATCTTGCTGATTTCTAATAATAAAAATTATTGTTTTGAAAAAAATTATATCATCGAAAAAACGGAAAGAGATTGATATGAGTTTTAAAAGATAGATGGAGTACTCGATGCAAACAATTTTTATGAAGAAATTTTTACTTTCAAATACCTACATCAAAATATATGAGTGTTTTAAGATTGATTAGAGTGTAAATGGTCCTACCAACGTACATTTATTTTTTGAGGGTCCTGCCAACAAACTTGCGGCACCGCAATTCTTACTAGCGCATGGAAAATTACTTAAGACACCCTATTTTTTACCTGATGATGCCACAAATTTGTTTTAGTGCATAATCATGCCACAATGAAATGTATATATAAATTACTTAGGGCACACACATTTATAAAAATAAAAAATAAAATTTTTTTTATAAATTACTTAGGGCACACACATTTTTACAATAAAAACATTTTGGTCCAAATCTTAAGAAATTAATCATTCTATAATATATCATTTTCATCCGTCTCCATCATCCACCATCACCACACATACATATCCATTACCGTCTTATTTGTCCTTCCCACCTTCCAACACCGAAAGCCACCCCATTCCATACTCACCATGGCGATCACCCAACCCCAACCTAAGCCTCAACTCTGCCACCCAACCCCACCCGCCTCCCTCAACCCTATCCCCCTGCCTTCTTCTTCCATCCCGTAAACCATCTATCTCTATCAATAACACCCAAAATCAAACCCTCTACCCCATCCCCTCCCCCCCATCCCCTCCTCTTTGAACCGCAACCATTTTTCCCTCATTCTGCCTGCAAAATGCTACACTTGTGGCTCGCTTATATGTTGAGATACGAGGGAGTCTTTTCACGGTAAAATAGGCTAGAATGAGAGGGTCATGGTAATAAGAGGTGATTGGGAAAATGATTTAAATCACACTTTTATATATCTATATTAATATTTTCGAGTAAAAAACTGCTAATTGACCTGTTTTCCTCCAATTACGTACCTGACCTAAACCCGGTTATTCCGTATGGAAAAAAAATAAAAAAATCTTATTTTCAGACTAAAAAAATAAAGAAAAAACCATCGTGCTAATTTTTTGAACCGATGGAAACCTCCCATCGCCTCACTACTCAAACAAATCGATGGAAACCTCCCATTTTCTTCATCGCATTCTTTTTCAATCTGAACAGGAACTCAATCTTCTTACCGTGCACAACACGTCCATTTGAAGGTAAACAAACGCCGGTGATTCTTCCGCTCACTGCCTTACTTTCTGGTTTCGAGTGGCGGTTTCTAGGTAAAATGGTTTTTTCCCTTTCTATTTCATAGGCTTAAATTCAATCTATGTTTGTTATCTCTCCAATATTGTGAGTTGGTTTAATTATAATTTACAATTCGTTAGCTTATTCCCGGAAAGATGCGGCATCAACTGTGAATGGTACGAAGCTTATTGAAAAATTGGAATATTTTTTTTTATTATTATTTTCTTCATTTTACTAACCCCACACTTTTTTACCATTCTTTACATTTTGTTCCATGTCAGTGGACTAATAATTATATTTCGAATGTTGAGAATTGCTTTTTTGTTGTTCATTCATCCATGTGTTATCAAGGGAAAAAGTCGTTGAACGTTGCTCGCGCTTTCTTAATTTTTGCCCCTTATTTTAAAAGTACACGGGAGTCTCTCAAAAGTTTCCGGCTATCTGGAATAAATAGTCCATATTTTCTGTGGTATAATGGGTAGCTGGACAGCCTACCTTATCAATGTTCTATATGTTGAATACATAAGACGAAAGGTGAAGGAAGGGGTTGATTTCAAGAACAATGTAATCCAGGCATAACATTTTTCTGTAAAAAAGAATCACTTTTTTTCAATTTTAGTTTGTTTGATTAATGAAAAAATATTGTAAATGGTAGCGGTTTGAAGTGCTAGATGGATTACTTGGATCTTACTAGAAAGCAGTGGGACTTGCCTTCAAGTGTTGAATACATAAGCCGAAAGGAGAAGGAATGGGTTGATTTCAAGAACCATGTAATCCCGGCATAACATTTTTCTGTAAAAAAAATCACTTTTTTTTTTTCAATTTTAGTTTGTTTAATTAATGAAAAACTATTGTAAATTGCAGCGGTTTGAAGTGCCTTACTGGAAAGCAGTGGGACTTGCCTTCAAGTGTACATTCATTCTTTTTGGATCTGCCATCCAATTGATAGCATGTGCTAGGTAACTAACATCTTTCTGTAGTTTTTTTTTTTAATACTTTGTTGTTGTTTTTTTTAATACTTTATTTGAGATTATTTTATATAAATGATAGAACTTTATAATCATGATTTTGGTTTTTATGTATTTTGATTTGGACAATAACATATACTACTATATAAATGATCGGCAGGATAAGAGGACATTCACATCTATATATATATTTAAGAGCCAATAACTACAAATTGACCTGTATCTGCCTAAATGCCACGAAAATGACCCGTTTTGGCCTTCTACCAGCGAATGAACCGGACCTTTCTCCTGTTTTTCCCCCACGATCTCTCCCACAAAAAAAAACCTTCCGCCATGTTCTGCTTGCTAAAACTTCTTCAGGCCCCATGATGCCCACTCTTCACTCTCCACTCTTTTGTAAATTTCTTCCTTATCTCCCGAGGAGCTCCGTTTCCCTTATTTGCTCCTGCTGCAGATACTTCCTGCCACTTCCACTTGATGTGAGACACAAATCCACTTTTTATCTCTGATCGACGAAAGGTTTTACCGATCTCGGATGGGAACTGACTGACGGTGAGGAATCCACGGTGTAAGAGTGAAATCTATGGAGGAGCGACTGTTTTTGCAGCTTCAAATTTTTCTCTAACGTATGGATATTAACAACATAAGTGGATTTTCGCTCAGATTACAGGAAGAATATGAATATTATTTCTTGCGATCGATGTACTTTTCTCTTCCCAGCACTTAAATTATATGGTTTTCAATTTATTAAACATTTCTTTTGAGAAAATTAATTAAGCATTTTTTGTGTTTAATGGGCATTTTGTGTTTAATGGTTTATCTGTTATGAATTGTGCGATTGAATTTTGCAACAAACCAAAGCCTTTTAATTTGAGCGTCCACCAGGGTGTTGTTTTGTATTGTTTAGCACGAATAATACTTATGGAATAAGATTGGTATGATTGGACATAATTTTTTGCAGGGTTGCCGCTTGGTTTTTTATTAGGAAGACGTATGTTGAGATGATCACAATCGAATTTTGAAAACATAGGCAAAAACAATCACGAACTTAACATGTGAATCTATTGCCGGAGCAACATGGAATTCTAAATGGCATTCGGTTGAACCGGCTATCATTAAAACTCCTCTCCAACCTCTTATATCATCGCCACTTTGTGCGTGGAGTCAGTCATGTAAGTTTATTGCTCTTGCAGTTATCTTTGAGGTTTGAATTTTTTATTTGAAAAGTTTTTGTGTTCATCTGTACACTGTTACATTTTATTTTAGTCTTACTTCCTTCCTATTTGGTTGTCTATCTTTCAGGTATCTTCACATAAATCTGTTACATCTCAAGGATTTTCGGTGGGATCAATATCCGCATGGCTAATGGAGTGATTTTCGACTTGCATCTAATGGGATCCTGCTGATTATCAAGTAGGTGTAATACATCAATTTCTAAGATGATAATGTATATTTGATGTTGTGAAAATGTTTGTGTTTTCCTTTTCTTCTTCTATGAATGATTTCCGTGTCTCGGTGATGTGAAGCCCAGAATTACTAATCTGGTCATTTTTTTATATTCATTTCCATGGCTTGGAGATGTGAAGCTCATAAGTCATAACAATTAGTCTGCTCATTTTTGTATATTAACTAATACGTAATGATCGAAATAAGAAGGGTACATATTTATTGTAGGAAGTGTTTCAAAATCATTTTCCACTAACCAAGAAGTTGCTAAACAATATCCATAAAGTACTCATTTCTCTAATTTTTATCTCTTCTTTATCGGGATTTGAGATTTATTTTTTTCTTTTTTATCATTTCAAGTTGAATACTTGGTGGATTCTACTGCAAACTCTTTTTATTTTCATTTGATTGATATTTAATTTAGTTTGTGCTAGAGCCTTTTTATGATGTAAGATTTAAAACAACAATAGAATATTTATAGATGCTGGAGCCTTCTATTGTCGATTATGCTGGAGCCTTTTTCTTTGTTGCTTTTGTGATTTTCTTTTTTTTCTTTTCATATATTCGTTCTCCGTGTGTTGCACATGTTTTTCTACTTATATCCTTTTCTCAACCCTCTTGAAATTAGCATCTACCCGTGCATTGCACGGGTTTTTCTACTAGTATACATATATATACAAACCAAATACTCGTGTTATGCACGGGGATAGATAAAAATAAAATAAAATAGTAAGTTGACTATAACTATAAAATTTAATCAAAAATACATTTTGATTATATATTAAAATTACTGCAAGTACGTGTGTGGTCATATCAAATATTAAATAATGACAAAAAAAATTAGATATTTATCTTATATATAGATAATGAATTTTATATTTAAAATTTGATACTTTATTTCTTACATAGGTAATGAATTTGATATTGCATAACCACCGGGCCAAACAATTTTATATAAGAGGTAAAAATATTTGTTGAAAAATCGTTACCACTTCTATGTAATCATGAAATACAAACGACTACTCTATAAGTAATTGTAGAACACGTGCATTAATACAAATTTATAAAAACAATACCACCTAACAAAAAATTATAAAGTACCCATCTTATCATACAATAAAAAAACTATTGTGTTTCACACATATATCATTGAAAACTATAATAAATTCAAAAAATTACCTATTATGAGGCACTTGAAATATAAAAATATTTTCAAAAAAAATATATATCATTTAAAGACAATGAGTAATGATAAGGGTGTTAGATGTAATATCGTCGGATCAATCATGGATTGACCCGATTACGCAAATGGAAGGCATCGGGATCTAGATCTAAACGAAACAAAGAACATAAATTAAAGATCTAATTTACAAAGGGTTTAGGAGCCTACCTTTTATGGTGCTTAACTCCAAGATCAAAAGGCTCCTTGAACACGTGATTGAGCAACCACCGTCTTCCAACGTGTGTCTCCCAAAGAACACCAAGTGGATGGTGTTTCCGCCGCCGGACCTCCTTGATATGCTACCGGAATAATCCCGAAGATTATTCCAACTCAAAACCCAAGAAAGATGGCCGAAAATTCTAAGCCTCTTTCTTTAATAATGGCGTGTTGTGTTGTGTGTCAAAAGGCAGGAGAACTCTCTTTATATAGAGAGAAGTAAAACTTAGCCTCCAAGGATTAATAATTAATACAAAATCAATTATAGTAATCCTTTTCCTAAAAAGATATATCTAAGATATTCCAAAATAAATAAGGACATATAAAAGATATTCTTTTCCTTAAATTATTTAACACATAAATAATTTAATCACATGTCAAATAATTATCTAAGAAAACTAATTTCCCAATAATTAAATAATAAAAACAAACATGCGCACCTTTTCAATCAAATAAGGTCACGCACCTTTTTTATTTTTTGACCAATTTGGGTCAAAATTGGTCAACACACCAATTCGGTCGAGTCCACGAAAAATGTCTTTCCGTGTATTTAATTATTTAGTCCAACTAAACAATTAATCCACATATCCAATTAAATAGTCCAATCCAACCATTTAATTATAATCGAGGTGCAACGACGAGAAATCCAATTATGCTATATTAGAGAGCCACGTCGGGGACCATGGACCCATATTAAAGAGCTACAATAAATCGAATAAAAATTATTCGTCAAACGTAATAATTATATCCAACCTATTAATTCCGGGATTACACCACCATAAACCCAAATCGAACTCTATCGAATATAGATAACTTACACTCAATTTATGAGTCGAAAGCGCCCATCGATATAATCATTACATACGGATAAATCCTCCATAGATCATTCATTTCGATTCGGGATATTTCCGTAAACCCTTCTCAAACATCTTATCCTTATTTACCATTAACCCCTAGTGATCAATTAGTTCATATTCAATATAATATGAACTCGGCCGATCGATCGCTTCTGTGGTCAACAAAAAGTGGAATCGTCTCGCCTACTTCCGAGGAAGGAATGGATTCCATATTCGTGATAGCACGGACTACTCACTCATCCCGCAATAGAGCCAACGAGAAGCGTTGGACCACATACTCAAGTGATCCTTACTAACACATCAAACTCTACCCTAGTCTAAGTTAAATGCCTCAGGATCACCTCAGATTAAGATTAATCCATATATGATCATCTTGTGATTCGATAAGACTTCTCGATTACGGAATTATATCGAGAACTCAAATCAAATCGGTCCAAATTCTATATGATTATCATCATATATAAATGCCCCACTAGGTACTCCTATTACCGGCAGTCCGGATAAGATCGTCACACGTAAAGTGTTGTCGGGCGCATTATTAGCAAATTAATCATGAGACCCGCACTCAGATTAATAAACGCGCTACGGACTAAAATTAATTTTAAGTACATCTCACTAACTCAATCCTCTGTGTGTATAGCCATACACCGAGTTACGTGATTACATAAACGAGGTACTTAGGGTTTTGTGAGTGTCTTAATTATAAACATAAATGCATATAATAAGATGAATTATTAATACTTGCCCTAAAACAATTAGATAATTGTCTTTCGGCACTACACCTAACAATCTCCCACTTGCACGAAAGGCAAGTGGATTAATTGTTTTAGAGCACATCCTTATTTTATCTATATCTACAACATTCTCCCACTTGCTCAAAACAAGTAAGACAAATCCTCAAATCTGCACCCTCCAAGCGCATCTTAGTAATTCATCCTTCCAAGCACGACCGAGTGTGCCGCCGCAGGTAGGTCGGTGACCGGCCAGCACTCGAATCCGAATACCATGTGACTTGGTACATCGATCGTAGGATGTCGGCTTGAGTCAATCTTTGGGATCGAAACATCGCTTTCCATCTAATCCGGTGGTATGATTTCAATATGCCTTCGATTTAACATCGAGGACTAAATCGTCTTAACGATCATCCTTAATCGACCTAAAGTCGAATTAGTGTTATCACTTATATTCTAGTTTGCACTTGAATATACTAGCATATTATTCCTCATTCTCCGAAGATACTTGAGGATTCACTAAACATCCCATTTCAGTATTCATCCTCAAAGTTTAGATAACCATTCCCGAGAGGTAGGGTAGACTACATCGTTGAATGTTGCATAAATGCAAGAATATCTTAACCAGGTGAATGGGTGGGATTGCCAATGATCGATTCTCGCGGATTTGAGCGAATCAACTCCTTTTAGAATGAATCCCGATGGCATGTCAGACTCTGACTTCATATAACACACCCATGTTGTTTCCAATTGTTTTGAGTGTTACCGCTCACAAACACTAATCTACATACTACTTTACTAATATTGATGCCAAGTCTCCAAAAGACTTATCAACATTCTGGTCAAGTCCACATATTAAAATGTATGACCTAGAGGTTTGCTTTAATCCTCGAAGGATATAAGCTATGGCAGGCATCCTGCCAAAGGTTCTTTCTGAATAAATTAAGATACCGTTAGTCTTGCAAAAAAGTCTTAGGGAATCACCCCTATTTTCTGCGTTTTAACGAATCCATTATTTGTTCTTAGCTAAAACCTTCATTCAATGAATTGATTCCGTTGTTCGGCAAGGAAGTCTTCGGGAATCACCCCTATTTCTTGCTTTCTGACGAAATCAAGCAAGACTGAGTGGTGAGAGAGATCACGGTCTGGTTAACTCTCTACCTTTTCGGGAATCACCCCTAAATTACTCAGCTTTACTGTGAAAGTTAAACTTTCCTATTCATTCTACTCTTCTTCATGTAGTTCCAATTACTCCCACTCGGGCCTGAGATACTCGGTGGTTCTACAAGAGTTTCAATGCACTGGAGTATCATACTCCATTCACGTGGTTATGGCTTTTAAACCAACCTTTATGATCGAGGATCCTACACACACCCACAAAGGACTATAGGTCATCAATCTACCCTATAGACCGTAAGGTCCTGCAATGGGTAATGGACAAACCATCCCACTGCGTTCGGGGTGGATTGATATACTGATCTAGTTTAGTAGTTCTTATTAGTGTTATCACCAACTGCCGGTGTTGGATGTGGACTGAACACATCAGTTAGTAACATCTTGAGTACAAATACTTCAAGATCTAAGGTTGTTATTTATAGACTCTATCGGACCGAGTTTGACAAAGATAACCGTCATTCTCTCGATTTTCCGAGTTTCATAACCAACCTTTACTCAATGCATTAAGATATTTCACGTCCCGAATGTGTACGCAAAATTTCGAGCCCTACCTTCAAGCACTCGGTGCTAAATGCCTCTATTTACGGAAGTGGGGTGAACCGAATTCACTTCTTATCCACAAATGCGTAGGCATCTTCTCAGGTAGACTTCTCGGTTTTTCAATACAACCGTTATTTTGCAACCAATATCTTAAATGAGTTCAAGAGTCGATCGTAGCACATCAATAACTATGTAAGGCAAATTTGTGGTGTATCCCTTAATGAAAACATTTCTTTGGGAGGTAGGCCGAGCATCGGTCCCAAGACTACGCAATAACCTATTTATGAGTATGGAATACTCTATCTCTCAGTGAAATCAGAGATTTCCTCCAAATATTTTTGATAAACTTACCGGAGTCTCGAATAGTAGTCAAACAAGATGTCACTACTTCAAAAGCTCCCACTAGCTTGTACCTTTCATATGACCCCGAAGATTGTTATGAACAAGCTATGTTACTTCTTTAAATCTATTACCCTTTCCTGATTGAAAGGAAACTTAGTCATTGTTCCTTTGAGATGTTGTTCCTTTGATCGGGAGATAGGAATCACCCTAAGCCAGTCTTCAGATCTTGTCTTTAGGGAATATGCACTAATTAATAGAATAGAAAGAAGCGTTTATCGAAATACGGAAACCATTTGCGTTTATATGTTTTAAGATGTGTTACTAATACCTTTTCAACAATGATTCGTGGTTCTGACTTTATCAAACAAAAGTCCGAGTCTTGGATTCGTGCTACGACTGTTACATTCATCGTCAATAAGACAAACAAATTATCCTATTGAAAATGAATATGTTCGTTCCAACGAATCCGAAAACAGAAAATGAATTTTCTGTGATGCTCAAGAATTGAATCCGAGATTCATTTCCTTATATCACTCCCACTAGTCAATCTGAAAGAACTGCCCGTTGTCTATTTTATTTATCGTTTAATGCAAAGCTATCTAGTTCTTCCAAAGAACTTTAGCTTTCGAGAAAATTGCTAGGATACATTGGACAGTGATCCGAAATCACTTTCATTATCCTCTAATTTCCAATTTATTAATTTTCCGGTTTAGCCTTAAAACTACTTAGTCTAGATGACTAACACGTATAAACATTCTTTCCCATTCTCGACTTTCCTTAGATGGAAATAGTCTTGAACTAGCAGTTCGTGTGAGTAGACACTACTCTTGAACGTAGGATGTTGATGTTACTTGCTTGGACTATCGATTTTTCTAATCGTTAAATCATAAGACCAAAGCTCCGACTAGTTTATCGGTTCCAAATACCGTCTAACGAGCAACACTTTGTATTTATGATTTTTCAAAGATCAGAAAATCCCCAGAACTAAGCTCCCACTAGTTTATCAGTTCCAAATACTGTCTAACTAGAAATGCTTTGTTCATGATGTTTCAACGATTATAAAATCTCCAGAACTAAGCTCCTACTAGTTTATCAGTTCCAAATACTGTCTAACTAGTAACGCTTTATTCTTGTTTTTCCAATAAATGGAGAAACTTCATGCGATCTATTACACATTTCTAATAATTCGGAAAAACAACAAATCATAAGGCTAAGGCTCCCACTAGTTTATCGGTTCCAAATACCGCCTAACTAGCAACGCTTTATGTATATGATTTTCCAATTTTTCAATTGAGAAATATGTTGTGTAATTACACTTTTAAAATTCATCGAATGAATTTTATCGATAGTCCTATGTCATCTTTTGTAAACTAAGTATGGTCGTCTCTCGCTCAACACGAGTGACACCCGTGACACACCTGCATTTATGTCACTTAAGTTTTTAAAGGCTCAAGAGAAAAATTTCTTCCGAAAAGTTAATCGCATTTATTGATAATTACAACGCACTTGTTACTTTCCACATTTTTATTGAAGTCCTATTACTAACAGTTTAGTAACCTAGAGATCTAGTTGTAAATAAAATGACAGAAAGTTAAATTCAAAAAAAAATTTCACTACTAGATTTATATTTTAGGAATAATAAACTATAAAGTCTATCCTACCATTCCAAGGATTTAATCTCACACCTCAGTGCCGCCGCAGGGTCAGTCAAAGAGGCGATGATTAAACTGAGACAATCTCTCTCAATGATTAATCTTCGAGAATCAAACATCTCACGGGAATCAGACATCCCGGACCTTAATCACTGATTACCTTCCTTTTCTAGCCTAGATATTTCGAAAATATCCATAAAGAGTGTGACCTACTATATCAGATCTCAAAGTACGCCCCGAGTATGCCGCCGCAGGGTCGGTCAGTGACTCAACGAGTACCCGAAATCCTATCCTTTCGGAAACCAAGCCTTGAATTTTGATAGGGGTGAACACCACCCGCAGGGGGCCGGAATCAAAGCGGCTCGAGGCGTCACCCTTCTCTCACGTGCTTGCATCTATAGTAGAGGCCGTGGGGTTGGTTGTCGCCTTCCCCGCTCCCACTCAATATTTTGAAAAAGTGGTGGGTTTACTAATTACGGTTGCGGTCTTGACAATAAGAAACAATAAATCAAAGTACTCCGAATAGGGTCGGTTATGTAGGCAAGCCTACGCCGTCTTATTCGTTGGAACATATGTGACAGTTCAGGCCAATCCGGCAAGAGAAGCCCCGTTTAGCCCGAAGGCTTATCGGCTATGCTAAGTCCTGTCGAACTGCTGTAACGTACATCACACGCGTGGAGGAGTCGATTAAGCCGAAGCTCGGTTGAACTCGCCCACCATGGTTAGACCATTTCGAACCCATGTACTAAGATTCTCCGATTTCTAAGTTGTCACCCAAAGCGTAATCTCGTTTTTGTTTAAGGTGGGTTCACTGAGAAGCCATCACCGAAAAAAAAAACTCAACGATTTATCGAAGTGGGATTCACCGAGAATCCATCACTAAAATCGTAAACGATTGACATAAACCCGGGTCCTCGGTTTTTATAATTAGCTACTTATTATTTAACTACCACATATTAAATTAATAAGCATTCATACTAATTATTCGAGTTATACATGCCTAATTTATTCGAAATAAACTAGCTACATGTATGCATTGGAGTGGAATCATGAAGATGCAAGTCATGGCAATTTTCCGGTTTTAAGCACGTAATCTTGATCAAACACAAAATTATACCGAAAAGTAAACATCGAGATGGACCGTTGGTATCCCCGTATCTAACCTATTTAAAAAAAACACAAACCCTAACTAGGGTTTACTATTTTCTAATCTGCTGCTGCGTATTATCGATGATCGGAAATCCAAACGAACCTTAATCGTCATGAAACTTTATGGATCTGTTCTTCACTCCGCCTACTTCAATCTGAACGGTTGGATCTTCGTTTCAATGGTCCAATTTTCTCCAGCAATCCGCCGATCTAACTGCTGCATCTGTTAATAACTGCGGCGCAACAGTGTCTTCCTGGGGACGATCGGGCATCGAGACAAATCCCGATCGACCTTAAATTTTTAGGGCTTGTTCATAACTCCATGGTAGTCGATCTGAACGGTCGGATCTGCGTTTCAACGGTCCAATCTCTTCCAGAAATTCGACGAACTCACAGCTAGGGTTTTAATGCCTGCTGTGCTTTTCTGTTACAGCAGCTACTTTTTAGCAGAGATCAAACATCGAGATCGACTCCGATCGTCACGAAATTTTGAGGGAATGTTCTTCAACTTTAATTCTTCATTCTGACCGGAGGGATTGTCGTTTCAACGGCTCAAACTCCGGGAAAAAATAAAAAACGGAACAGCAATAAAACAGATCTACTTCTAGGAAATTAAAATTACAAAATTTCCTATACTCATATAAACGAATTTATATGAGTTTACAATAGATCTAACGAGTAAACAATACCAACCCCAATCCATCTCTTCAACCACAACAATCACAAGCATACAATCATGATTAAATTCGAATTTTACCAAAAAAAACGAAATAAAACATCTAAAACATGCTTTTCCACTCCAAGATCTAAAATTCATATACTTTGATCGTTAGATCAAAGACTCCGATACCACTTGTTAGATGTAATATCGTCGGATCAATCATGGATTGACCCGATTACGCAGCGGAAGGCATCAGGATCTAGATCTAAACGAAACAAAGAACATAAATTAAAGATCTAATTCTACAAGGGGGTTTAGGAGCCTACCTTTTTATGGTGCTTAACTCCAAGATCAAAAGGCTCCTTGAACACGTGATTGAGCAGCCACCGTCTTCCAACGTGTGTCTCCCAGCAACACCAAGTGGATGGTGTTTCCCGCCGCCGGACCTCCTTGATATGCTACCGGAATAATCCCGAAGATTATTCCAACTCGAAACCCGAAGAAAGATGGCCGAAAATTCTAAGCCTCTTTCTTTAATAATGGCGTGTTGTGTTGTGTGTCAAAAGGCTTTATAACTCTCTTTATATATGAGAGAGTAAAACTTAGCCTCCAAGGATTAATAATTAATACAAAATCAATTATAGTAATCCTTTTCCTAAAAAGATATATCTAAGATATTCCAAAATAAATAAGGACATATAAAAGATATTCTTTTCCTTAAATTATTTAACACATAAATAATTTAATCACATGTCAAATAATTATCTAAGAAAACTAATTTCCCAATAATTAAATAATAAAAACAAACATGCGCACCTTTTCAATCAAATAAGGTCACGCACCTTTTTTATTCTTTTGACCAATTTGGGTCAAAATTGGTCAACACACCAATTCTGGTCGAAATTAATCGAAAAATGCTTTTTCACAGTATTTAATTATTTAGTCCAACTAAACAATTAATCCACATATCCAATTAAATAGTCCAATCCAACCATTTAATTATAATCGAGGTGCAACGACGAGAAATCCAATTATGCTATATTAGGAGCGTCGGGCTTAATGGACCCATATTCGATGAATTTACAATAAATCGAATAAAAATTATTCGTCAAGCGTAATAATTATATCCAACCTATTAATTCCGGGATTACACCACCATAAACCCAAACTCGAACTCTATCGAATATAGATAACTTACACTCAATTTATGAGTCGAAAGCGCCCAATGATATAATCATTACATACGGATAAATCCTCCATAGATCGTTCATTTCGATTCGGGATATTTCCGTAAACCCTTCTCAAACATCTTATCCTTATTTACCATTAACCCCTAGTGATCAATTAGTTCATATTCAATATAATATGAACTCGCCGATCGATCGGTTTAGTGGTCAACAAAAAGAGGAATCGTCTGTCTACTTCCCGAGGAAGGAATGGATTCCATATTCGTGATAGCACAGACTACTCACTCATCCCGAATAGAGCCAACGAGAAGCGTTGGACCACATACTTCAAGTGATCCTTACTAACACATCAAACTCTACCCTAGTCTAAGCGTTAAATGCCTCAGGATCACCTCAGATTAAGATTAATCCATATATGATCATCTTGTGATTCGATAAGACTTCTCGACACGGAATTATATCGAGAACTCAAATCAAATCGGTCCAAATTTCTATATGATTATCATCATATATAAATGCCCCACTAGTACTCCTATTACCGACGATCCGGATAAGATCGTCACACGTAAAGTGTTCGGGCGCATTATTAGCAAATTAATCATGAGACCCGCACTCGATTAATAAACGCCACGGACTAAAATTAATTTTAAGTACATCTCACTAACTCAATCCTCTTGTGTATAGCCATACACTGAGTTACGTGATTACATAAACGAGGTACTTAGGGTTTTCAGTAGTGTCTTAATTATAAACATAAATGCATATAATAAGATGAATTATTAATACTGTCCTAAAACAATTAGATAATTGTCTTTCGGGCACTACACCTAACAAAGGGCACAACGGATAAACCATAATGAGTGACACAATGGTGATCTGCACCGTTGATCATAATGTGTCTACTTTGATCATGATGTAATCTCACATGATCAATGGTGCATATTACCGTTGTGTCACTCGTTGTGGCACAACCGTTGTGCCTGTATCATTACTCAAAGACAATTACTTATATTTATCCCAATCATGCCAATTGGAAAGTAATGACATGCAAAAAAAAAGATGAGGAAAACTATAGTAAAATGAGGTATGAAAAAATCAGACATTATTTTAAAATTCTTCTATTAACGTATTCATCGTCTTTGATCTTCCTTATCGGAAAATGATATGTGTATCACACATTGTGCCACGAATATATCACAACACATGATATAATCTGTTGATTAAAATATATGACATATTAGTTGATATGAGTCTCACTATAATCCATGTTGATAAAAGTGTATTGTAAAAGATGTAGTGCATATCCGTAAGAGATGTATCACTACCGTTGACGCACAAATTGGGATGTGTAGAAGGGGTGTTGGTGTTGAAGATGTATATACAGTATAGATATAGTATAGATTAAAATATATCTTGTTTTTTTTTTTAATTATTGATAATTCAAATATACCTTGATTGACAGGGCCGGCCCTGGCATATTTTGGGCTTAAGGCCAAGTCCCCGAATTGGGCCTTTTTGTTGAAGTTTTTTTTTTTTTGAAAAAACATTCTTATCGCGTTTTTAACACCCGTAGATACAAAATTCAATTTATTGATAGTCTCAAAACATACCTACAAAGTAGTCTTTTGGGCCAAGTAATTTTTTTATTATTGGGACCTTTTATTAGATATTTTTTCATAAATATTTTTGTAATCTCTTGCTTACGAGTTGCCGAACGAAATAATATTATCGCAACGAAACGGGTTCCACCTAATGCAACGCCCGAAACCTAAACCAATACATGCATCAGTTCATGAAGGGAGTAAAAAAATTTGGGCATTTATCAAAAAAAAAAAAATTTAACATATTATATTAGGTTGGATTGGGTTGAATATACACGATTTTTTTTTATAGCGAAACAGGTACCATTGGGCCCTCCCGACACCGTTGGGCTTAATGTTAGGAAATCACTAGTTTAACGCAGCGGAATTTAAAATTTGATTTCCTTTTCTAGATCGTTCTTCGTTTAATGCAATAAACACGTTAAGTAGTTTGACGGTTATACCTTGGATGATCTATAAGATTGTCGCTTTGACCGTCAACGGAGAGTAGTACAGTGCGCAAGCCGTCCACGTGTCCGGCCTCTATCGTTGATCCACACTAACTCCTCGCTGAAATCCTCCTTGGATTGCTATTGGAAATCTCCGGTTTCTAGACCGGTCCTTTTTCCTCTCTTCAACTCTCAATAGGATGCTCTCTATTTTACACAAAAACTATGAGCTCATTCAATTGTGATGTATAAAAGAGCTTGACACCCACTTCCTTTTTATAGGCAAAGTGGCGCCCCAAATTGTGTGGAGGAGAAGAAATCATTTTCCCAATAAAATAAGGAAAATCTTCTAGATTGATTTATCTCTTTTATTACAATATCTTATATTTAAATAAAATCTAAATATTGCCAATATCTTATATTGATTATATATATCTTATTACCATAAGTCTATTTTTCCAAAATCAATTAATATCCAATATTAATATTATGGTAATCTTATTAATTAAAGTGCACAATCCAAGTGTATCGTGTACACTTCAATGTGGCGCCCCATATTGCCAAATATTGGCTTCCGGAATATTCTTTAATTAATATAATTATGTATAATTAATATCTTGTATTTTATTTATTCATAATAAATAAATACCGCCATATTAATTTACCACTATAACCTTTATAGTCTAGAGATAAACTTTCCTTATTTGGTTATCAACTATAATCGCATTTTAATCCGACTCGATGTTCATATGTGTGTAACCCGATAGGCTTCCGAATATGTTGGCCGTAGACACAAAGTGAAATTTACAAAAATGCCCTTCATGCCTAACGATCACGGGATAACGTCGAGCAACACACCGTGACCCCAATCATCGGAAGAGTCAAAAGCAATGACTACTACCTTTATTGAAGCAGTTACCATGTAACTTACAATCCTATCGCTGTAATAATATCCATACGATCGTATCTTTAGTGTCGATCGTATCTTATAATCTGAATATCATGCTCTATCGGAATAACACATTTACTCCCACTTTGCAAAGATTCTCGAGAACTAGACATTCCTTATAAGAAAGCCATTTCGGATATTCGATCCTAATCATAGGATACACGATTTCCGGACGACCAAACATGTATACTCTGAAGGATGCAGGTTCTTAGATCTAAACGAGTTAGATCTATGCGCAGCGGATTGATCACGATTTATATATCAAAACACATAATTAAAGGACTTAAACTACTACAAGGGGGTTTAAGATCATGTTACCAATAACGGGAAGAGAAGCCTTGATCTTCCGATGTGTTCTCCAAACGGCGGTTGGTGGACACCCTTCTTGATACTCAAGCCTCCTTGATATGCAACACTCAAGAAAAACTTAGAGTTTTTCTTCTAAAACCCAAGACAAGGAAAAATAATTTTCTCTCTTTTTCAAAGTGGCTAGTCGAAATTTTCCAATGTAATTTCCCTTGGAATAACTCTCCTTTTATAGGAGAGTAAATCCTTGGCCTCCAAGTTTTAATTAATTAAATAAATAATTAATTAATCCAAATAAAAAAGATATTTTCCTTAATGATTAATTGTGACATGTATTGACCAATAGGAAATCAAATAACAAGTCATCTAACCAATCATATAACAAGAATATCTTTTATTTTCCACATCACAAAAATTAATTCTTGTGACAATAATAGGACATGAGGCGCCACTTTAGGTCAAAAAGCCCACATAAAATGTCTTTTATGTGTATTATATTATTTAGTCCAACTAAATAATATCCATGCATATCAATTAATTAGCCCACCAATTAATTATCAATGAGGCCCAAATAACAAGAATATCATTCCAATTACTGAAGCCACATCGGGGACCATGGACTATAACTAGTAGCTCCAATAATTAATTATTCATCGAGCGAGAATAAGTACATTAATTATTAATTCCGGGATTACGCCACCATAAACCCAAATCGAACTCTACCGATTATAGATGTATACTTATACTCAACCCATAGAGTAAATAAGCGCCCATTGATATAATCACTACATATGGATTAACCCTCCATAGATCGTCCATTTCGATTGGGAAGTCTCCGTGAACCCGACTCGAGAATATCTTATCCTTATTTACCATTAACCCTCGATGATCAATTAGTTCACATATCGACTAGTGATCAATTAGTCTAATATGAACTCCCGGATCGATCACTTTCTTAGGGCTAACAAATAAAGGGATCTCTCTCTACTTCCCGCAGGAAGGAATGGATTCCATGTCTGTGAAAATCGAGAACTACTCACTCATCCGGAGATAGTGCCAATGAGAAGTGGCTTGGAACACATATTTAAGTGAACCGTAACTAACACATCAAACACTACCCCGGGACAAGCGGCAAGACTCGTGATCACCTCAGATTAAGGTTGATCCATATATGATCATCTAATGATTTAATAAGATTCCTCGATTACGGAATTATATCGAGAAATACAGATTAAATCGGTCCGATTCTATATGAATGCCATCATATATAAATGCCCCACCTAGTACCCTCTACCGACAAATCCGGATAAGACTATCACACCCTAAGGTGTTAGGCGCATTATTGGTGTTTTAATCAAGAGACCCTAAACTCGATTAAGTTCACCACGGACTAACAGATTTAAGCATATCTCCACTAACTCAATCCTCACGTGTAATCCATACACCGAGTTAAGTGGTTACATACGAGATATACTCGGGGTTTGCAAAGAGTTGTATTATTTACAAGCACAAAGCAAGTAATAAGGTGAGATAAATTCATCATCCATTAAAAACAATTACACAAATTGTCTTTCGGCACTACATCTAACAATCTCCCACTTGCGAAATGACAAGTAACGATTGTTTTTAGAGCACACCCTCTCATCTTATTCACAACACTCTCCTACTTGCTCTAAAAGCGGATGAGACATATCCATCAATGCCGTACCCTCCAAGCACTCGACTTGGTACATCGATTAGCTAGGTTGTCGACTGAGACGATCTTTAGGATTGAAACGTTACGGTCCTTCCAATCAAAGGTACTCTCTCTCAATATGCTTTTGACTTCTTGTGACTGAGAAGATCCTTCTAAGCTATCTCTTCACTGTTTTCACAATGGAGTGATATCGGCTTTGATGACGGTCAAATTATACCCGTAAAAGTCATCAACGTTGACCTTAAATCGAGATTAATAATATATATTTCATATTAAATCACATGTTTATATTTAATATTTAATGTTATGTGATTTATATTATGTAAATTGGTATTTATTGCTTTTATTATTTAAAGCCGATTTATTGTGTGATAATTATTGATTTTGCAGATCACAACAAATCGAGAGGATTAATGTCATTCAATCAATTATATCAAGATAAAGAAGGAAGAAAATCGGAGCATTAATCAAGAGATAAATGAGAGATTAATCGATCAACACGAAAGCGCGCAAAGTGGGGAACAAGATAGACGAGAAAACGATTGACGCGTGAAAAGTTAGGTTCGGTCGATCGAGAGCACGATGCTTGGGTCGACCGAGTGTCACCTCTCGGTTGACCGAGCCTCGGGTTTGGGTCGGTTTTCGGCTTTAATCGTGCTTATCTTCTAGAACCACCCTAAGTCGGCAAAAACCTCTATATAAGCAAGCAGCTACGAGAATTGTAATACACACAAAAATACACCAACATATCCCTTCATTCTTTCTTCAATTTTATAGCTTTGATACAATGTAGTTTATTGAAGGTTCCCAGCAATTTAAAGGCTGCGATTATGTAAGCCTTTATTTTCATTTCTTTTCTTTTAAGTAATTAATTCCCCCAATTATGCTTTATCGTTTGAGTTAGTTAATTCATAGCTAGATGATGTAGATCTAGGCTATGACGTTAGGGATGTGGCGAAGCCTTGTCTATGGGATCCCATAACCTACGTCATATGTTTAACGTCTATTCATGAATCTGCTTGGTTTAATTAATGCGTATCTATGTTAGTTTATATGAATGCTTTACGAAGTTATCGTTTAACTGCTCGTATGATGAAACGCCGAGAGATACGTTCAGGATGTAACTGGGGATGAAATTGATTCGGGTGACCGAATGAGTCCACTCGGTCGACCGAGCCCACCTATTCGGTCGACCGAGCCCCTGTTTTATCCGTTAAATAGCCACGTCTTTATGGTTAGGTTAACTTAATAGAATTTATTATCTCGGTAGGTATGGCTATGGCTACGTCACTCACTTGATTTAATTAAAGCGTAAAAAGGAAATACCGGTATAAAACTCTTAGGTAGGCTCATGAATTGATCTTCGGACTTTCGGCGTTATCTAGGTAGGGTTATATTAGGAATTGCGCGCACCTTCTTATCGTAGATCGTAAACTAGCATGAGACTATAAATTGGTAATTGTTAGTTGGACGAGAGTTTGAGTGATCGTTTCAGAAATACGCCTAACCAAAGGAATGTTGCCTGGACGAGGTGTACGGTTAATATCGGCATCCTTAAAGTCGTAAGCGTGTGAGTTATATGAGATGGAGGCACCAAAAGGCGAAGTCACGTAACAATATCACAGTTGATCAGTGACTACCGGTGCTAAGTCAAGTTAAAGAGGATGACTCCCGTAGCCAATCTAAGATAGATACAAACGGATTGACAGATTAATAAGTTCGGATTTATTATATAAATTATCTAGGTCCAAACGATAAAGACTATAATTGGGGAGGTTAATTACGTTGTGTCGAGTCGTGTCTTTACCTTTCTTGTCTTATGTTGGTCGTAGACCGCCTCTATGTCCTTGACATGTTTAATTAACTGTTTGTATATAAGATGATCCACAATTGGTTCCCTGTGGGATCGACCTTGATTCACTATAGCTATACTACGATGGGCCTAGTCCTCTTGCTAGTATTGGTTTATGGTGGTCAAGTATATTATAACCTGATTGACCACGTCATCAAGTTTTTGGCGCCGTTGCCGGGGAACCAACGGTCAATTTTATATATAAATAATTTTCTTATTCATGTCAAGTTTTCTGCTTTTGTAGTCGTTTTACGCTTTGATTCCCTCCTGGTTGTCGCGCTTCGTGTGATTTCGTGTTTCGTTTATCCTCAGATGTTTAATCCGTAAGTCTGATAGCAGCATGGGAGACCATGTTAAAATCAGTCTACGGTTTGTTTTGTTTTTCTTCTGTTTGCAGAAACCAGGGAAGCAATAATCCAAGTCAATAATTTTTCAAGGGCGCTGAGAAAATAACCCAACAACATGTGGAGCTACGAATCTACAATGGGAAAAGCAATGGAAGCAATACCTTTAAAGCACCAAGATGGCTCCGAGAGAAAAAAAAAAATTTAAAGGCTTAAATTCTTCGTGGTACAATGTTGAAGGCAAGGTACTACCCTTTTTTTTTATGTTTTATTACCTTTTGGTTTTTTGAGCATAAGTTAGCCTATACATGAATCTTAGTAAGAATCTTAGCCCGGAGTTGGTTTGTAAGAATAATTTTACTAGTGTGGAAGGTTCTGCCCCCAAATCTATCTCATCTAGAGGGTGTAGGGAAACATGTAGTGGTTGAAGGAAGCAGTGAATAAAGAGTTCCTCGTAGTTCTGTTAAAATCTCATGGTCCTATGCATGAAATTGCTTCCACTGGCCATGGGAGCAACAAATTGTGTAGTTTAAGCATTCGCAATCTAAAGAAGACGTTGAGTTTTGAAAGAACGCAATCTTCGGCTTTCGTTGATGTTTATGGTGATGGCTTCTCGGTGAACCCACCTTAAAAAAAAAGCGAGATTACGCTTTGGGTGACAATTTAGAAATCGAAGAATCTTTGTACATAGGTTCGAAATGGTTTAACCATGGTCGGGCGAGTTCAAACGAGCTTCGCTCAATCGACTTCTCCACGTGTGATGTACGTTACAGCGATTCAACAAGACTTAGCATAGCCGATAAGCCTTCGGGCTAAACGGGCTTATCTTGACGGATTGGCCTGAATCGTCACATATGTTCCAACGAATAAGACGGCATAGGCTTGCCTACATAACCGACCTTATTCGGAGTACTTTGATTCATTGTTTCTTATTGTCAAGGCCAAAACCGTAATTAGTAACCGTAATTCACTAATTCCTAGCGAGAGCCGAGGTAAGAGTTTTGGATAAATGGTATGGATAAATGTCGTTTCCAGGTCTCACAACCAAAGGAAAAGTATTAATCCGCAAAAGCGACAAGCCCACCTCATATAATGCCCGAAGGGTCAAAGTCCGCGATCCAAGAATGATAAGCGATAAGGATACTTTTGGAAAGTCAAGTCGAGGACTTTAAACTCGTAACTACTTCTTTAAAACCCTTAGGATTTCTTTTTTAGGATTTTAGGTTTTTCTTTCTTTGAGTCAAATAAGAGTAACGTGAAATATGTTGAGGTTTTTTATTTTGCCGTGTTCCGATGGCCATTGGGCTAAGGATGTGCAAAACTTTTTTACTCAATATAGGCCACGTGAATTAGAGTTCCGTAGGAGAGTCGAAAAATTGCTAAAGAAAAGGAAATTTAGCAAACAATCTTAAGATGGAAGCATTAAGAGAGCTTGAGAATTATTGAAAATGTAACAGAGAAAGATTGGTGTGAACAAGAACAATTTTGGTCAACTTCCAAAAATCTTTTAGAATGGTGATCCAAGTGAAAATTCAAAGTGGTGCGAATTCATTCTCAGAACTACCCTTATCCTTTCATTTATACCTTTTCACCCTTCAACCTTTTCGATCCTCTCACCAATCTGCCCCAACAGTTCACATTTCTAACCATTCTTTCATCACCTCTCTTTCTTCCATCCGTTTCACTCTCCCACCCAATCTCAATGCCTTAACCATTTTCAACCCACCCATAAACACAATTTCTTACCCATCCTTTATCTTTTCTTCCCATCCTTATGTGTATCTTTTTCTAAACCCATCACATTCTCAACCTCCATTTTGTTTACACAATACCTACATGTGTTATGGAATTTGAAATATTGCTCGCTTTTAATGATTATTTTTATCATTTTGATTTTCATGATCCTAGTTGGGGGAAGTGTAGCTCTGAACCTAGCTAGATTTTAAAGGTTTTTGGTTCGATCAAAGGACAACTTATCTTTCTACCGGCAGTTTTAAATTTCACACTTTTCCGTCTATTCCGGCATTTCTAGATGATAAGTTTTGTTCTGAACTATCACACCGATCCGACCTTGTTGATGACGGTTATGACTTTTACGTGATACATTGGGGTTATTAGTAATTTCGAGGAGTAGCTACATCTCCCTAAGTTGTTGATATCCAATGCAAGCGAGAAGTTTTTCGTTAAGTATTTTATTTTATCTTTAGCCAATAGGTCACATTGTATCTGTTATACCTTACCAAGTTTCTCTTTATCTTTGGAATGAATACATAGTGAGCAGTCCACCTCGTGTTTTCCCACGTCGGGTAATGCTTTTTGATCTTTGTCTTCTCCACCCGGTTTTAAGAATATTTAGGCGGTGGAGGTTGTAGATGACGACCATCATCTTTAGTTGCTTGTTTATTTTTCTTTCTATTTAGTATTTTTCTTGTCTTTGGTTGTATAAAATAAAGTGGCTTAAACTGCTTTTAGGTATTCATACCTAATTATCGCCACGTTATTCTATAACTTCCATAGACATGGTGTTATTAACGGTTTCGTGGAGTTTGTCCGCTTATCTGAGTTTTCACTTGCTTCTCCACAACATGCCGACATTTACTCGATATTGTTCCTTTACTTGAGAGCCGTTTCAGAGCTAAGTCTTTTTCTTAACTTCTCACTTATTTTTGTCATTGAGGACAATGCCACGCTTAAGTGGGGGTAGGAGACTTAGCCATGTTATGTTATAATTGAAAATTGAATGAAACGGCACATGATTGAAAAAATTTAATAAATACCATATTATGTATCTCGTGCACTTTAGAATTGTGAGTTCCTAGCTAAGAATTGATAGGAAAGGAACCAAGTTTCATGAGTACGTGATCATTTTATACTTATGTTAAGTCAATTTAAGGATATTCATGCCCGCTTTTGCAAGTAGTTATTTATTATTCAAATACTCAATGAATGAATCGAATACCGCATTTAATTATAATAATCGATTTAAAATATTGTGTACATTGCGTAGATTATTGGTTATGTAAACTTAGTATCAATATCTATTGGTGATGTATTTTTATCTTCTAGCCAACAAAAGCGGAATAATAAGCTTGAGACGCACTGTGTTTTAGCAAAATGTTAGACATCTGGGCTTGTAGTAACATTACCAAAGTAGCCCCGCTTGTGGTAATATTCGATGCTATACATGATCTAAGATAGGGGATACTCTAAAAAGTTTTCTTCCTTGAGATTAATAGTATTTGAAAAATATGAAGATATGAAAAAAATATTCAACTCTTTAAGAGGCTTGAGTAGTACTCGGTCTCCAAGTCCAAAACCCTATAGATACGCTCTTGCTTATTGCTCTAGTGCTTCAAAATTTAAAGGCTTGAGAAGTATGAATGCCGAGGTTGGTAGGTTGAGATTACGGTTGGCATAAACTCTAATCTTGCCACTAATATATAAAACTAAATGCACATGCACACATCACTTGATTCATAGTGAGTAGTGAATAATGGATATCTTATGAGCATGACTAGTATGAGTTGACTTGAGTTTCTTGTGTAAGTATGATTTGACCATAGAAAATGTCGTCTTGGGAATGACTTATTGATGCTTTGTTCGGGACGATCAAAGTCTAAGTGGGGGTAGTTGATGACGGTCAAATTATACCCGTAAAAGTCATCAACGTTGACCTTAAATCGAGATTAATAATATATATTTCATATTAAATCACATGTTTATATTTAATATTTAATGTTATGTGATTTATATTATGTAAATTGGTATTTAAATTTGTTTTTATTATTTAAAGCCGATTTATTGTGTGATAATTATTGATTTTGCAGATCACAACAAATCGAGAGGATTAATGTCATTCAATCAATTATATCAAGATAAAGAAGGAAGAAAATCGGAGCATTAATCAAGAGATAAATGAGAGATTAATCAGATCAACACAAAGCGTGCAAGTGGGGAACAAGATAGACGAGAAAACGATTGACGCGTGAAAAGTTAGGTTCGGTCGACCGAGCCTCGATGCTTGGTCGACCGAGTGTCACCTCTCGGTTGACCGAGCCTCGGTTTGGGTCGGTTTTCGGCTTTAATCGTGCTTATCTTCTAGAACCACCCTAAGTCGGCAAAACCTCTATATAAGCAAGCGACCACGAGAATTGTAATATACACAAAAATACACCAACATATCCTTCATTCTTTCTTCAATTTTATAGCTTTGATACAATGTAGTTTATTGAAGGTTTCAGCAATTTAAAGGTGCGATTATGTAAGCCTTTATTTTCATTTCTTTTCTTTTAAGTAATTAATTCCCAATTATTATGCTTTATCGCTTGAGTTAGTTAATTCATAGCTAGATGATGTAGATCTAGGCTATGACGTTAGTGGATGTGGCGAAGCCTTGTCTATGGGATCCCATAACCTACGTCATATGTTTAACGCTCTATTCATGAATCGCTTGGTTTAATTAATGCGTATCTATGTTAGTTTATATGAATGCTTTACGAGTTATTGCTTAATCATTCGTATGATGAAACATTGAGAGATACGCTCAGGATGTAATCTGGGATGAAATTGATTCGGGTGACCGAATGAGTCCACTCGGTCGATCGAGCCCACCTATTCGGTCGACCGAGCCCTCGCTTTTATCCGTTAAATAGCCACGTCTTTATGGTTAGGTTAACTTAATAGAATTTATTATCTCGGTAGGTATGGCTATGGCTACGTCACTCACTTGATTTAATTAAAGCGTGTAAAAAGGAAATACCGGTATAAAACTCTTAGGTAGGCTCATGAATTGATCTTGGACTTTCGGCGTTATCTAGGTAGGGTTATATTAGGGAATTGCGCGCGACCTTCTTATCGTAGATCGTAAACTAGCATGAGACTATAAATTGGTAATTGTTAGTTGGACGAGAGTTTGAGTGATCGTCTCAGAAGTACGCCTAACCAAAGGAATGTTGCTGGGACGAGGTGTACGGTTAATATCGGCATCCTTAGAGTCGTAAGCGTGTGAGTTATATGAGATGGAGGCACCAAAAGCGTAAGTCACGTAACAATATCACGGTGATCAGTGACTCTACCGGTGCTAAGTCAAGTTAAAGAGGATGACTCCCGTAGCCAATCTAAGATAGATACAAAGCGGATTGACAGTTAATAAGTTCATTTTATTATATAAATTATCTAGGTCCAAACGATAAAGACTATAATTGGGGAGGTTAATTACGTTGTGTCGAGTCGTGTCTTTACCTTTCTTGTCTTATGTTGGTCGTAGACCGCCTCTATGTCCTTGACATGTTTAATTAATCTGTTTGTATATAAGATGATCCACAATTGGTTCCTCGTGGGATCGACCTTGATTCACTATAGCTATACTACGATGGGCCTAGTCCTCTTGCTAGTATTGGTTTATGGTGGTCAAGTATATTATAACCTGATTGACCACGTCATCAGGCTTATCAGACCTGGAATTGCTCCCAGACCAAAAAGGAAATTCTAAGCACTATGAGTAAACACTGAGCCCGAGATCAACTTAATGATCATCCTTAATCTGACTACAAGTCAGAATCAGTGTAGTCAACCATATTCAAGTTTGCACCTGAATATACAAGCATATGATTCCTCGTTCTCTAACGATACTTGAGGACGTACTAAACCGCTACTTATTGCTTGAATCCAAGATTCAACTACAATTGACTCGTTTTAAGCTGACTTGCCCTTATCCCAGAGAGACTCTATCCCATTTTCTCTTTATCCGAAGATTTGGAGAATCATTCCTGAGAGGTAGGGTAGGACTACTCTCGATGAATGTTGCAACCGTATATGCATAATCATCTTATTCAATAAGATAGGTGGGATAGCCAATGACTCATTCTCGTGAATTTGACCGAATCAAATTCTTAGAATATAGTCCAATTCTCTCATCCAAAGAATCTTGGCGTGTCAGTTTCCGACTTCAGATAGCACACCCATGTTGTTTCCAACCGTTTTAGTGTTATCATTTATGAACACTAATGCTACTACTTTACCAATATTGATATCCAAATCTACTTAAAAACTTATCAATATTTTGGTCAAGTCCACATATTTTAAAACATGTGACTTTTAAATGACCGAGAGGTTCTCTTAAATCCACAAAGGATATAAACCATGGCAAAGCTTCCTACCAATGGTTCTTTTCGAATAAATTAAGATATTGTTAGTCTCGCAAAAAAGGTATTAGGGAATCACCCCTATCTTACGCTTTGTAACGAATCCGTTATTCATTCTCGCCTAAAACCCTTCATTCGAATGAATTCGATTCCGTTGTTCGGCAATAAAGTCTCGTGGAATCACCCCTATTTTCTCGCTTTTAACGAAATCTAGCAAGACCGAGTGGTGAGAGAGTTCAAGGTCCAGTTAACTCTCTACTTGTCGGAATCACCCCTATACCACTCAACTTTGCTTATTTGAAAGTTTAAACTTTCCTATTCATTCGACTCTTTTCTATGTAGATCCAATTGCTCCCCATCGGGCCTAAGACACTCAGGTGATTCTACAATAGATCGAACAAAACCGGAGTACAAAACTCCATTTACTGAGGTTAAAGTTGTCAAACCAACCTCTATGATCAGAATCCTATACAGCCCACTAAGAGCCATAGGTTATCAATCACCCCAGCAGACCGTAAAGTCCACAAAACCACAATGGGTCAATGGTTAAACCATACTCCCACTGCGTGGTGGATTGACATCCTGATCTAGTAGTATTTATCAGTGTAATCACCAACAACCGATGTTGGACGTGGTCTGATTAAATCAGATAGTAACTACCTTTGGGTAACCGTACTCCAAGGTTTAAGGTTGTTACTTATAGATTCTATCGAAGGCTTGTGATAGTTCAACCGTCACTTTATGATCTCAAGAATCTTATAATCAACCTTCACTCGTCTCATTAAGATATTTCACTAACAAATACAATCTGACGTATGCGCAAAATCTCGATCCTACCTTCAAGCATTAAATGCTAAATGCCTACATTTATGGAAGTGGTGTGAACCGAATTCACTCATTATCCATAAATTCTTTGGCATCTTCTAGGTAGACTTCTCGGTTTACATAATAATGTTAACCGTTATTTTGCAACCAATTATCTTAATCGAGTTTAACAAATGTATTGTAGCACATTAATAACTATATCAGTCAAGTCTATGGTTTCTTCCTCGGTGAGAAACATTCCACTTTAGGAGGCGGTGAGCATCGATCCCAAGACTATGCGATAGCCTATTTACGAGCATGGAATACTCTATTCTCTCGCTAAAATCGAGACTCCTCCTCGTATTCTTTTGATAAACTAAATCACGTTTGAGTAGTTATCGGACAAAATGTCACCACTCAAAAACTCCCACTAGCTTGTATCTCTCACTAGACCCGAAGGTCATGGTGAACAAGCTATGTTACCCTTCAAATCTATTAACCTTTCCCGATTGAAAGGAAACTTAGTCATTGTTCCTTTGTGATAGTGTTCCTAGACTGGGAGATAGGAATCACCCTTAGCGATCGTCAGTCTTATCTCTAGGATATATGCACTAATTAATAGATATTGAAAGGTCGCTTATCTTAATACGGAAACCTTTTACCTTTAATAGTTTTAGATGTGTTACACTTATTCAGCTTTTCTTAGTGGTTCTGACTTTATCAAACAAAAGTCCGTTTCTTGGATTCGTACTATAAATGTCATTTTCACTTTCTATGAGGTAACAATATTTCAAGTTGAAAGTGAATCCATTTGTTTCAACGAATCTGTAAACAGAAAAATAAATTTTCTCGTGATATTCAAGGATAGAATCAAATTCATTTCCTTATATCACTCCCACTATTGTAGTGAAATTACGCCCGTTGTTACTCTATTAATCGTTAATGCACGACTTTCCTTGTTCTTCCAAAGAACTAAGCTACCGAGTCAAGTTACTCGGTTAAGAAAGTCGCTAAGTATTCATTGGTTAGTGATCCGAAATCACTTTCCTTATCCTATACTTTCTGTAATTAATTTTTCGGTTTAGCCTCAAAACTTTAGTTAAGATGATTAACACTTATAGACATTCTTTCCCATTCTCAACTTTCCTTAAAAGGAAATAGTCTTGAACTAGCAGTTCAATTGAGTAGACACTACTCGTGAACTGTGGGATGTCTAATGAAAGCGTTACCCAGTGGGACTAATTTTCTAATAAATTAGAAAAACAATAGATAAAAGCTCCCACTAGTTTATCGGTTCCAAATACCGTCTAACTAGCGACACTTTAATTTATGATTCTCTAATTTTTCTATTAGAAAATTTCTCGTGTAGACACTACACAATTAAAATTCACTAGAAGAATTTTATCGTCCCAATCATCTTTCAAACTAACTATGGTTGTCTCTCGTTCAACACGAGTGACAGCAGTGACATACTTATTTACGTCACTTAAGTCTTGAAGGCTCAAGAGAAATATCTCTTCCGAAAAATTAATCGCATGTAAGATCAATAAGTACAACGTTCTAGTTACTTGCCACTTTTTAACGAAGTCATTACTAGTCAATTTTACACTAGCAGTCTAGCACCCTAGAGAGATATATAAATAGTTGTAAATAAAATTGACAGAAAATAAATCCAAATCATACACTACTAATAAATTTTAGGAACATAAACTAAGTACTTATAGTCTATCCTACCGTTCCAAGGATTTAATCTAATGCCTCAGTGCCGCCTTAGGGTAGGTCAAAGAGGTTTCAATTAATATTGAAGATGAGATTGAGAATCGAACATCTCATTTGAACGGTCCAATACCTTCCAGAAAATCGAGGAAGTCACAGTTAGGGTTTCGTGAATCTGCGTTTTACATTACATTTGCCTCTTCTCATCAACGAACGGACATCCAAACGGACTCTGATCGACGCCAAATTTTGTGGGATTGTTCATCGACTTCCAATCTTGATTCTGACTAGAGGGATCTTCGTTTCAACGGATCGATCAACGGGAAAAACGAAATAACTAAACAGCTACTAAACAGATCTATTTTCTGGAAATTAAAATTGCAATAAAAATAAATTACATAATTTCCTATACTCGTATGAACGAATTTTCATCGTTTATATGAGTTTACAATAGATCTAACGGGTAAACAATGCCAACCCCCAATCCATGTCTTCAACCACAACAACCAATCATTATCAATGCATAAAACAATAAATAAAATTTACCTACATGCAATTCCACTCCTTTAAATCGTTTAATTATGATCATGACTATTTAAATCGTGGAACCTGGCTCCGATACCACATGAAGGATGCAGGTTCTTAGATCTAAACGGGTTAGATCTATGCGCAGCGGATTGATCACGATTTATATATCAAAACACATAATTAAAGGACTTAAACTACTACAAGGGGGTTTAAGATCATGTTACCAATAACGGGAAGAGAAGCCTTGATCTTCCGATGTGTTCTCCAAACGGCGGTTGGTGGACACCCTTCTTGATACTCAAGCCTCCTTGATATGCAACACTCAAGAAAAACTTAGAGTTTTTCTTCTAAAACCCAAGACAAGGAAAAAATAATTTTTCTCTCCTTTCAAAGTGGCTAGGTCGAAATTTTCCAATGTAATTTCCCTTGGAATAACTCTCCTTTTATAGGAGAGTAAATCCTTAGCCTCCAAGTTTTAATTAATTAAATAAATAATTAATTAATCCAAATAAAAAGATATTTTCCTTAATGATTAATTGTGACATGTATTGACCAATAGGAAATCAAATAACAAGTCATCCAACCAATCATATAACAAGAATATCTTTTATTTTCCACATCACAAAAAATTAATTCTTGTGACAATAATAGGACATGAGGCACCACTTTAGGTCAAAAAAGCCCACATAAAATGTCTTTTATGTGTATTATATTATTTAGTCCAACTAAATAATATCCATGCATATCAATTAATTAGCCCAGCCAATTAATTATCACTGAGGCCCAAATAACAAGAATATCATTCCGAATTACGAAGCCACATCGGGAGCATGGACCTATAACCAGTAGCTCCAATAATTAATTATTCATCGAAGCAGAATAAGTACATTAATTATTAATTCCGGATTACGCCACCATAAACCCGGCCGAACTCTACCGATTATAGATGTATACTTATACTCAACCCATAGAGTAAATAAGCGTCCATTGATATAATCACTACATATGGATTAACCCTCCATAGATCGTCCATTTCGATTGGGAAGTCTCCGTGAACCCGACTCGAATATCTTATCCTTATTTACCAATAACCCACGATGATCAATTAGTTCACATATCGACTAGTGATCAATTAGTCTAATATGAACTCCGGGATCGATCACTTTCTTATGGCTAACAAATAAGGGATGTCTCTCTACTTCCCGCAGGAAGGAATGGATTCAGTGCTGTGAAAATCGAACTACTCACTCATTTGGAGATAGTGCCAATGAGAAGTGGCTTGGAACACATATTTAAGTGAACCGTAACTAACACATCAAACACTACCGGGACAAGCAAAGACTCGTGATCACCTCAGATTAAGGTTTATCCATATATGATCATCTAATGATTTAATAAGATTCCTCGATTACGGAATTATATCGAGAAATACAGATTAAATCGGTCCGATCCTATATGAATGCCATCATATATAAATGCCCCACGTAGGTACCCTCACCGGACAGTCCGGATAAGACTATCACACCCTAAGGTGTTGCGGGCGCATTATTGGTGTTTTAATCAAGAGACCCTAAACTCGATTAAGTTCACCACGGACTAACAGATTTAAGCATATCTCCACTAACTCAATCCTCACGTGTAATCCATACACTTTGAGTTAAGTGGTTACATCTGAGATATACTGGGGTTTGCAGCAGATGTATTATTTACAAGCACAAAGCAAGTAATAAGGTGAGATAAATTTCATCATCCATTAAAAACAATTACACAAATTGTCTTTCGGGCACTACATCTAACATACTCCGCATGCTTCAATATCTTACCCAATCACTACCGCATAATCGCCCTGTGGTTAAGGGAAACCTCAATAGTGTCAAAGTATGACAATCCACACCGTGATACCATGAAGACTCCGGTCTAAATGATAATTACACAACCGCCACATAGTGTGCCACTTAATGTAAGTGGGTCAGTCTAACGTACGCATTCTCTAATAAACGTCCACGTACAGTCCAAGTGTCTCTACACTTTGATAGACGAGATCTATCCCTACCTTCTATAAGATAGAAGACATCAAATACGTGCTAGTCTGATTATACTATCAATGTCCTATTTGACATTTCATAAGCCTAGAGACATTTAAGTACCAAACTTGTTAGAGTGATTAGAGATCTCATCAACCATAATCACTATCATGGTTTCTCTATCACAGTTTGACACTAGGGACGTTACTATATATATACAAGAAATAATATGAAGATAAACAATATATATAATAACATAAGTGCTTTTATTAATCATAATAAAGTTATTACATGAACTAACATAGACTGTAAACAACCCGACCCGGTCGGATCCGGTCCAACCCGGTTGGGTTTAGGACACCTATTCAACAATATCCCACTTGGCCTAAAGCCAATCACTCATATGCCTAAGCCCTTGCAAGTGAACATGTTTCTCATGCTTTGCTTGTGACAATGCCTTGGTTAACAGATCAGCTATGTTATCATCCGTGTGGACTTTCTCTATCTTTATATCTCATCTATCTACTATCTCTCTAATCAAGTGAGAGCAACGTAGCACATGTTTAGACTTCTGACGAGACCTTGGTTCCTTTGACTGAGATATCGCCCTATTGTTATCGTAGAACAGCGGCACCGGACCTTCAATGGAGGGAACCACACCAAGTTCAGTAATGAACTTCTTCATCCAAACTACTTCATTTGCCGCCTCCGAGGTTGCTATGTATTCGGCTTCCGTTGTAGAGTCCGCAGTAGTCTCCTGCTTGGAACTCTTCCAGCTCACTGCCCCACCGTTAAGCGTGAAAACAAATCCAGACAGTGACTTAAAGTCATCCTTGTCAGTTTGGAAACTGGCATATGTATAACCTCATAATACTAAATCATCATTCCCGAAAACCAGAAACATATCCCTAGTACGTCTCATGTACTTGAGGATATTCTTGACTGCAATCCAGTGACCATCACCTGGATAGGACTGGTACCTAGTAGTTATACTAAGAGGGTATGAGGCATCTGGTCTTGTGCACAACATGGCATACATGATAGACCCGATCGCCGAAGCATAAAGGATCTTACTCAATTGTGCCCTTTCCTCCTCTGTCTTAAGACCATTCCCTTTGACATGTAGACCCCATGTGACATGGGTAGCAATCCTTTCTTGGACTGCTCCATGCAAAATCTCTTCAGCATCCTGTCTATATAGGTGGATTGCGACAGACCAAGCAACCTCTTAGATCTATCTCTATAGATCTTAATCCCTAGAATATAGGCTGCTTCACCCAAGTCCTTCATTGAGAAGTTCTTGGATGACCAAGCTTTGACTGATTTAACATAGGCACATCATTCCCTATGAGCAATATGTCGTCTACATAAAGCACTAAGAACACAATGGCACTCTCACTAACCTTCTTGTAAACACAGGGCTCATCTTCGTTCTTGATAAAATCGAACTATTTGATTATTTCATCAAAGTGAAGATTCTAACTCCGAGAAGCTTGCTTTAATCCATAAATTGATCTTTGCAGTTTACACACCATCCTGGCGTCATTGGTTGTGAAACCCTCAGACTGTGTCATATACACTTTCTCAGACGAGTTCCGTTAAGAAAATTTGTTTTCACATCCATCCGCGATTTCGTAATCATGGTATCTTTGCAATAGCAAGCAAAATTCTAATGGATTATATCATGGCAACAAAGTAAAAGTTTTTCGTCATAGTCAACTCCTTGTCTTTGCTTATAACCTTTTGCCACTAGCCTAGCTTTGTAGGTAGTCACGTTACCGTCCATATCGGTCTTTCTCTTAAAGACCCATTTGCACCCTATAGGAACTATTCCTTCAGGTGGATCAACTAATTTCCAAACTTGGTTGTCTTTCATGGATTCCATTTCAGAATTCATGGCTTCCAGCCATTTCTCTTTGTCATGTCTTAATAGCACTTCCTCATAAGTTCTAGGGTCCTCATCTTCCATGAGATACACGCCAGTGTACCTTTCGGGTTCACGGCGTTCCCTGGTGGATCTTCGAGGTGCTAGGGTGTCCACGGTAGAAGCTGACATCACACCTGTGTGTGGCGAGTCCTCTACTTCCATCAACTGACTGTTATCCATAAGTGGTTCTCTAATTTCTTCAAGATCAATCTTACTCCCACTGACCCTATCCAGAATAAACTCTTTTTCCAGAAAGTGGCCATTCCTGGAAACAAACACCTTTTTTTCCTCAGGGTGGTAATATTGGTATCCTCTAGTTTCTCTAGGATAACCCACAAAAAGACATTTGTCGGATCTGGCCTCTAATTTGTCAGGCATCATCCGCTTCACATAAGTCGGACAACTACAAGGTTTAAGATATGCCAGATTCGGTTTCTTCTTGGCCCATACCTCATATGGTGTAGAATCAAACATCTTTGATGGAACTCGGTTCAGTGTATAAGATGCGGTTTCCAAAGCATACCTCCAAAATGATTTTGGGAGAACTGCGTAGCTCATCATGGATCACACCATGTCTAACAAGGTGCGGTTTCTCCTTTCGACACACAATTCATCTGAGGCGTTCTGGGAGGGGTCCATTCAGGTAGAATCCCATTCTCCTTCAAATAGTCTTGAAACTCTCCATCTAGGTATTCTTCACCTCGTTCAAATCGAAGTGTTTTGATTCTTTACCTAGTTGTTTCTCCACTTCACTTCTGAATTCCTTGATCTTTTCGAAGGCTTCAGACTTATACTTCATTAAGTATATATAACCATAGCGAGAATGGTCATCAGTGAAAGTGATAAAATAAGAGTATCCTCATTTGGCTTGAATTGACATCGGGCCGCATACATCAGTGTGTATGAGCTCAAGTAACTCATTGGATCTTATCCCTTTACCACTAAAAGGTGACTTTGTCATATTACTATGTAAACAAGCTTCGCATGTATCAAATGATTCGTAATCGAATTGATCCAACATTCAATCTTATGGAGTTTGGAAATGCAATTCTTATTTACATGGCCAAGTCTACAATGCCATAAGTAGGATTCATTCAAGTCATTTGTCTTGGTTTTCTTGTTATTTATATTATGTACATAAACATTCATGTCTAATATGTAGAGACCATTGCTAAGCATGCAAGTACCATAAAAAATTCCATCACGTGAAAAAGAACAACATTTATTCTCAAACATAAATGAAAATCCATCAACATCTAATGCGGAAATAGAAATAATGCTCTTCTTAAGAGCAGGAACAAAATAACAGTTATTAAGTTCAAGTACTAGCCCACTGGACAATGAAAGAAAATAAACTCCTATGGCTAGTGCAGCAACACTTGCTCCATTCCCAACGCGTAGGTCCACCTCTCCTTTCCTTAGCTCTCTAGTTCTTCTTAGTGCCCGCATATTCGTACAAGTATGAGAACCACAACCAGTATCTTGGTTAGACTTAGAAGAAGCAATATTGATCTCAATCATAAATAGACCTAAAGTCAAAGCATCAGAATTCTTGTTCTTGGTACTCAAGAAGCCTTCGTAGTTTCTCCTCCAATATCCGGTCTCACCGCAATGGAAGCAAGCATCCTTGGATTTGTCTTTTGCTATCTTAGGCGTTGGCTTAGGTGAAGCCTTCGCCTTCTTGGACTTTTTCTGGGCTTTGGCCTTGCCCTTGCTTGAAGTGACCAGCAACACTTGCTTTCCCTTCACCACAGTGCCCTTAGCAGTTTTCAACATGTTCAATAACTCCGCAAGGGAGCAATCTATCTTGTCATGTGATATTCATCACGAACTGCGAGAATGAATCGGGTAGAGATTGTAGAATCAAGTCAATGCTCAATTCTCGTTCCAACTTGTGGCCCAGCTTCCCAAGCCTCTCCATGTACCCGATCATTTTAAGCACGTGTGACCCCACAGCAGTCCCAAATGCCATCTTACAACTAAACAGGGCCTTCGAGACCTCGTACCTCTCAGTGCGAGACTGACAAGCATTGAGTTCCTTTAGGTGGACCATGATTGTGTAGGCGTCCATAGACTCATGTTGTTTCTGCAGTTCAGGTGTCATCGAAGCAAGCATGATACATGTAGCATCGCATGTGCTTGCTTGTTATAATTCTCGAAAGCATCGCGGCCAACCCTCGGGGTTTTTCGGTAGGGCCTCGTCAAGACATAGCCAATCTTCTCGTGCCTCAAAACGATTTGAGGTTTCTTTCCCAATCGAGAAAATTAGTTTCGTCAAGCTTATTGTCGATGATAAAACGAAGGTTCAATTTGTTTGACATTTTTCTACAATAATAAATAAAGATAGAATAAGTAAAAGCTCAAGTATTAAAACCCTAAATTTGCACTTAAAATTTTATAAGGTTTTACTTCCACTAGCAAACTATTTCCAATTGGCTTTCAAGAATTTAATTAATTCTTTAGTGGATGGAATCCTATCTAGTTGACTCGATCCCCAACGTGGGCCGATCGACCGGGTCAATTTCGAAGGTGGGTACCTATTACCGATCGAATCTTATTCGATTTCCATTGGTTGACTAGTCAACTCTTTGACAGTTCACATCTCTATGTGATAGCCACCCCTTGTCTCTAAAATCAAACGGTCCTGACATGGGCCAATCACCGCAAGATTCTTAGTCGAGTCATAAACCAAGTATTCATGAGATCTCATAACGATCATATCTCGATAATGACGATATACCCGAGGTAGGTCAACTCCCGAAGTGGGCCGATCAGTTGGATCCGAACAAGGGTTCTTCACCGTCAATATAATATTTGGAGACAATTTTGGCTCGATTTTTTACGTGGAAATAATTTTAAATTAATTCACTTAATTAATTTTGTTTGATTATGGTCTCATCTACTATGTGCATATTACTACGATATCATATAAAGTAAAACATACACAACATTCCGCGCACAAAATAACCGGTATGATCATGGACTTTTCCTACGTGCTGTTTCGAATACAAACTGAAGGGTATCTGCAACCGCCAATAGGATCTTTATTGCTGTATGCCAATGGGTCCTTTATCTCTCTTTGGTCTTCATCTTCATGCTCCATTCTTGTTACATAATAATCTATCTAATAAATAATTACACCCGCCGCACACAGGGGGCTAACGGGAATGGGATAAATGCAAAAGGTAAACTAGGTCACGTTCTTCATAACGGCCTAGGACAATTTCAAAAACCAACATAAAGAAAACATTCTCATCTATCCTATTGGGCGAGTCCATGATCAATCGGGGTACATATAATCACATTATATCTACACATCTAATCCATACAATTTTATCTTTTGAAAAAGATTAATTCTAATTTTAACTACTTATGCGTCTTATTTTATCACATCAGATAATTAAATAACCTTTTAATTAATTATATGACTCAATCGAAAATTAAAATTAACATTTAATTTTAAATCGATTCAAATTTTAATTTATTAAATTTGAACTATTCAAAATAAAATTAAAATTATTAGGCCTCCTTTTGCTTCCTTTCCTTTTTGGTTCCTAACCAAAAGGGATGCATTTGGTTTCTTAAACCAAAAGGCATCTTCCCAAACCAAATTTGGTTTAGCCCTAGCCACCTTTCAAAATCAAAAATTTGAAAGTAGCCTAGGCCTAGGCCTTTACAAATCAAATATTTGAAAAGGTCCCAGGTCTATTCCAAATCAAAAGGAAAGGCCAAATGATTTTTGGTTTAGGCCTGGCCACTTTTCAAAACCAAAATTTTGAAAGTGGCCTAGGCGTAGGCCTTTTACAAATCAAATACTTGAAAAGCACCTAGACCTATTCCAAATCAAAATTTGGAAAGGCCAATATTTTGGTTAATATGCCACTATTGTTTCCTAATGGCCCAAACTATTTGAACCATTGGCTGGCCATATGACACAACTAAACAAAAGAGATATCTATGCACAATAAATATCATAAAACAAAAAAGGTCGATCTCCCCGTTTGGAAGAGGACAACCGACGACGGCAGCCCTAGAGTCGCCGCCGCCGTCGCAGAGGAGGGGGGACGCCGCCAGTCGGCCGAGCCCCCCAATCGACCTTTTTTTGTTTTAAATGTCTCGTGATTACATATCTTGCATCTATCGATTAATTACTACGCAATTAAATTATGCTTATTGCTTAAGCTCGAAGTCTGTCTCTGATACCACTGTTAGGAAATCACAAGTTTAACGCAGCGGAATTTAAAATTTGATTTCCTTTTCTAGATCGTTCTTCGTATAATGCAATAAACACGTTAAGTAGTTTGACGGTTATACCTTGGATGATATATAAGATCGTCGCTTTGACCGTCAATGGAGAGTAGTACAGTACGCAAACCGTCCACGTGTCCGGCCTCTATTGTTGATCCAAACAAACTCCTCGCCGGAATCCTCCTTGGATTGCAATTGGAAAACTCCGGTGGCTAGACCGGCCCTTTTCCCCTCTCTCCAACTCTCTATAGCATGCTCTCTATTTTACACAAGAACTATGAGCTCTTTCAATTGTGATGTACAAAAAGCTTGACACCCAATAAAATAAGGAAAATCTTCTAGATTGATTTATCTCTTTTATTATAATATCTCATATTTATATAAAATCTAAATATTGCCAATATTTTATATTGATTATATTTATCTTACTACCATAAGTCTATTTTTCCAAAATCAATTAATATCAAATAATAATATTATGGTAATCTTATTAATTGAAGTGCACAATCCAAGTGTATCTTGTACACTTCAATGTGGCGCCCCATATTGCCAAATATTGGCTTCCGGAATATTCTTTAATTAATATAATTATATATAGTTAATATCTTGTATTTTATTCATTCATAATAAATAAATACCACCATATTAATTTACCACTATAACCTTTATAGTCTAGAGATAAACTATCCTTATTTGGTTATCAACTATAACCGCATTTTAATCCGACTCGATGTTCATATGTGTGTGACCTGATAGGCTTCCGAATATGTTGGCCGTAGACACAAAGTGCAATTTACAAAAATGCCCTTCATGCCTAACGATCACGGGATAGCGTCTAGCAACACACCGTGACCCTCAATCATCGGAAGAGTCAAAAGCAATGACTACTACCTTTCATGTGAAGCAGTTACCGTGTAACTTAAAATCCTATCGCTGTAATAATATCCATATGATCGTATCTCGAGTGTCAATACATTAACGATCGTATCTTATAATCTGGATATCATGCTCTCTCAAAATAACACATTTACTCCCACTTTGCAAAGATTCTCGAGAGCTAGACATTCCTTATAAGAAGGATGTCTATAACTACTACAAAGAGCAGGGACATAGTAAAAATGAATGACCAAAGAAGAAAAGGCATCAAGACACTCAGCAGGGTACTATTGCTTTGGCAAAACAAGACAAAAACTCTGCACATGGATGTGTGGATTCTGGACACTGGAGCATCCTGTCATGTTTATCCAAGCAGGGAGTGGTTTACAACCTATGGTCAGGTAGAGGGAGGCCATATTGCTAGGGTCAACAGCAGGGTCTGCAAAATAGTTGAGATTGGCTCAGTTCAGCTGAGGACACATGATGGTAGATTCTGCACACTAAAGGATGCTAGGCACGTTCCACAGATGACCACGAACATGATTTCACTTAGTCTTCTAGACAGCAAAGGGCTCATGTTCATAGGTGAAGGTGGAGTGGTGAATTTCTATAATGATTTAGTTGTGGTTCTAAAGGGTATTAGGCAGAGGATGTTTTATATTCTTCAAGGGTCCACTATATCACGTTCTACTATTGTGGCATCGTCAAAAGTTTACCAGTTAAAGTTGACCAAGTTGTGGCATATGAGACTGGGACATATGGGTGAAAGAGGAACGTGAATTATGTCGAAGTTTGATCTACTTGGGGGACATAAGGTCAAGGAGCTGGATTTTTATGAGCACTGTGTATTTGGGAAGCTACATAGAAGCAAGTTCCCAAAAACAATTTACGTTACAAAATGGACACTTGATTATGTTCATTTTGATTGATGGTGGTAGAGTCTTTGGGTGATCACAGATACTTTGTGTTAGATGATTCAAGGATGGTTGGGGTAGTCGTGATGAAGCATAAGGGTGATGCATTCAAGCACTTCATGTAGTGGAAGGAATTGGTTGAGAATCATACAGGGAAGAAGATCAAGAGACATAGAATTGATAATGGTCTGGAATTCTATTGGTTTGAGTTTGATAAATTCTGGAAGAATGAAGGCATAGCTAAGCACCATACTGTCAGACACACTCTACAACCGAATGGTGTTGCCAAAAGGATGAATGAAACTATTCTAGAGAGGTCAAGGTTCATTCTCTCTAACTTTGGTCTGGCGAGGGGATTTTGAGCAGAGGCAGTCGGCATATCTTTCTACCTAATAAATATGGAGCCTCACATTGGGGTCAATCTCAAAACACCACTTGTGGCATGGTCAGGGAAGTCTTCAAATTATCAGTTCAGAGAGCTTTTGGAAGCAAAGTTTACTATCATGTCAATGAAGGGAAATTGGAACCAAGGTCCAAGAATGGAGTATTTGTATGGTATGGAGATTTAGTTAAGGGGTATAGAATCTGGTCATCAGCTGAATTCTTTGATGCAAAAAAGTTATACTCAGCAGGAGTGTAGTTTTTGATGAAAATTCTATGCTCAACTCATCAGTGAAGGCCACATCTGAATCTAAAATTAGATCTGAAACTCAGAGGGTTGACAAACAGATAGAACTACAGGTCTAGTCAGCTGAATTAAACAACTCATCTGAGGAGAGTCAACACTCAGAAGGTCTGAATCCAAACCAATCAGCTGAATAGGGGTCCACTGATACTCAAACAGATGAAGTTGGTCAAAAGAAGTTGGTCAGCAAAGTATATCTCTCCGTAGAGCTAAAAGGACCAATGTTGGAGCCTTCAAAATGGTATGGGTTTGAGGACATGGTTGGATATGCACTTCAGGTAGCTGCAGAGGTTGATGGATCTGAGCCATCAACTTACAGGGAAGCTATGAAATGTTTAGAGGTATCTTAGTGGCTTGCTTCCATAGGAGATGAAATGAAGACAATTCAAAAGAATGAGACTTGGGATCTGGTCAAACAACCACAGGGGAGAAGGGTGGTCAGCTGCAAATGGATCTTCAGGAAAAATGAAGGAATATTATATGTTGAGGGATTAAGGTATAAGTCACATTTGGTTTCCATAGCATTCAGTTAAAAGGAAGGGGTGGATTATGTTGTGATATTCTCACCAGTAGTCAGACACACTTCCATCAGGGTGTTAACAACAATAGTGGCACATCACAATCTTGAACTTGAGACGCTAGATGTGAAGACAACTTTTCTGCAGGATGTAGATAACGAGATATATATGACTCAGCTAGAGGGTTTTCAAGTTCCTGGAAAAGAAGGATATGTTTGCAAACTGAGGAAGTCTTTGTATGGAATTAATCAGGCTCCAAAGTAAAGGTCCATATGATTGTCGTGTATATCACAACAAGCTGAAAAATGGTTCTGTCATCTATCTGGTATTTTATGTGGATGTATGCTTATAGCTATTATGAACAAGTCCGATATTCAAGATCTGAAGAATCTGCTCAAAGCTGAATCTGAGATGAAGGATTTGAGGAGTGCAAATAAAATTGTAAGGATGAAGATCCACAGAGATGAGAAGAAGAGGAAATTGTTCTTGTCTCAAAAGGATTATATTGAGAATATTTTATCCAAGTTTGGCATGTCAGCTGCCAAACCTATAGACACTCCAACGACACTAAATCTGCATATGTTTGATGTGTTTGCTCCACAGTCAGCTGAAGAGGAAGAATACATGTCAAGAATTTTGTATGCTAGTGCAGTGGGCAGCCTGATGTATTTTATGGTCTGCACTAGGCCTGATTTGACTCAGGCAGTCGGTGTTGTAATCAGGCTTATGGCTCAACCTAGAAAAGAACACTGATGTTGGGGAGATTTTGCATCATTAAAACAAAAGAAAATTCATAAACCCTAACTACCATGCAAAACTAACTCCTAACCGGCCGAATACCGGGTAATTGATAGTAGAGCGAAGTGAGTAAGGGGTCGATCCACAGGGAATTGGGATGTTGAATCTAATTTCCTTAATCCTACCAATTGTTACTCATAAACATAAAAACGAAAAAAAAAACAAAACATCGAAATCAAATAACAATTCAAATAAATCTAATCTAAGAAACATGGGAACAACCAAAGTACAAACCTAAGTGATTTCAATTCTAGTTAATCTCATGATTCTAATTCAGTTTGTGGTTTCACCCTTTCACGAGACACAAATCCCTAATCTCTTAGTGAACTTATCTCTCAAGCTATGAAAGCCTACTTTCGTAGTGAATTCAATTATCTATCTCTCATCTTTCGAGTGTTGAGACTGATTTACCAAACAAAACTCGGGTGTAGATTCAATTAACTCTCGTTTTTAAAGAACCTAACAACCTAGGAATCTAACTCATTAACTTGTCATCATTAATGGCTAAAAACCCTATCTTTCTATGGTGATCTAGCGTTTACACAACTTCCGTATTATAAACATCAATCGTGAACTAATCTTTCGATTCTAATTCACATGGCATACAAATCGCATAGAAAAATACAAAGCGACTTAAAGCTCATGAAGATAAAGCGGAATTAAATTAATTGAAAGAAATCAAACTCACATAGTCTTGATACAATGGTTGAACTCCATGGAAACGAAAAGAAAAGCTACATAATCTACTCTAATCTAACCTCGGTTCACCCGAGCACAAGGCTCGGGTGACCGGCCTTCAAACTCCCAAGTCGAATTTGCTGCTCCTCGGAAAATTCGACTATCAAAAGTATATCCTTAGGGTTGGGGATATGGCTCATTTATAGAGATAAGAGGCGGTTTCTTTGAAAGTCGGCGGCGGACGCCCGTTTGATCATGTGGGCTTCGTCGAGAATGCTTGACGGGATCTTTGACGCTTGATTCAGCCAACGTCTGAACTCTCGTATGTGAATTACGATTACGGGCCTTTGCATGGGCGCCGATTCGATCTGGGCCTTTCGTCCACCTTATTTGGACCTTGATTCACCGGCGAAATCTTGATACTTCCATCTTTATCTTCATTGATTTCTTTCCTTATCTCTTTTATTCTTCCATATCTTTGATTGATCCTCTCTCATCTCGAAATTAGCTCTTTAGGATCACCTTTTCCATCATTAATTGGGTATCTACAAATATCAAAAACATACCAAAACGTAATAATTTCCAAAATAATGTAAAAACATCAAATAAACATAAAAATCGATACGTTTTCATATTTAATCATTAAAAACCTCATTTACTCAATATTTGACTATAAGGCCTGATATCTATGAAAATAATCCATATATGGGGGAAATTGATTCATAAAATATATATGAAAATCACTATAATTTGGCCCTTAACAACTGAATAACTGTGAAGAGGGTGTTCAGGTACCTTGGGGGTACTTCTGATGTTGGACTCATTTGCTGAGGTGGTACTCAATGTTTTGTCACAGGGTACTGTGATTTTGATTATTCTTTTGATGTGGACAGCAGGAGATCGGTGATTGGGTACGTGTTTACTTTTGGTGGTTCTGTGGTAAGTTGGAAGACAAATTTACATGCAACGGTGACATTATCTACTATTGAGGCTGATGTAAGTCAACTAGATGATACATTTCACGATGTATTATCCCATTTCTCATGCGTTTATTGATGTTTTCATATCAATTTGAGTCATTATTTCCTTAGTTTCATCCAAATGTGTAGATAGAAATTATTATATAAAATATCATATTTTCATCGAATTTGTACCGGTTTAGGGGATTTATTGCAGGATTACATGTTGACCAAGACCCCAAGTGACGACACGTGTTGAGCATAAGCACGTCTTTTGAGGGCTAGAAGAGTGTATTGGAAGCTTACGAGTTCAAACGGATCAATTGTCCTTAGTGCTCTACTATAGCCTATCTTCTATAGATATTTGACTCCACTTAAAGTCATATTCTGGAGAAGACTTCTTCATGAGAGTTTTCAACCAAGAAATGAGCTTTCTGACTCATCTTGAGTCATATCAATCTGAGGTCTACAACTCAAGTTATGGTCATTTTATTGAGCTGCTATGAATAGGCAGCGTAGACCGAGAATTTTCCGGTCCAAACGGGCGTTGCAAAAGCTGTCAGAGATACTTTTAGTAAGTCTGGTGCAGACCAAGAATTTTCTGATCGAGACCGGACGTTGCAGAAAGCAGATTTTCAGCATTTGAAAGTCTATATTGGATCTAATTTTCAGAACTTTCAACTCAATCTCTTCTCCCAAGTCCCAACTCTTGGAGCACTTGAAGACACCATTTTCAAGGGCTCTGCTAGCCCAATTAGCAATAGTTTTAGCCATAAACACTTTTTTAATATTTGAAGAATCAACAATTTCACATTTTTGGAGCTTTTCATGGGGTAATTCTCATCTTTTGTGATGTAATCATTCCATTCGAGAAATCTTTAAGTAAGTGCAATGTCCTCTTTGAAGTTAATGCTATCTTGTTGATATTTCATTTATTGCTTTAGTTGTGTTCATAGTTATGAAATTCCTAAGTGACATTGTGGGTTTTATAGCCATGGGAGGCTAAGCTTTTGCTAGCCAAGATTATGTAGTTGTGATAGTTTAATCTCTATTAATTGATTGGGAATGTTAGTTTGCATTTCATAGCTTCATGTGTTGTTGTTATCTTTTCCTATCTACATTGTATTGCTTGTTTGTGTTGGATTGATCACCTAGCACTTACACACATACACACACACACACACACACACACACACACACACACACACACACACCTAGTTGAGACCGAAAAAAGATGTTTGGTGTGGGAGAAGGGATAGGAAAACCGGAACGTAAAATCGACATTAATTGGAACTCGATTTCTTATCCGGGGGTTATTGTTCATTCATTGCACTCAAGAACTTAATCATGTTGAATCTTTAGGTCTAGGGTTCTTAAACCAAGGAGGAGGCATAGAGTAGTTTCATACACTCGTATGAGGAGAAATTAATAGCTTAGGCGTGCACGATAACACACACTTGAACACCATTGGAAGGTTCGTTGGTAGTTCATTCCCATGATACTAGAAGATATTGGATTGATCATTGCATTTTCTTGGCTAGGCTTTTTATCATTTTATCACCCCTTTGTAGTAGTAGATTCTTAGATATATTTACTTTTTTGTATTGTTGCGACTTAGATCAAGATAATAATAGATTTTCAGTGTTCAACCTCACAATCCTCATGAATACGACCTTGACCACTTACTAGACTACAATTGACCCGGTACACTGCCGGTAAGATTGGACACCTAGAAAGTCTCGATCAAGTTTTTTGCGCCGTTTCCGGGGATTGTGTAACGGTTGATACTCATATTAGCTAGAAAATTCTTGAGAATAATTCAATCTTTTCTGTTTTGTTTTTTGTGCTTACCTCTTTGGTAAGTTACCAAGTGTTATTTGATTGTGTTCTTGTTGTTTTTATCTTGTAGTGGATGACCAATACTCGACGTGGGAAGGCCCCTATCACTCATAGTGTTCTGGTTATTAACACTTATATTAGGGATTTAAGAGCCGAGAATAAGGGTTGTCAAGCTCGCCGTAGTTTGGAACTTTGTGGAGAATCTTCCCAAGGATCATCTAGTGAAGAAGTAGAAATGGATGAGAATCTTGAGAATGCACAAGGAGGGAAAGAATAAAATAATGCCCAAAGCCATGAACAAAATCCTGGAAATCCAAATCCACCAAACAGCAACAATCCACCACCACCAAATCCTCCATTACCACCACTCAACAACCAAAACCGCAACAACAACAACAACAACAACCGGAACCAAAATAACCATAACAACCTTCCCAACCCAAGACCTATTTGTTATCAAACCATGTGAAGAAATGCAACCAATAACCCAATCCTCCTACCCAATGTTGGTGCAAACAACTTTGAGATCAAGTCTTGTCTTTTTGGATTGGTAGAGACAAGAGCTCAATTTCATGGTGATGATAAAGAAGATCCACACCAACACCTCTACCAATTTGAGGAATTATGCAATACCGCCAAGACCCATGGTAATCATAGAGAATTAACTAGAATGTCATTGTTTCCATTCTCTTTGGTTGGTAAAGCTAAGGATTGGTTTATGTCTCTACCTCATCATTCTTTGACAAGTTGGGATGAGATCCAAAATGAGTTCTTGAAGCAATATTTTACTCCGGGGCAAAATTTGGAATTGAAGGTTGCTATTGCTAGCTTCAAGCAAGGTAAAAATGAATCACTTGGGGTTGCTTGGGAAATATTTAAGAGGTTGTTGAGGGCATGTCCCGATCATGGTTATTCCTTGGATATGCAAATCCAATTCTTTTGCTGAAGGTCGAGGAATGAGGCACATACGGCGGTTGACCAAGCTTGTAATGGTTCTTTGATGATGAGTACGGTAAAATATGTTTATGATGCTGTTGAGAAAATTTCAAAGAATAGCCGGATGTGGGAAACCGACACAAGTACAAGGAAAGTTACTTTTGTGGGAGAATCATCCGTTCAAATGGAAGTGTTGGCACAATTGGCATCCCTTAGTAAGAAAGTGGATGGAATTCAAGCCAGCAAGAGTTCGGGGAGTGAAAATCCAAGTAATACGGCTTATGAAAGTATAAGGAATGATAATGTACCTTTGGGACTGATGGGAGTCAAATTGTAGTGTATTTCTTATATGATATTACCTCCTTTTATGAGTTATTCATGGTTATTTTGGGCTATTATGGGTAGGATATGAACGATATTCACTTATATGCATGTTTCAAGACTAAAGGCATTTTCGTCCTAAAAACTCGTGTTTTATGTGGATTTCGTTCCATTTCTGTCAATGTATATTATGCCTTGGTGTTTGTTTCTTTGTTTTCAGGCTTATATTGATGTATATGGTTGATAATAAGGAAGAGAGTCTCGAGAAAGAATGAGATTTGGGGCCAAGGAGGAGAAAAGAGTGAAGAATCATTGATGAAATCTGAACCAGTCACTTCAGGGGCATTTTGGTCACACCTGGAGAAACTTTCAGGAAGATTTGTCTTCATGAAAGTTGTAGGTAATTGAACGATCTTTCCAACGCATCTTGAATCGTTCAAATCGGAGCTCCACACAAGAAGGTATTTCTGATTTACTGAAGACAGGATCCAAACGAGCGTTTACAGAGCAAATTTATATACAGCGAGTTGGCTTTTCTGGCGAAAGGGCGTTTGCCTTGCCACAAACGCCCGTTCACGGTTGGGATGCGGAAAAAACCTATAAAAACCCCTTTTTCGGTCCCATATTATATCTATTCAGATCCTGGACGACTTTGGGCATTTTAGGGACGATTTTAGGCGGTTTTGAGTAGTTTAAACACCCTTTGATCCCCATATTCCATAGATTAATTCCATTGATTATACATACTTTTTATTAGATTAAATTTCTGTTTCAACACCAAAGATTCGACTTTTAGCGCAGTACATTTACTCAATATTCAAGGTTTGATTTTTATGATGATTATGCTTTCGTTTATTATTGTTCTTAGTATAATTTCCTTTAATTACTTCGTTGTTAGTATGATTATGAGTAGCTAAAGTAGTTGTGTAGCCGAATTATGTGAAAACGGGAGAAAATCCCAAATGGGGATGAGATGGGATTTGTGTAGCGCTTAATTAAACGTTTGTATGATGAATTCATGTTCTAAAACTTGTTTTGATTGTTTTAATAGCTTTGAATGAGATTGACAACCTTGTTCACTGTTACACACACATCGAGCTTATATATGTATTTTGCGGCGAGGTGTGGGATACGGGTATTAGAATCACTAGACATAGCCTTGATTGTTAGATTGACAACCTAGCTAGACGTTAGGACTATGCCTATGTGAGGTTCTTATCAGGTTCCCGAGCGGCTCATTATTCTGGTCAACCATGTTAGGCGAGTTAGCTTTTTAAAGGGAGGGTTAATAAGCCTAGTATAGGGGGTTAAGCGATAGTTGTTCAGACCTTAATGCAAGAATAAGGAGTTTACACCCGTGGATGTCATATAAACTGAATTGGATAGGTAGGTCTGTTAAGACACACTCCTTGTCAAGTGTTTCCTGTGGGGTAAAAGTAACCTGTTGGATCGTAGTTCGGCTATGCCTTTTAATCACCTAGATAAATCCGTTAGAATAACATTTATTTTCTGCATTAGCTATAATACTTTTCACTTAATATTGACCTGAACCAAGTTTAGACGTCGACTTTGGTACTTCATTATTATTCCCTGTGGATTCGACCTTGAAACCACTATACTACCATTGACCCGATACTCTATCGGTTAAAGTTAGCGGTTAAGTATTTTGTTATCAAGAATTTTGGCGCCGTTGCCGGGGATTACATAATGAATATCTTGCAAGTTGACTGAAAGCTTGGGCTTAGGTCGTTTTATTTTTTTTTTAATTTTTTTTTCTTTTCTTCTCTTGATGGAGTTCGTATATTGAAGCGTCACACCAGCTATTGCTGTGGTGGTGAAGACGAGATACTTTGATTGTGTTTGTGTTGTTTCCTGAGATCTTGCAGTTTGAGCTTAAATGGATGGATTTTCCAATCAATACTACTCATCTGAACAACAATTATCCTACCAACTACAGGCACCTGAACAATATTATCAATAACAGTATGTGCATCAGCCTCAGTATCAATAACAGAGTAACCAGGATTCTTGGGCCTATCATAGCCCTAGTGCATACCTGAATCAGAACTTTGGTTATTCAAGTAATGAGCCACAACATTATGAGGGTTATCAGAACCCTTATGCTTATCATGATTATGGTTCTCACACTCAGCATGTTGACAACTTTGCACAGAATCAGCCGTTTGATCAGAATCCATCTTGGCAAGAAGCCTACTACCCACCTCCGATGAATTATAGTCAGTATGATCAATTTGCTCCCATGCCACAAGAGAGCTTCACCGACTGTCAAATTGAGCTACTAGAGAAAATGAACAAGAGCATGGAAGAGCAACTGCGGGACATGAAAGAGTTCAAGATAAGTACTGACTCTGCCATAAGAAATCTTCAAGAGAGGGCGGTGAAGTCGATTGAAATAATAGGGTTCGAGCAGGAAGAACATGCATGTGCAATAGAGGTGGTTAAGGATGATGAGGTGCTCATTGAAGGAGTTCAGGCGGAGAGTGAGATTGAGGATCCAATTTGCTATAATGAGGTGTCTGACCAAAAGATAGAGCATGAAAAAGAAGCTTGTGCATATAAGGTGAATAAGGCGCAGAGAGAGAGCAAGAAGGCAAACTGAGTTGAAAGCTATGAGAAGAGAGTTAGCTGCTCTTAAGAGAGACCTCGCGATAGAAAAAAGCGAGAAAGCCGGCAAAGTGAAGAGGTTCAGGTGGAGAGTGAGGTTGATGATTCGGGTTACCATTATGAGCTATCGGACCCTGGAGAAGCAAGAGCTTGAGTTAGGATCACCCATTTCTCCATCACTCCCGATTGAAGAGATGAAAGTTGATACTTTCTTTGGAGTGCGCAGGGAACCGACCATTGTTATGAGTGAACAAGAAGTCTTTGGTAATGAAACGCCTGGGATAAAGAGAAGGCTGCAGGACTTGGGGACAAAGAGAGGTGCAACTTACATCTATTACACGACCTCGATGAACCACAAAATAATGATGTGGAGGGTGTGTGATAGATTTGAGCGCACTCTTCGATGATGAGACAGAGTTAGAGGAGCGAGAGATTGATATGGGATCGCCCATTTCTTTATCACTCCCAATTGGAGATTTCCATAAGGAGTGTATGAGGAAACCTGATGATATTGAAAGGCCATCTTTGTTAGAGCCACCGGGAGAGTTGGGAATATTTGATATGTCGGTCCCGGATTACTACTCTCGCCCACTCTGTGTGGATGAATTTTATGCGGACCAGTTTGTGTACCCCCCGGTGGATGAACTTTATGGAATTGTGAAAAAGGGGAAACGACTATGGAGTGGTGATTTTCAGAAGAAGATGGATCGACAGGCCAATAAAAGAAGATTCTCCGGCTGGGAGAAGGTAGCATCGAGGACCAAAAGAGGTACGTTTCTAGTCAATTCAATTTCGATGGTTCATGCATTGTTCACTTTTCTTAAGCTATTGGTCTTCTTGAGTTTAGATTTTGGTTGATGGTTTTGTTGAAATAGTGTCCTAAACCCAATCGGGTTGGACCGGATCCGACCGGGTCGGATCATTTCTACTATTTCTTTATGTTTATACATATATAAAATGGCTTTTATGTTGTCATATATATATGTTCTTTTAAAGAACCAATTATGAATTGTTATATGATAACGTCCTTAGTATTAAACTGTGATAGAGAAACCATGATAGGCGATTATGGTTGATGAGATCTCTAATCACTTTAATAAGTTTGATACTTAAATGTCTCTAGTCGACGTACTATCAAAGCAGGGCATTGATAGTATAAGCAGATTCAGCACGTATTAGATGTCTTCTGTCTTTTAGGCGAGGGATAGATCTCGTCTATCGAAGTGTAGAGACACTTGGGTATGCGTGGACGTGTATTAGAGAATGCGACGTTAGATCGACCCACTTACACGGATAAGTGTCACACTATGTGGCGGTTGTGTAATTATCCTTAAGACCGAGTCTTCATGGCATCACGGTGTGGATTGTCATGCTTTGACACTATTGAGGTTTCCACAACCACGGGCGATCATGCGGTAGTGATTGGGTATGATCTTTGAAGCATCGCGGAGTATACATGATTGGTCGTCCGGGAATCGCGTATCCTATGATTGGGATCGAATATCCGAAATGGCCTTCTTATAAGGAATGTCTAACTCTCGTGAATCTTTGCAAAGTGGGAGTAAACGAGTTACTCGAGAGAGCATGATATCCAGATTATAAGATACGGTCGTTAATGTTTGACACTCGACGTACGACCGTATGGATATTATTACAAACGATAGGATTGTAAGTTACACGGTAATCGTTTCACATGAAAGGTAGTAGTCATTGCATTTGACTCTTCCGATGATTGGGGGTCACGGTGTGTTGCTAGACGCTATCCCGTGATCGTTAGGCATGAAGGGCATTTTTCGTAATTTGCACTTTGTGTCTACGGCCAACATATTCGAAGCCTATCGGGTCACACACATATGAACATCTAGCGGATTAAAATGTGGTTATAGATGATAACCAAATAAGGAAAGTTTATCTCGAGACTATAAAGGTTATAGTGGTAAATTAATATGGTGTTATTTATTTATTATGAATAAATTAAATACAAGATATTAATAATATTATATTAATTAAAGAATATTCCGGATGCCAATTTATCGGCTAAGGTGGCGCAATTTGTGTGTGTATATGATACACTTGGATTGTGCAATTTAATTAATAGTATTACCAAATATTAATATTAGATATTAATATATATATATATATATATAAATAATACCTATATGTGCGTGTGTGCAAAAGTGTTTGGCAGCATGCGCATGCATGTAATATATATATATATATATATAATGGATTTATATGTGTAACAATATATATGTGATATATACACATGTGTAAATTGATTTATGGTAATAAAATAAAGATAGTCAATATTAGATATTGACAATATCTTGGGAATATTCAATATGAGATATTGACAATATCCTAGATTTATTTAATATGAGATATTGTAATAAATGAGATAAATCAATCAATTATATTTTCCTTATTTTATTGGAAAAGGTTTTTTCTCCTCCACTCTGCTAAGAGGCGCCACTTCCATTATAAATAGGAGGTGGGTGTCAAGCTCTTTTGTACATCATAATTCCAAGAGCTCATAGTTCTTGTGTAAAAATAGAGAGCATCCTATAGAGAGTTGGAGAGAGGGAAAAGGCCGGTCTAGCAACCGGAGTTTTCCAATAGCAATCCATGATGGGATTTAGTGGCTGTTTCGTGTGGACTAGCGGTAGAGGCCGAACACTGGGCGCTGCTCTGTGTGCGAACTACTCTCCTTAGACGGTCAAAGCGTCGATCTTATAGATCAACCAAGGTAACCACCGTCTACTACTCGTTTGTTTATTGCTTAAACGAAGTCGATCTTGGGTAAAAGGAAATCAAATTTTGAATTCATTTGCGTTCGCGTAGATTTCTAACAAGTGGTATCGAGAGAGCTTGAGCTTAAGCAATAAGCATGTTATTATCGCGTAGTTAATTTTATCGTTTAAATCACGTAATTAAAAGATGAAAGATTTTGATTTGCAAAATTGATACATGAAAAAAAAAAAAAGGATCGGGTGGTGCTCGGCCGGCGGCGGCACCACCACCGGCGGCGGCGGCGGCGGCGGCGGCGGCAAAGAGGCAACTCTTTGCCGGCGATCGGTTGACCGGTCAATCTTTGGCGGATCTCCAAATTTTTGTTTTGTGTATTTTGTGATTCAATATGGTTCATAGTTGTGATTAAAATCTCCTTTGTTTAGTTGTGTCGTGTGGCTAACCAATGGTTCAAATAGTTTGGCCATTGGGATGCCACATGGCATTAAAATAATAATGGCCTTTCCAAACTTTATTTGGAATAGCTGCAGCCCTTTCCAAATATTTGATTTGGAAAAAGCGCAAGCTCAGCCACTTCCAAAATTTTGATTTTGGAAAGTGGCGAGCCTAAACCAAAATTATTTGGCCTTTCCAAATATTTGATTTGGAATAGGCCTGCAAGCTTTTCAAATATTTGATTTGTAAAAGGCTTAGGCAAGCCACTTCAAAATTTTGATTTTGGAAAGTGGCTGAGCTAAGCCAAATTTGGTTTAGAAACCAAAGCATCCCTTTTGATTACGAATCAAAAGGAAAGAAACAAAAGAGACTTAATTTTAATTTTGATTTATTTTGGAATAGTTCCAATTAATTAAAATTAAAATTAAAATCGTTAAAATTAATCGTTAATTTTATTTCGATTAAATCATTTGATTAATTAAATGTTAATTAGTTAATTGATTGGATAAAATTATTTAATAGATTAAATGTTAATTGATTAATTAAGACGCAAGTAGTTAAATTTTAATTTTATCTTTTTCATAAGATTTTATTGTATGGATTAGATATAGTAGATATAATATGATTATATGGACCCGATTCATCATGGACTCGACCAATAGGATAGATGTGAATGATTTAATTTTTCTGTTGGTTTAAAAATTGTCCTAGGTCGTTATGAAGAACGTGACCTAGTTTATTTTCTGCGTTTATCCCATTTCCGTTGGCTCCCTGCAAAGCGGCGGGTGTATTTATTTTATAAGATAGAATTAAATGTAACAAGAAATGAGAGGAAGATGGAGACCAAAGAAAGGCGAAAATGAAGATCCCATTGGAGAATGGAGCATTAAAGATCCTATTGGCGGTTTGCGATTAAATACCCTTAGATTGTGACCCGCGGTTTCGTCGATTTGTATTGAAACCGCACTCTAGGAAAAGTCCATGATCATACCGGTTATTTTACGCATTTATTTATTTTGTGCTTGTATTTATTTTATATGATACGATAGATGCATGACTAGGCACGATCTAGATAAATGTGTAGGATGTATGTTTATAGAGATAGACATATTTATGATGAGACCATGATTAAAAATTAATTAAGTGAATTAATTTACATAAATACTTCCACCTCAAAAGAATCAAGTTGAAATTGCCTCCCATATTATAATGACGGTGAAGAGCCCTTGTTCGGATCCAACTCATCACCAAAGCAAGGGTTGACCTACCTCGGGTATATCGTCATTATCGAGATATGATCGTATGAGATCTCACGAATATTGGGGTTATGACTTGACTAAGAATTCTCTCGGCCACCAGCCAAAGCGGGGTCGTTTGGATATTAGAGGCAAGGGTTTGACTACTTCATAAGATGAAAATTGTCAAAGAGTTGACTAGTCAAACAACAAGAGTCGTATAAGATACGATTGACAAAGGGTTGTTGTCTACCTATTAGACTATTTTCGCCCACCACCAAAGCGGGGTCGCGGTAGTTTAGTGGGATCTTGTCCACTAAAGAAATTAATAATTCTTGAAAGTCAATTGGAAGTAGTTGACTAGTGGGAGCAAAATCATAAACCAAAAGACCATTTTTGATTTTGCGTGTATAAACAACAACACTCTTTTATCTTCATTTTTATGTTGTAGTTTTTAGCAAACTTTTATATTTATGTTTTTCTCGATTAGTAAAACCAAATTATGATTTATTTGAGAAGCGTTCTCAAGAATGATTAAGTAAATTTTAATCCTTTTAAAATAAGCAATGACATGAGCAATCCCGTTATAGTAGTTAGAGACAAGGAGACTACATATTTGATGGAGTACTCCAAGACTTTAATGAAAGCAGAAGCTCATGATATGATTAAATCATTTGAAATTAGTTTCAACGAATTAGTCATATATTGGATACGATCCAAGATGATCATTCTGTCATACGATGACAATTAATTCAAACGTTGAATAAGAATGACCAGATCTAATTTTGGAAAGGTTGTTTTCAAAATTGTAAGATTTAAGTATCGACTTAATTCTATCATTGCTTAAAGGTTAATTAAATAGTTAATGTTTTAAATACGATTTAAAAGGTTAAATAAACTATTTAATAAACTTTAGATTTTCTTTATGAAAGGAAATCAAAGACATAGCTCTTGTGATCTTTCTTAAGTCTTATGAAGACTACAATAAGAAACATTTCTCAAGTGCTTAAAGGATTAAAAAGGGAAAAGTTAGGGCATGTGCTTAAATAGAGAACTTATTGAAGTTTCTGTTCTAGGCAAGTAAGTTGAGATAAATCTATCTAAGTTCAAGTCAACTCTTAGATATATGATATCTTGCGAGTATGATTAAATTAGAAAGATTAAATACTGAGATATGGAAGGTGAAGCAAGCGTTGTGACACTTTCTCGGATCTAGTAAAGCGATAAGGGAACTAAATAAATGTTATTATGTTCGGTTCTTATGAAGGACACAAGTTCAGTTATTTGTTAGGATTTAGTAGACACATTCAATTGTAAAGAATAAATGTTATTCTGATAAAATTGGATGGTCACTGAATCTAACATACTATATTGTTGTCACTAAATAGTTGATATATGTGATGAGATCTCAACTGAATATTTGTATGGCTGTTATCCTTGATATTTGTGGTTGTTCTAGACACAGTCTCTCTGGAAGAGAAGCGTGTAATTAAACATCATTCTGATGATGTTGAACCATATGATTATGAATCATGTGGGTTAAACGCATCTTATCCAAAGAGGACTAAAATACCCTTTTATGAAAAGGTTATAAATTCTAGAAAAATTGTCTAAAGCCTAAACATACCGATGTTTGTTGGCTTATGACAATTAATGCCACAAATAATTGTTTGTTAATCTCTATGACTATTTTTAGAAATAGTCAAGTGTACTTAGTAAAGTGAAAAATTCGGAAGCCGAAAAGTTCGAGCTAGTGCGAATATGAGTTTGATGAGCTACTTAGGAATTAATCTTCAATTGGATTGAAGTAATTAATACTGAAGGGTGTTTTGAAGTCGTCAAAAGGAATAAGATTCTCCTTCAAGGATACCATATTTGGGATACGCAATTGGATTGTGTTCCCAAAATAGAAACAACACTTTATATGATAAAGGTGTGTGACGCAGCCATGCGAAGTATCCCTTACCCGTTTCGGGATAGTGCCTTATACTTAACCGAGTTCCAAAGAATAAAGGTTGAATAAATTCCATATTAGACATGGAAGAAGATAATGTCGAATCTATCTTAACCGATGATTTGAAGTTGTCATAGGCAAAGTCAGAAAGGCTTGGAGCCTAGTACGACATATGCAACTTTGTGGAATGTCTTAGCAAGTACGCTGGATATTATCTACTTGTCCGTGGAGCAAAATGTTTGTCTCCAAACATGCTGTCTTCTAGAGGAAGTGTTTCTTCCAAAAGAAACAGTGGGAGTAGATTTAGATCTCAAATGTAGTTTGAGATCCACAAAGATATATTCAACCATAGGAACGTGAGCAGACGCCACATAGCGATGAGGTGTAGATCTTCGCTCAGTGCACACAAAAGTTCAGTAAGTCTGTGGATGACCTTAAGCACGAAAAAAGGCTCTTTGGTATGTTCATCTTGAAGAATGAATATCTCACGACTTATGAAAGAATGTTTGAGAGGCAATATTGAGAGATATGGCTAGGAGCCATAATATCTGAATTAGATTCCATCAGTGACAACCAGGTTGTGAACCTAGTCCATCTTACCTAAGGGAGTGTCCTGAAAGGCTGACATGGATAGTAATATGATTACCATAAGGCTATAGTGACGGCTGAAGGGTATGAGGTGTAAACCTTGTAATTGTCTTTATCTTGCTGCAAGCTGAGCCCAGTTCTATTCAGACTAAGCTTGTTGTAACTTCGTATCATGACTATATGATAGTGTTGAAGACGTTGGGAAGGGCATAAAGCTCGATGTTCATAGACAATAACATGACACGTAAGTCCACGAGATCCATTTATGGACTCATACAAGTTTCTCTAGACAATTTCTTTGTTTGATAATCAAAGGAGTTTGATTTAGTCAAAAGAAGGATATGCCCATGTGCATGATGGATAGTGGGAGTGTGTTACGATTTTCGAGTAAGGTATTGGACATCTCTCTCATGAATCATCTCCCCATGTCACAGTCAATTAATGTTTGGTAATTCAAGATCTTTACGAAAGCACTTGGATTAGCAGTTCTTATTTTTAGAAATAAGAATCTATAGTGATAGATTTAACTGCTGTTAGATTATAGTTTACCTATATAGATGTGATGCTAAAAGAAGTTTAGCATAGATCGTGAGATCTATCTATGTTAGGACGTTGGTCCTAAAGATAAGGTGAAAGATGATGCTTATGGAAGGTTTCCTTCGCTACTGCGATAGGAACCATCTTATAGGTAATGCCGGATGTTCATAGTCCATGAATAGTCATGAGCAAGTATGAAAGTAAATCTGGTAAATGTCGAGAATATCCTTAAACAAGTTAAGGAAAGTTTCCTAGTTTATTGAAACTTGGAATTGAATAAATATAGTTATCTGCACGTATATCCTGAGTCTTATGAAGGCGAGTGGGAGCTACAGTCTGGGTTTGCAATCACTTTAATTAAGTGATACAGTGAGCTGGAAATGTTCTTGGCTATGGGTCACTGTAAATTCTACAACTAGGCCAAAACACAGTAGTGCCTTAGAGGCGCAGCGGGAGCAGTACATGGATCTAGAAGGTTCATTCCTGAACCTTGTACGGTTCTTCCACCTTTCTATATAGCCGATATAGTAAGTGGATTTATTGCTTGAAGCAAGGACCAGGGTCTCGTCGAGAGATTCGTGTGTGTGTTAAGGCGGTTCCTTTGACTTGGTCATTTGGAACATGTTGTGAAGATAGTCGAGTCCCCACGGATAGCGATCCGTTCATGGCTAGGAGCTAGTTAAGTAGTATTGCATGAGATTCTTGTGTTTCAACTTGGTCTCGTGTGTATGCAGTGATTGGTTTTAGGCCAAGTGGGAGATTGTTGAAATAGTGTCCTAAACCCAATCGGGTTGGACCGGATCCGACCGGTCGGATCATTTCTACTATTTCTTTATGTTTATACATATATAAAATGGCTTTTATGTTGTCATATATATATGTTCTTTTAAAGAACCAATTTGTGAATTGTTATATGATAACGTCCTTAGTATTAAACTGTGATAGAGAAACCATGATAGGCGATTATGGTTGATGAGATCTCTAATCACTTTAATAAGTTTGATACTTAAATGTCTCTAGGTCGACGTACTATCAAGCAGGGCATTGATAGTATAAGCGAGACTAGCACGTATTAGATGTCTTACGTCTTTTAGGCGAGGATAGATCTCGTCTATCGAAGTGTAGAGACACTTGGGTATGACGTGGGCGTGTATTAGAGAATGCGACGTTTAGGATCGACCCACTTACGAGATAAGTGTCACACTATGTGGCGGTTGTGTAATTATCCTTAAGACCGGAGTCTTCATGGCATCACGGTGTGGATTGTCATGCTTTGACACTATTGAGGTTTCCACAACCACGGGCGATCATGCGGTAGTGATTGGGTATGACATGAAGCATCGCGGAGTATACATGATTGGTCATCCGGGAATCGCGTATCCTATGATTGGGATCGAATATCCGAAATGGCCTTCTTATAAGGAATGTCTAACTCTCGTGAATCTTTGCAAAGTGGGAGTAAACGAGTTACTTCGAGAGAGCATGATATCCAGATTATAAGATACGGTCGTTAATGTTTGACACTCGACGTACGACCGTATGGATATTATTACAACCGATAGGATTGTAAGTTACACGGTACCTGTTTCACATGAAAGGTAGTAGTAATTCAATTTAACTCTTCGGATATTGGGGGTCACGGTGTGTTGCTAGACGCTATCCCGTGATCGTTAGGCATGAAGGGCATTTTAAGTAATTTGCACTTTGTGTCTACGGCCAACATATTCGGAAGCCTATCGGGTCACACACATATGAACATCTAGCCGGATTAAAATGTGGTTATAGATGATAACCAAATAAGGAAAGTTTATCTCGAGACTATAAAGGTTATAGTGGTAAATTAATATGGTGTTATTTATTTATTATGAATAAATTAAATACAAGATATTAATAATATTATATTAATTAAAGAATATTCCGGATGCCAATTTATTGGCTAAGGTGGCGCAATTTGTGTGTGTATATGATACACTTGGATTGTGCAATTTAATTAATAGTATTACCAAATATTAATATTAGATATTAATATATATATATAAATAATACCTATGTGTGCGTGTGTGCAAAAGTGTTTGGCAGCATGCGCATGCATGTAATATATATATATATATAAAATGGATTTATATGTGTAACAATATATATGTGATATATACACATGTGTAAATTGATTTATGGTAATAAAATAAAGATAGTCAATATTAGATATTGACAATATCTTGGGAATATTCAATATGAGATATTGACAATATCCTAGATTTATTTAATATGAGATATTGTAATAAATGAGATAAATCAATCAATTATATTTTCCTTATTTTATTGGAAAAAGGTTTTCTTCTCCTCCACTCTGCTAAGAGGCGCCACTTCCATTATAAATAGGAGGTGGGTGTCAAGCTCTTTTGTACATCATAATTCCAAGAGCTCATAGTTCTTGTGTAAAAATAGAGAGCATCCTATAGAGAGTTGGAGAGAGGGGAAAAAGGCCGGTCTAGCAACCGGAGTTTTCCAATAGCAATCCATGATGGGATTTCGGCGGGCTGTTCGTGTGGACTAGCGGTAGAGGCCGAACACTTGGGCGGCTCTGTGCAGAACTACTCTCCTTAGACGGTCAAAGCGTCGATCTTATAGATCAACCAAGGTAACCACCGTCTACTACTCGTTTGTTTATTGCTTAAACGAAGTCGATCTTGGGTAAAAGGAAATCAAATTTTTGAATTCCGCTGCGTTCCCGCGTAGATTTCCTAACAGGTTTTTGGTGTTACTTGTTTGAAATAAATGGTTAAAGTGATGTTTTGAGTCGTTTATGATTCGAGTTTGTTAAGCGTCACCCGGTCAAGCCAACGACATAAAACACAGGAGCTTGTGGGAGGCAACCCACCTTTTTGCTTTATTTGTTTAGATCTTATTGGGACCCTGAGAGGATATTTTACACCCAATTCTTGTTTTGACATGCATGCTATAGCCGATATTTTCTTTATATATACATCTGCATGTTTGTGTTACCTACACTTAAGGTTTCGTCCTTTCGTTGTAGAGAATTGTTTGTGTTTACTTTGTAGCACAGGCACCCTAGGAGATACATTTATGGTTGTTGCATTGCATTCGATGAGCTTTGCCGACAGTTCAGCTAAGTTTTTTCCTTTCTCACTCACACACTGAGGACAGTGCTTCGTTTAATTGAGGGGTAGGAGACTTAGCTTCACTGTTTTTGTTGATAAATTTGGATGCCATGTTTTCATATACTTGAATGATTTGTACGCTTAGTTTTTGCTATATCGTGTGAATTTGGGCCATATTTTAAAAAAATTCATGGATTGATGTTGTGTTATATGTTGAATCATGATATCCTTAGGTTAAGTGGTTTACAATTGAGTAAATGCATGCGAGTTAAGTCGTGATCTTGGTATAAAAATGGACTACACACGCACTTAATAGCTTCAATATCATGAGTTATGGTAATTAGTGATGCTTATAGTTGTCATAGTCTATTCTGTTACCTAGAACTTATACCATTAACTTCGAGGCGAAATAGAAAGGTCAATCTTGGTAGATTAAGGGATGACAGTCCTGGCATTTCTTTGACCCAACTAGAGCCAAATAGCCAACCTTGTACATAATTTCCACAGAAACCCCTCTGAGCCTTTGTAGGGTGGTTAGACCCCCACCCGAATGTAGCCATTCATTGATTAGCCTATAATTACCAGCCCTTAGCCTTTATTTGTGGTCTACATTTCTTTGGCACCCTACGAGTGAGTTTTAATCTTATTTTGGGCACACTTGCTAGCACAAGTGTGGGGTGGTGAAGATGTGTATCAAAGTGTGGTGTTGGTGAATCTTTTGTACTACGAATGAGAATGGGTAGCAAAAAGTGTTGGTGTTTGGTTTATTATAAAAAAAATTAAAATCAAAATCAGTCAAAAAAAAATGGAACGAAGTGTTCGGAAAAAGTTGAGTCAAAGAATGTTTGATGATGGCTATGTATTAATTCTTCCAAAGTGGCGTTGGTGGACGAGTTTTCATTGAATTATGTTGGAATTTGAGAGTAAAGAAGGAGAATGCTTGCTTGAACTAAGCTAAGAAGGTGTGGTATAAGCTAAATGCAAGATGTTTTGATTAGACTCACTCGTTTTTCTCTTTTCATATTCCGTTTATCCTTTCATTTAGCCCCGTCCCAAGCCTAACGTTACAACCGTGAAAGTCCTAACCGACCTTAGTTGGCCTTGGTTTGACCTCGATTAGTGGAGATGTTTATGAATTATAAGCCTATGGTGTAACAACAATAGTCATGCATCTATAATCCGAACCGGTTAACAGTGATGAATGAATGAGAAGCTATGCACACACTCACATTCCGTTTTTGTAATAAGGTAGGATTAGACTCAATTGCATTTGCCTGGTTGTTTTCACTTGCCCTTTGCATATGATGATCCCGTGTATGACTACAATGTTGACTTTATGTTACATTTTAGAATCGCTTTGTTTGCTCGAGGACGAGCAAAAGCTAAGTGGGGGGTAGTTGATGGGAGTCAAATTGTAGTGTATTTCTTATATGCGATTACCTCCTTTTACGAGTTATTCATGGTTATTTTGGGAGATTATGGGTAGGATATGAACGATATTCACTTATATGCATGTTTCGAGACTAAAGGCATTTTCGTCCTAAAAACTCGTGTTTTATGTGGATTTCGTTCCGTTTCTGTCAATGTATATTATGCCTTGGTGTTCGTGCCTTTGTTTTCAGGCTTATATTTATGTATAAGGTCGAGAATAAGGAAGTGAGTCTCGAGAAAGAACGAGATTTGGGGCCAAGGAGGAGAAAAGAGTGAAGAATCATTGACGAAATCTAAACCAGTAACTTCAGGGGCATTTTGGTCACACCGGGAGACACTTTCAGGAAGAGTTTTCTTCATCAAATTTGTAGGTAATTGAACGAGCTTTCCAACGCATCTTGAATCGTTCAAATCGGAGCTCTACACAAGAAGTTATTCCTGATTTACTGAAGACAGGATCCAAACGAGCGTTTATGGAGCAAATTTACATACAGCGAGTTGGCTTTTCTGGCGAACGGGCGTTTGCCTTGCCACAAACGCCCGTTCGCGGTCGGGATGCGGCAAAAACCTATAAAAACCCCTTTTTTCGGTCCCATATTATATCTATTCAGATCCTGGACGACTTTGGACATCTTAGGGACGATTTTAGGGCGGTTTTTGAGTAGTTTAAACACCTTTTGATCCCCATATTCCATAGATTAATTCCATTGATTCTACATACTTTTTATTAGATTAAATTTCTGTTTCAACACCAAAGATTCGACTTTTAGCGCAGTACCTTTACTCAATATTCAAGGTTTGATTTTTATGATGATTATAATTTCGTTTATTATATATTGTTCTTAGTATAATTTCCTTTAATTACTTCGTTGTTAGTATGATTATGAGTAGCTAAAGTAGTTGTGTAGCCGAATTATGTGAAAACGGGTGAAAATCCCAAAGGGGGATGAGATGGGAGTTGTGTAGCGCTTAATTAAACGTTTGTATGATGAATTCATGTTCTAAAACTTGTTTTGATTGTTTTTAATAGCTTTGAATGAGATTGGCAACCTTGTTCACTGTTACACACACATCGATCTTATATATGTATTTTGCGGCGAGGTGTGGGATACGGGTATTAGAATCACTAGACATAGCCTTGATTGTTAGATTGACAACCTAGCTAGACGTTAGGACTATGCCTATGTGAGGTTCTTATCAGGTTCCCGAGCGGCTCATTATTCTGGTCAACCATGTTAGGCGAGTTAGCTTTCTAAAGGGAGGGTTAATAAGCCTAGTATAGGGGGTTAAGCGAGAGTTGTTCAGACCTTAACGTAAGAATAATGAGTTGACACCCGTGGATGTCATATAAACTGAATTGGATAGGTAGGTATGTTAAGACACACTCCTTGTCAAGTCTTTCCTGTGGGGTAAAAGTAACCTGTTGGATCGTAGTTCAGCTATGCCTTTTAATCACCTAGATAAATCCGTTAGAATAATATTTATTTTCTGCATTAGCTATAATACTTTTCACTTAATATTGACCTGAACCAAGTTTAGACGTCGACTTTGGTACTTCACTATTATTCCATGTGGATTCGACCTTGAAACCACTATACTACCGTTGACCCGATACTCTGTCGATTAAAGTTAGCGGTTAAGTATTTTGCTATCAGGGACTATTGAAACCCGGTGAATATTCAAAGGAAGAAGTGAGTTTTATGCAACAACACCGGAAGCTCAACAATGCCTACACCAATGCATACAACAATATCATTAGAGATCATACCCCTTTACATTGGTCCCATAATTCAACAAATCATGGACCCGGACCATCTCTTGACCAACAACAAAAGGCATCCATCAATGCCAATGTGCAACAACAAGGTGAATACCAAGAAAATCCCTCTTACCAACAACCACCACCACATTCTTTTTACCAACAAGTTCCTACTCAACATGCCCCTGTTCAACAAAGTTCTCAATCAATGGAAGAGGTTTCTCAATGGAAAATTTTGATGGAAAACTTGATGGGTGTAGTTGCTACTCAAAGCCGCTAATATGCAAACAATGATGAATTCTATTGGTGTGGTTTCCCAAGATGTTGGCAATTTAAAAACATCCCTGGTGAGTCAAAAATACAAGAATGAGAACTATGGAAGCATCAATGCGTGGTATTGAAGACCATTTGACTAGGGAAGGCGAGAGAAATTGTAGTAGACCACCGGGTGGATTACCAAGCAACACCGAGAGAAACCCGAGAGAAGTCAATGCTACCATCACTCGAAGTGGAAGGTTATATGGGCATAATGAGGGAAGCAATGAGGTTGAAGAAGATTTGTATGATGAGAAAAAGGAAGTGTGCAGTGAAGAAGAGGAAGAAATTGTTGATGATTTCTTGAAAAATGATGGCTATGTTGAGGTGGAGAAAGAAGAAGAATGGATAAAAGTCCCAAGATTATTGAAAAATCCAAGAGCTAGTGATTTGAGGACTTTTCTCAATGAACATGTTGAGAAGGAATCGAATAGTGGAGATCCGGTCCACACCGGACAAATCTCGGTCCAAACCGAGAATGAATCAAAAGTTTCAGGAAATTACAAAAACTCGGTTCAGACCGGAAAAATCTCGGTTTAGACCGGAAATATCTCGGTTTAGACCGAGAATACAGGGAAGAAAATAGAAAGTTTTGCAAAGAAGCCGGCTCAGACCGGGAATACGCCGGATCAGACCGGGAACACACCGGTGCAGACCGGAAACACTACGGTTCAGACCGGAAGTACATGAAAGAAGTCTGGGCATCTTTCAAGGAAAATGATGTAGAATGATGATCCGTGGAGCCTACAAAATGTACATAGTTACAAGGAAGCTCCATCATCTTCATCCAATACTAAGGGTAAGGGAGGTATACATTCGAACCCTACTTTAATTGATCTTGAATCACTTCCCTATCCCCCGAGAGAGAAAATTAAAAAGATGAAGTTGGATAAGAAATATGCATGTTTTCTTGACATTTTCCGGCACTTGAATATTAATATCCCTTTCATCAAAGCACTCACAAATATGACGGCGTATGGTAAGTTGCTTAAGGACATACTATCCAAAAAGAAACGATTGGAAGAGTATGAGACGGTGTGTCTAAGCGAGGAGTGTTCTGCCGTGCTTCAACATAAGCTCCCTCCTAAGCTTAAAGACCACGGGAGTTTTACAATCTTATGTGAGATTGGGGGATTTTTGTTTAAGAAGACTCTATGTGATCTTGGTGTGAGCATAAACCTCATGTCCTACAATGATTTCATGAAACTTGGCATAGGCAAGCTCAAGCGTACATAGATGACTCTCCAACTTGTAGATAGATCCATAAAACGTCCAAAGGGAGTCATCAAGCATGTACTAGTGAAGGTCGATAAATTTTAATTCCCCGTAGATTTTGTTGTTATGGATATGGAGGAAGGGTACACTACACCCCTTATCCTCGATAGACCATTTTCAGCAATGGGAGAAGCCGTGATCGATGTTTGTAAGAGAGAGCTTAGTTTGGGTGTGAATGATGAGCGCGTTGTCTTCAACATCTACACTTCATTGAAATGTCCACACACTACACTAGACTCTTGTTCTTTTGTGGACACTTCATGTCCTCTTGTTGTGGATCGTACTAACATGCAAGTAGTTGAAGAAGACGTGAGCGATAAAGCGAAAGCCCACAAACCGAAAGCTCGAAAATCAAAGGAAAAGGTCAAGAACCGTTGGGATTGGTGGAATTTGTCTACATTATGTTGGAGACCGGTTTTGATGAAAACGGCGGATGCAGTGCATAAGAATGACCCCCCACCCGTGCATTGAAAGATGAATAAGTCTAGCTATAGACAATAAATTTAGCAACTACGGGTACTATCTTTCTTATTTTATAAGTTTATATATATGATTTATATATATATTAAGGAAGGAAATTCTCTGTATAATTTCCATCACTTCTACCGTATAATCCCATCGAGTACACAACATTAAACAAAAGCGCTACCAGGAGGCAGCCCGTAAAAGTTTGGTATAATATTTTTGCTCTTTTGTGAGGCCCGGTGTGGCCAATGATCCTTTTGTCTCTACATGTTGAATGATACTTTGCTAGTATTTGGGATTTCTTGTCATTTCATTGATGGTCTTTCATGTTCATGCCCACCCTCCCTCTCTTTTAGAGCATCCCGATACTTGTTTTGACTAGTTTTGATTCCTTTTTGTTTCCCTAACTACTTTCTTACCACTCACTTTACATTGAGGAAAATGCAATTTCGTAAGTGAGGAGTGGGAACGTAGTTAGTCCAACAATGGGTAATGTTATTAAATGTTTGAGAAAAACTTAGTTTTGTTAATTTTCGAGCAATTTAAAGTTGAACAAGCTATCTTTTGTCATGATTTATGGTTTTACAATTGACAAAGTGAGTACCTCAACGAAGTGGGTAACATTGGTGAAGTGTAAGTGCATTTTAACCGTGAATCTTTGTTTGTAGTGTGAATTCTTTGAGTATTTATATTCCGATCTTTTGTCGACATGCAAACTTTTATGCAATCATGTAAGCATGCTTCCATAGCAACTAGAACTTAGGCTTGATATCCTTTCGAGGTGAAATAGAAAGGAGTTTGGATTCGGAGTTAGGGATGAATGTCATGGAATTTCTAACTCGACCATAGCCAAATGGCCTTCCCGAACATATTTTCCACTTGTCCCCATCTCAGCCTTTGTAGAGTGGTGAGACCCCACTCAAAACTAACCATTCGTGATTAGCCTCATTATTAGCCGACCCTTAGACTAATTTTGGTCTACATTCCCTTGATGTCCCTCAATTTTAGCTAGTTTCTATGGATTGTGTGGTGATAACTTTGAAGTTAAGAGTTGGATGACTTTGTTTAGAACAAGTTGAGATGGTATCCTTTGAAGTTTGAAGTCCTTTGGCAATTCAAAAAAAAATCCAAAAATCAAAAAAATGAAAATCCAAAAAGTTTCAAAAATCAATAAAGTTGTAAATAAAATTCAATAAATGGTTATTCTTGAAGTCAATTTCGGAGGATAAGTTCAAAAAGTCCAAGTAATGTAAGTTTGGGCGATGACACTTTTGAAGCTGTCTTTCTTATTTCTTTTGTTCCTTGTTAAGGTGGCCACCTTGACGATTTTTGCAAAAGAAGAAAAAGAGATACCAATTCGACATTTTTGGAAGTGAAGGTTTAGAGGCTTCCTATCTTGCTTGTTCTCTTTGATATATCCTTTTTACCCTTCGCTTAGCCAACTACCCGGGACTAACGTTACAAGATTGCAAGTCCTACCCGACCTATCTTCTTGACTCCAAATGCCTCTATTAGTGGAGATTGGTATCATTCTTAATCATATGGATTGCACCTAATAAGTCTTGCATGCATGATTTCATAATTGATTGCTTGGTAACAAATTTGAGGAGTATTCACACACACACACACTCCACTACTCTCTTAGATTGCGGTCAACATGTGGTTATAGGTATGATTGGTTGCATCATCTAGTTGAGCTCTTACTTTGTTGGTCCCTTGAAAAGGCTTTGGTTAAGTTTAGAGCGGGTGAATAAACTTAACAGTTAAAACTTTTGGAGTTAACAAACTCGGCAAGTTCAGTAGCATGCTGATTGCTTAGCAGTCTGCTGACCACTCAGTAGTCTGCTGACTGTTGATTTTACTGAATTTGTTGTAGTGGAATATATTCAAGTTAAGCCCTATTACTTGTTGTCAAAATATGATACCAAGTATTAGATACCCAGTAGTGTAAGTGTGTGATTCAGTTGCTAGTTACAGTAGGTTGATGTGCTTAGTATGCTAAAAGCATAAAGTAAGTAGGCAATTTTTATAGTGGTTCCAGGTGGTGTAATCCTCTCAGTCCACTCTTCTCCTGTGATGTTGGAGGTAATTCACTAGAGATCTTTGAGGTTGCAGTTACAAAAATCCCTAAATTGTATGTCCTTCACCAATAACTATGGCTTCACAAACCGAACACTTGGAACATGTAGGATTGCTGCTCCAAAGTCTTCCACTGGTTCTTGAAGGGTAGAATTGCCTCTTCACCAGCTCCACCACAAACAATAGTTCTTGACACCTAAGTGCTTCTCTATCTTCAATGATTTCTTGTAAAAGAAGGTTTGAATCATGTAAGTGATTCAGCTTTCAACAGTTTGATTAGGATGAAATAATCAGTAGCTTGATATCTTCAAGTGTGTGAACTTGATGTAACTTGATAGCAGGTTACACTTGAAGAATTTTCTAGATCAGTATCAGTAGGGTGATTTCTTGAAAAGAATCTGATTGCTCAAGATTGATTGTTGTTTTTCTTCAATTTTCATCATTTGTATCTGAATTAGGACTCCTCTATTTATAGTAGAGAATCCTATGACTTATGTTTGAAATTAAAACATTGCCGTTTCAGATTTGTCCCCATCTTGACTTGCTTTCTATCCTCAGACATAGTAATCGATTAATCGTCGATTTACTTTTTGTGATTTTGATTGTCTACCCATTGACTCGTATCCATTGGGTAAAGCTCTTAATCTTTCCAATGTCTCTTTAATCTTAACCATTGATTTGTTGACAAAATCAAAAGTTGTTATATGTCCTTATCCTTATAATCTTCCAATGTAACCTTTGATTAAATCGAAATATGTATTCAGCAGGTTCCAATGTATGTAAGTCTGCTGAAATACTTGTCAGTCAGTTGTCTGAAGTTTGTTGTGTTCATAAAACACTTCAGCTGACTATCTTTTATCAAACTTATGATTGTGAAGTTAGTTTACACCATTTTGAACATAACTAAGTTCCAATCACCACTAAACTTGTGGAACTTAGACCTTGAACACAAGGTATATGTAATTAGTTTATGTCATCACAGACTTCCCTAAATTCTGATTCTATATCCTTGACTTTAAACACTAAGTTTGAACCCTTGGCCTTCAATAACTGAGTTTGAGCCCTCAGCCTTCAGTCTTCAGCAGGTTCCTAAACTAGTCTACTGACCCAGGTAACTTACTGACCTAGATAGGTTTGTTGATGAAAGTCAACTGACCTTTTACAATGCTTGTTTGATCAAAACCTATACAAGGATATAACAGCTAGTCTGGCACTCATCACTAAAACTTAAAATATGTCCAACAATTTCCCCATTTTTGGTGATGATGCCAATACCCTCCTTACAGCAAAGCAAAAAGGATAAAAACAAAAATGCAGAACAAATTTAGTTAATTCTCATTATAATCATATTTTTTCATCATTATTACAAACTAGATTCAGCAAAGGATAAAGAATTATGTAAGTCTGGTGAACTAGTTCCTCATTTCTCTTTCTTGTCTTTCTCTTTCTTGTTTCTCTTGATATTCTCTTATGTCTCTGACCATGTCTCTCATCCATTGATTTCCAATAATGGAAAAATCAATATGAGGATTTACTTCCTTCCACTATTTCTATGCCTCAGGTAGAGTTAGATTGATTTGGTGTACTCTGAATCCTAGACGCATGTACAATTGTTTGAACTCTTCCAATGACTCTCATGCTGATGTAGTAGGTAGACTTCTTCCACCTCTTCCACCTCTTCCACCTCTGTGTGAAGCTCTTAAAGACTTAACTTTAGCTTCCCAGAACTTAAGTCCCAAAAAGGAATTTAGCCCCTCATGGAAACCCTTGTCAGGGTAAGGTCTCATCTTATTGTAGTATTGCTTCTTGTATTCTTTGAAAAGGTCATCAGTCAGCTGAAGTCTTCCAGGTGCAAGTTCTCTGAATGCATTTGTATCAGCATCCCATTTCTTTTGAGCAAAAATCCTTGCAGCCTCTTTTGCTACTGCTGTTTGGCTCTCTTCCCCCTTATTGACATCATCAACAAAACGGGAAAGCAGGCCATGAACACTCTCCTTCTAGTGTTTTCTCTAGCAAATTTATCCTTTTAGTGAATTTAGGATCCAATGCAGCATGTTGAGGTGTTTCAGTAGGGTCAGCCACAGCAGGCTTGTGTGGTTCAGCAAGGTTGTCAAGTTTCTTGTGAATGGAGGCAAACTGTTCTTTCAAGAACTGATCCTTGAGTGTATTGCCTTGTTTTATGCCTCTCACATATTTGGTCAGATCCGCAAGAGCAAACTGAGTGGTTGTGATGTTGAAAGCAACTGTTTCAGTAGTCCTCCCTCTATTTTCCACCAGGTTCATCAAATCTTCAAATCTTTGCTATTGTCTATCAAGTTGAGTTCTTAACTGTGTAATGTCATTTCTGACTGCCCTCAACTCATCCAAAACATATCTTTGTATCTGCACACCACACCTCCAAAGCAGACATCATCGTGAGTTCTTCCACGTTATAATTTGCCCTCTGTCTGCTGACAACCATGGCCCAACTCCTATCCCTTCCAGCAGGGTCAGGACCTCCTTCAACCATAGCACCAAAAATATCTTCCAAAGAGGCATCTTGTGCTGGTTGAGGTTCCAAGATAGGTTCTTCTTCAAACAATGGTACATATGCCTGTTGAGGTTCAGCAGCAACAAGTTCTTCCTCAGGCACTTGGAACTCCTCATGACTAAAATCATAGTCTAGAAACTGTTCATCCTCATCAACAGTAGCCTGCTGACTATCCTTTCCTTCAGTATCTTTTTCCACAGCGGCCTGTACTACAGCAGCCTGTTCTTCAACAATTGCAGGGGATTCCTCCAATCCCATTGTAAGTTCCAACCTTTGTCCAGGTCTTTGTCGGATCCTCAAAGAAGACATGTACCTCAGATTCCAACCTTTGTTCGAGTCTTTGTTTGTTCCTCAACAGCCTGAACCTCCTCAAAAAGTAGGGGTGATTGTTCAAAACCCATCACCATGTCCAATATTTGTCCTATCATTGTTTGTTCCTCAGTGAGTAGGACCCTCTCTTCCACAGAAATAAAAGGAAAAATAGCCATATTTTCCTCTAGAAATCCTCTAGCATTAGTAATTTTCTGTAGAGTATCATCAGTTTTAGATAAGGTATCCTGAGTATCAATCCACTTCTGAACAGAGCTGAATCTTTAGAACTGATATCAGGCTCACTGTGTTCAATAATCTTCTCCTCATCCAAATTTTCAGTCTGCTGATCATCAGGATTCACATCAGACACCACAACCAAGAATGTATAAGATGTACCAACCAACCTGTTATCTCCAAAATTTATTCCATCATTGATTAGAGTCTCCAAATCATCTATAGTTAGATCTTCCAGATCTTCATCCATTTGATCATTTTGCTGGCCCTCAGCAGACTTGGCAGCACTAGTAGATTGTTCTACTCTTGGTTCAGTGGATAATGCAGTTCCACTGGCTTCTCCTTGATGTTTAGGATGATCATCATCAGAATCAGATGATGATGAATCATCACTATCTAGTTCATCCCTAGGATCCTTAAACATGATACCTCGTTCTTTCTTTTCTTCTTCAATGAGTTCCATCAACCTCATTTCCAGCAAGGAAGTATTAACTAGGTCAAGTAGGTTTTCCACCTCTAACTTTTCAAAATCCCATTCTTCAAAATCTTTCATTGGCTCAGCAGCTGATTTTTGTTTCTTATAGTAGCCAAACTTCCATTGAAAGTAATCAGCAACCAGCTTGAGTTTAGGATCAACATACCATTCTTTCTTTTTCTTCTCCTTCCTCTCAAAAGGCATTGATGGCTTTCTAGGTGTTGTATATTCAAATTGTTGTCCTCCAAAGGTCTCAACAAGCAGATTCAATGTTTTCTTAGTAGATGCAACCATGTCAGTAGGTACCTCAGATTGTACATTTGTACCTACCACCTCCAATTGTTCCACACTTGGTTCCCCTGACATGTATGTGTAACAGCAAGGTCAGCAACCATGTGTTCTTCCCTCTGAGTTGTAGCATCCACAGCAGGGTGAGGAACAGGTTCGACAACTTCTACAGTAGTCTTAGGTACAACAGTCTAATGTGGTTCTTCACTGTGTTGCTCAACAACAACACCAGCAACAGCAATAGGCTCAACAGCCTCTATTTCTACTTCCCTTTGAGCCTCTAGAATCTTCAATTCTTTCATTTTTCCATGTTTCTTCTTCTTCACAATTTCCTTTATTCTCTTTGAAGGTTGTTTAGCTTCACTCTCAGCAGCTTTCCTCTTTCTTTATCTTCCTTCTGTTGCTCTTTTACAATTTCAGCAACAGATTGTTTCTTTGGAATTTCAGCAGAGTCAGCAGTCTCAGCTTCAACTGGAACCTCAATAGATTCTGCAGGGTCTACTGATTTCTGCTTTGTCTTCTTAGGCTTAAGCAACTCAATAATCATTCTAGTGTCAGCAGCCTTCTTAGGTGCAACAGATTTAGTAACTTGTTCAGCCTGCTCACCACCAGCATCATCATCTCTACCATTGTCACTCTCAGTCCTTTCTGTATCCAACTCTTCATCATCATACAAACCAGGGATGAGATAGCTGATCTCCTTCTTATATCTGGACTTTTTGAGTTTCTCAGGTGCAACATCAGCAATCCTCAAATGAGTCAGCAGGGCCTGAATCATCAAACCCAAAGGCAATGTCTTGGACTTCCTGGTCCTTTCTCTGTCCTCTGTTATAACCTTCTTCATGTATTGGACAAAGAAACAAGCCCAATCAAACTTCATGCTCTTGCAGATGATGATCAACAAGTCAATCTTGGGTCCAGACACTGTGTCAAGACTTCCACTGAATCCCAAGATGTTCTTTGCTATAATCTTACTTAGTAGATTATACTCCATTCTGATATGCTTCACATTGATGCTCATTGATGATATTATAGCATTATTGGTCTTTATTTTATCGACAAAATCCAATCTTGACAGCCCCATTTCTTCAGGATTGGTTGGAGCATTTTTTCCAGGTCCAAAACCAAATACTTCCCTAAGCAGGGTTGAGGAAACTTCAATCTCTTGGCCATTTACTATGGTAGTAAATGCCTCTCTGTCTTCTCTTATCGCAATGTTTCTCCGGAAATTCACAACATTTGTATAAGATATGCTTTCCAATCTGAGATTTAGGACATCTTACAATCCTTCATATCTCCAGATTCTACGACCAATATTGATAGCCAACTCAGTTTTATTAGCATCAACAACAAATCCTCTGACACTTTGGCTCATTCCAATGTGAATGTCATCCTTGTCCGCCATTAGAGATGAAAAAGATGAAGAAGAAAGCTTTCAGATCTGTGTTCACACAGTGTATTTGCAGAGAGAAAACTATCTGAAAGTTGTATGTAATGTCTCTATGTATGTATCTATATATATATAGAGAAAGTAGTGGGTGATAACTGTCAGATAAAGTGTTGTACGTGCACTGTAGCATTAACCACGATTAAAGTTGGAATAAATGTGATTTTGCCACGTGTCCCACTAATTGAATCCATGATAGTTGTAACCGTTGGATATTTCTAACTGCGGTTATAAAGGATAAGAATAATATCCAATTACTGTTGACTTCATTTAAGTTTGACTGTCTTGTAACGTATAGTTCAGCAGCCTTCATCTTTAGTGGACTTGGATCAGTAGTATGCTGATAAAGATGCCTCAGCAGCCTGCTGACAGTGTTACTCTATTGATCTTCAATTCCTCTTGTTTTGTCCAACTTATAATACAAGATGAAGTTAAACACCAATGACTGATCTGTCAAGTGAGCTCACCCAACAGGACAAAGACAAATCCCATTGGCAACTTCATTTGCTCAATTATCCAAACATAAATAAGTACATGGAATTGTTGATACCAATGACTAATCTGCTAAGTGAGCTCATCCAACATAGCAAAGACTAATCCCCTTGGTGAATTCCAGTACACTGCTGATCAAAGGTGTATCAGTCAACTTTTATAATTCCAAATTTAGTTAACTTAGCAAATCTTTCACTATCCAATGGTTTAGTAAAAATATTAGCAAGTTGATCTTCAGTAGGGATGTAAAGAACCACCACATCTTTCTTTTCAATATGATCTCTTATAAAGTGATGTCTCTCATCAATATGCTTGGTTCTTGAGTGCAAAATAGGATTTTCTGTGATTGCAATTGCACTTGTGTTGTCACACATTATAGGAATTTCTCTTTCTTCAATTCCATAATCCCTTAACTGTTGTCTTAACCATAATATTTGTGCACAGCAGCTATATATTCAGCTTCAGCAGTAGAAGTTGATATAGAATTCTGTTTCTTACTGAACCAGGAAACCAGTCTATTTCCTATCAACTGACAGGTTCCTGTAGTGCTTTTTCTATCAATCTTGCATCCTGCATAATCAGAATCTGAGTAGGATATAACCTTGAAACTTCCATCCTTTGAATACCATATCCCTACTCTCAAAGTCTCTTTTAGATACTTGAGAGTCCGTTTGACTGCAGCTAAATGACTTTCCTTTGGTTTAGATTGAAATCTTGCACAAACACCTACAACAAAGGATATATCAGGTCTGCTGGCAGTAAGGTATATCAGACTGCCTATCATCCTTCTGTATAAAGTCTCATCATTATCTTTGCCGTCTTTATCTTCATCCAATCTAATGCTTGTACTCATAGGAGTTGATACCTTGGTGCTATTTTCCATACCAAACTTCTTCAGTAGCTCCTTTGTGTACTTGGTTTGATGAATGAAGATTCCATCTTTCATTTGTTTGACTTGTAATCCCAAGAAATAGTTCATTTCTCCCATCATACTCATTTGGAATTTACTTTTCATCAGATTAGCAAACTTTTCACATAGCAATTCATTTTCAGAACCAAAAATTATGTCATCAACATAAATCTGTACCAGCAGGGTGCTGTCGCCTTCATTGATTCTGAAGAGATTCTTGTCAATGGTTCCTTTGGTAAAACCATTGTCCACCAAGAATTGAGATAAGGTCTCATACCATGCTCTTGGTGCTTGTTTCAAACCATAAAGTGCCTTATTGAGTCTGTACACTTTATCTTCTTGATCTTTCACTTCAAAACCAGGAGGTTGCTGAACATAAACCTCTTCTTCCAGAATGCCATTTAGAAATACACTCTTGACATCCATCTGGTATACTTTGAAGTTTTTGTAAGCAGCATATGCCAAGAATAATCTTACAGCTTCCAACCTTGCAACTGGGGCATATGTCTCATCAAAGTCTATTCCTTCTACTTGAGAATAGCCTTTTGCTACTAGTCTGGCCTTATTCCTCACAATGGTACCAGATTCATCCAATTTGTTTCTGTATACCCATTTGGTTCCAATTATATTTGCATGATTAGGCCTTTCCACTAGTGTCCAAACTTGATTTCTTTCAAATGCATTCAATTCTTCTCTCATAGCAATTATCCAATCTGGATCTGATATTGCTTTTTCAACAACTTTAAGTTCCATTTGAGATAGAAAACAAGTAAACATGGCTTCTAGTTGTCTTCTAGTCCTCACACCTTGCTGTATATTTCCAATAACTTGCTTAGCAGGGTGATCCCTTAACCATTGTGGATTTTGGTTAGTTTAATTTTCAGAAACATCATCTTCAGTAGGGTCTGTTGTTGCTTCAGCAAGGGGTTCAGCAGATCCTTGAACTGCCACAGTTGTTGCATCAGTAGTGTTACCGGCAAGGTGTTCAGCAGGGGCAGAGTCAGAAATCTTTAAGTCATTTATCCTTTCCAAAACATCAACACATTCTGGATCAGTGACTTGTTGATCTCAGCAGGTTCTGAAGCTTCATCTTCCATTCCAGTGAACTTAGGTTCATCAAATACAACATGTATTGATTCTTCATGTTTCATTGTTCTTTTATTCAGTACCATGAATGCCTTGCTGATAGAAGAATATCCCAAAAAGATTCCTTCATCTGATTTTGGTTGGAATGTCTTCAATTGCTCCTTATGATTTAATATAAAACATTTGCTTCCAAATTGATGGAAATAGGATATATTAGGTTTCCTTACATTCCAAATCTCATAAGGTGTCTTCAGCAGCTTCTTGTTCATTAGGGACCTATTTTGTGTATAGCATGCTGTGTTAATTGCTTCAGCCCAATATCATTCAGGTAATAATGCTTCATAAATCTAGACCTTCCTGCTTCTTTCAAAGTCCTGTTTCTTCTCTCAGCAACCCCATTTTGCTGAGGTGTACCAGCAGCAGCCAGTTGAGGCAGCACACCATTCTGCTCACAGTATTCTCTTATAACTTTATTGAGAAATTCAAGACTTTGTCCGATCCGATCTTCACTCATGTCAAACTTTTCTCATTTTGCAATCTCTTCAAGAGTTCAGGCATCTTTTGAAGTGTTTCACTTTTCTTATTCATGAATACTACCCAAGTGTATCTTGAATAATCATCCACAACAACTAGAGTGTACTTCTTTCCTGATACACTAGTTGGTGTTACTGGTCCAAACAGATCCATGTGCATCAGCTCCAAAACTCTTTTTGTTGATTGCTTAGTCTTTGACTTGAAGCTTGACTTTGTTTCTTTACCTTGCTAACAAGCATCACATATAGCATCCTTTTTGAATGTCATCTCAGGCAAACCAATCACCAACTCCTTTTTCACTAACTGATTGATATCATCAAAGTTAAGATGATTCAACTTTTTATGCCATAACCAATTCAATTATGACCTGGTATGCACAATCAGGCATGTCTCTGGAACAGCAGTGGACCAATCCACAACATACATGTTTTGTTGTCTTTTTCCAGCCAACACAACTTGATCACCTCTTTCACTAATGACAATACATGTACCTTTGTCAAAAGTGACCTTGTAACCCATGTCACAAAAACCGCCCAAAGGCTCTTTCGGTAGGTTGTAGTCCAGTCCTTCCACAAATGCAACATTCCTGACGGTTAATCCATTCCTCACAAGTGTGCCATATCCTCTTGTGTGTCCTGGTGTGTTCTTGTTGCCAAAATTCACTCTTGGACCATCCTTTGCCACATAGTCTGTCAGACAGTGCTTATTATTTGTCATATGTCTGGAACATCCACTGTCAAAGTACCAGACACCCTACAAAACAAAGTTAATGTATTTTAGGTACCCAAAATTGTTTGGGTCCATAGTGGTCAGTGGTAAGCATGACCCTTGGCAAATTTCCATAAGGTCTTCTTTGAAAAGTAATATACTTTTGTTCATACATGTATTCTACACATCCATAAGGTCTAACATTTGGTTGTGTAGGACTCACATATGCTTTCTGGCCTTTTGGTATGTAATGCTGTTTAGAGTGATTTCTATTGTTAGAGGCAATAACATAACCATAGGTTTGTTGTCTGTTAGGAACAGCCCTATAATATGGAGTCTGTTGAGGTCCCTGCTGAGGTCTTGTATAAGTCCTCTGCTGAGTCCTCTGCTGAGTCCTTTGCTGAGGTTTTACCCTAGCATTGTGGTTATATCTATTATTTCTAGCAGTAGGTGCAGGAATATTCCAATCATCATCAGTAGGGAATAATCTACCTTTCCCCCAGAGATAAGTATCCCTAGAATGATTGACATTTTTAGGTTTAAGATTCTTATCCTTGGAATATTTCTAATTTTTGCCCTTTTGTGGTCCAGCAGACTTAGTAGCAGGTGTTAGGTGTGATGCCCGAAAGACAATTTTTTGTAATTGTTGTATTTAATAAATGAAATGATATTATTATTCATATTTATTATTCTCATAATCACCGATGTGACAATAGTATTTACACTACAGAAAACCCTGAGTATATCGTTTATGTAATCACTTAACTCAGTGTATGGGATATACACGGGAGGATTGAGTTAGTGAAGATGTACTTAAAATACAATTAGTCCGTAGTAAAGTTAATCGAGAGTATCGGGTCTCCCTTTAACGTATTTTATTAATGCGCCCATAACACGATAGGTGTGATCGTCTTATCGGACTTTCGGTTAAGGAACCTAATGGGGCATTTATATATGATAGATATATCATATAGAAATTTGGACCGATTTGATCTCGAGTTCTCAATATAATTCCGTGAATTGAAGTCTTATCGAATCATTAGATGATCATATTATGGATATATCTTAATCACGAGGTGATCACGATCAAGCCGCTTGAATCGATTATGAGGTTTGACTTGACGGTTAAGGATTACACCGAGTCCGTGATCCGAATTACCCCATCTTGGCATTGTCTTGGATTGAGTGAGTAGTGCGTGTTATCACGAGATCGGAATCCATTCCTTCCATTTATGGAAGTAGATAAACCGATTCCTTATGAGTTAATCACAGACATTGATCGATCCATGGGATTCATATTACATCGATTAGCTACCGGTGAGTTATTTGAATTATTGATCACTAGGGGTTAATGGTAAGTAAGGACAAGATGTTACGAAAAGGGTTAACGGTAACTTCCCAATTTAGAATGAGCGATCTATGGAGGATTAATCCATATGAAATGATTATATCAATGGACGCTTATTACTTTCTCATGAGGAGATAAATATAATCTTATAATCGGAGGAGTGCGATCACGGGATTATGGTGGCATATTCCGTGATTGATTTATCGAATATAATTATTACATTCGTAAGATAATTATTTATTTGATTTATCGAGCCACTGATTATTAGTCCATGGTCCCCGACGTGCCTCCTAATATAGCATGTATATTCTCGGACGTCGAATCCACAATAATATTAATTTAGTTCATGTTGGACTTTATTAAAACGATATGTGAATTAATTGTTTGGTGGACTATTAAATTAGTTAATTTAAATAATTAAATATGTGGAAAAGACATTTTCCATAATCTTGCTTCAAATTATTGTGTAGAATAAAATTAATATTGACTAGGTCAATATTTGAAAGTGGCGCCCATATGTCTAATTTTGGCAAGGAATTAGTTTTCTTGTGTATTAAAAAAGACATTATGCATAAAATATTTATTGGATAAATATTTATGGTAAGAAATAAAGATAAAAATATTCTTGATTTGTTCTAGAATATTTTGGGATTATCTTTTATTTAATAGGATTATTATAATTGATTTTGTATTAATTATAAAATCCTTGGAGGACAAGGATTACTCTCCTATATAAAGAGAGTTCTCCCAAGTCTAAACACACAATAAATTTCGACTTCTCCTCTTAGAGAGAAGAAGTGATAATTTCGGCCAAAGGGTTTAAGGGAAAATCTTGGAGATTTTTCGGGTAGATATCTCGGAGGGTTCGAGTCGAGAATTCCTTCCACGGGAATTGCTTGGATCACACGTCTGGAAGATCGTGGTGTTCTTCACATCATTGTTCGATCATCCTAATAGCGGTTCTCCAACTTGGATTTTGAGATCCAAGAGGTATGTTTCTACAACCCTTGTAGAATAGATCTAGTTGTTTTATTACGTGTATTATATAGATCTAGATCCTTAAATCGCTTCCGTTATGATGATATTTTCCTAACGATGGTATCGATCGCCAAGGTGATCTATATTTATTCGTATAAAATATTAGATCAGGAGTGGAAAACATGTAGCTTTTATTTTAAATTTTGGCGATGCATGTTTACATATTTTTTATGTTGTTGCGATTGTTGTGGTTGAAGAGATGGATTGGTGTTGGCATTGTTTATTCCGTTAGATCTATTGTACACTCATATGAATGATGAAAATTCGTTCATATGAGTATAGGAAATTATGTAATTTATCTTTATTGCAATTTTAATTTCCAGCAAATAGATCTAGTTAGTAGCTGTTTAGTATTTTTGCTTTTCCCGTTTATCGAACCGTTGAAACGAAGATCCCTCCGGTCAGAATCAAGATTAGAAGAAGATGATCAACTCCACAAATTTTGGCGTTGATCAGGGTCCGTTTCGATATCCGTTTGATGCTGCGAAGAGGCTGCTGTAACAGAAAACGCAGGATTCACAGATACACTACCTGTGACTTCCTCGATTTTCTGGGAGAGTTTGGACCGTTGAAACAAAAATCCGACCGTTCAGATTGATCAACTTGGAGTTTTGGACGTACCATAAAAATTTCAGGTCGATCGGGATTCATCTCGATTCCCGATCTGCCTCAGGAAGTCCTTGATGCGGTGCAGTCAAAGTTAGATTCAGCAGCAAGTTGGGCGGTTAACTGGAGAAAATTGACAAGTCAAAGCTCCGATCCAACCGTCCATATTGGAATTCGAGAAGTGAAGAAAATATCTGGAAAGTTTCGTCCCGATCCGAGTTCTTTTGGTTTCCCGATCATCGAAGAGTTCGAACAGCTGCAGATTTTGTTAGAAAGTAGTAAACCCTAGTTAGGGTTTTGGTTTTTTTTATTTTTATTTTCTAATAGATTAGTTACGGGGGTGCCAACGATCCATCTCGGTGTTTAAATTTTCCATAATTTTATTTTTATGTGTTTGATCATAAAATAGACATAAAATCGGAATTGCCATGACATACATCATATCATAAATCCACTCCATGCATACATGTAGAATTTTAATTTTGGTAATTAAAATAGGCATGTATACAAACTCGCGTAATTAGTTGAAATTTAATTAATACGTGGTAATTAATTAATTTAGTAACTAATTAAAGATCCGAGGACGGGTTATGAAATCGTTAGCCTTTCGGTGTGTGTTCTCGGTGAACCGCCTTAAAGTGAAAACGAGATCACGTTTTCGATTCGTAGTGTCTACGAGATTGAATGATGGTAAAGAACAATAAATCTTGGATAAAACGGTTCGCCTATAGGTTGGGTGGTCAATCGAGCTTGGCTCGACCGACTTAACCCTCCTAGTGTGATGTATGAACGGGGTCCGGCAAGACTAAGCTACACCGGAGAACGGAGGGTGATTCCTTCCTATCTCAACGCGGCTCTCTTGACCCCGATTTCGTCCGGATCATCACATATGTTCCAACGAATAGGACGGGTAGGCTTGCCTACGTTACCGACACCATTCGGAATCCTTGATTTTATGCGCTTTTATGTTAACATCAAAAAGACGTGGTTAGTTAACCCACCACCACTTCCAAAATATTGAGTGGGAGCGGGAGGCGGCACCAACCCCACGGCCTCTACTATAGATGCAAGTAAGTGAGAGAAGGGTGACGCCTCGCGGCGCTTTGATTTCGTCCCCTACGGATGGTGTTCACCCCTATCAACATTCATGGCTTGGTCTCCGAAAGGATAGGATTTACTGGTACTCGTCGGGTCACCGACCTATCCTACGACGGCACACTCTGGGCGCATCTAAGAGATCCGATATAGTAGGTCACACTCATCAAGGGTATTTTTGGTAATACCTAGGCTAAAAGGAAGGTAGTCAATGAATAAAGGGATGTTCGATTCTCGTGGGATGTCCGATTCTCACAAGTTATTCATTGATTTAACCGTTGATCTCTTTGACCTACCCTACGGCAAGATCGAGATGCAAGGTTAAAACCTTGGAATGGTAGAGTAGACTTATTTTTAGTTTACAATTCCTAAAATTTAATATAGTAGTGTTAAACTTGAATTAATTTATGTCATTTTATTTACAGCATTATATCCCTTACTAAATTGCTTAAATTTTATAATTGACTAGTATTGACTTCGTTAAAAAGTGGAAAGTAACTAGGACGTTGAACTACTTAATTGATAATGAAATTATTTTTCGAAAGAGATATTTTCTCTTAAGCCTTTTAAAACCAGAGTGACATATGGGTATGTCACTAGTGTCATTTGTGTTAAACGGGAGACAAACTTAGTTTGATCAAAGGTGATTTCGGACTTTGAAATTCTTCTAGTGAATTTTAAGTGTGTAGTAATTACACGAGTAAATTTTCTAATTGAAAAATCGGAAAATCATGAAGTGTTACTAGTTGGACGATATTTGGAATTGATGAACTAGTGGGAGCTTTATGATTTATTGTTTTTCTAGAACATTAGAAAAGTGTAATTGACTACACACGTAACCGTTCTAATTGAAAAACCGGAAAGTCATGAAATGTCGCTAGTTGGACGATATTTGGAATCGATGAACTAGTGGGAGTTCTATGATTTGTTGTTTTCTGGAAACATTAGAACTATGTAAGTGTTTACACGAGAGATTTTAAAATTGAAAAATTGGAAAATCATAAAATAGAGCATTGCTGGTTAGACGGTATTTGGAACCGATAAACTAGTGGGAGCTTTAATGTTATGATTTGTTGTTTTTCCGTATGATAGAAAATCCGAGAAGTCCTAACAAGTAACAATCGAAATAGACATCCCACGGTTCAAGAGTAATGTCTACTCAAACGAACCGCTGGTTCAAGACTGTTTCCATTCACGGAAAGTCAAGAATGGGAGAATATGTCTAAAAGTGTTAGTCATCTAAAACTGAGTTGATTTTAAGGCTAAAAACAAAAATTAACAAACTGAAAGTCATAGGATAAGGATAGTGATTTCGGATCACCAACCTATGAATCCTTGGTGATTTTCTCTTAGGCTATGTTCTTTGGAAGAACGAGATAGTTGTGCATTAACGATTAATAGACAACGGGCAGTAATTTTAGCAAAATAGTGGGAGTGATATGAGGAAATGAATCTCAGATTCAATCCTTGGATATCGCAGAAGATTTATTTTTCTGTTTAAGATTCGTTGGAACGAATGGATTTACCTTTTATTCGATAATTTGTTTGTCTTATAGAAAGTGAATATACCATTTGTAGTACGAATCTAAGACTCGGACTTTTGTTTGATAAAGTCAAAACCACTAAGAAATCTTTGAAATACATTATATGTACCATCTTAAGAACTATTAAAAGCAATTGGTTTCTATATTTAGATAAACGCTTCTTCATATTCCATAGTTAGTGCATAGTCCCTAAAAGACAAGACTCAAGAGGCGGCTCAGGGTGATTCCTTTCTCCGACCTGGTTATATTGTCTCAAAGGTTCAATGACTAAGTTTCCTTTCAATCGGGAAAGGATAATGGTTATAAAGAAGTAACATAGCTTGTTCATGACGACCTTGAGTCGATGAAAGATACAAGCTAGTAGGAGCTTCAGTAGTGACTTCTTGTCCGATAACTATTCAAACACTCCGGTAAGTTTATCCAAAATATTTTAAGGTGTCTCGGATTCATCGGAGATGGAGTATTCTATACTGAAATAGGCCATCACATAGTCTGAGGCGATGTTCGGCTCGCCTCATAGTGAAATGCTTTCACTAAGGAAGAAACCATTGAATTGCCTTACATAGTTGTAGATGTGCTACAATACACGCTTAACTCAATAAAGATATTGGAAGTGAAATAACGGTTTACATTGAAATGTAGAACCGAGAAGTCTACCTAGAATGTGCTTTGGAATTAACGGATAATGAGTGGATTCGGTTCACCCAAATTCCGTCAATATAAGCATTTAGCACATGATGCTTGATGGTAGGACTGGGAATTTCACGCACACACGTTCGATCGATGACCAAATCGTGATATATCTTGAAGAATTGAGAGAAAGGTTCGTTATCGATTCTTGACATCCGGAAGGGACGACTATCTTTGTTGCATCCTTTACGATAGAGTCTATGAACAACAAACCTTGAACCTTAGAGTACGGATACTCAAGGTAGTTACTTACTGATTAGATCAAACCACATCCAACTTTGGTTGTTGGTGATAACACTAAATACTGCTAAACTAGATCAGAATTTCGATCCACCAAGAAAATAGTGGGAGTATGGTTTATCCATTACCTATTATGGGTTCTGCGGACTTAATAGTCTACAGGATCGACCGATGACCTATGGCTCTTTTGTGAGTCAGATAGGATTCGATAATAGAGGTTGGTTTACAAGCCATAACCCTGTGAATGGAGTTTGGTACTCAGAGTCGTTTCATACTCTTGTAGAACCACCGAGTGTCTCAGCCCAAGTGGGAGTAATTGGATCTACATGGAAAGAGTAGAATGAATAGGAAAGTTTATCTTTCAGAGCAAAGCTTGAGTGGTCTAGGGTAATTCCTAAGAAGTAGAGAGTTAATCGACTCTCTTTACCACTTAGTATTACCCGATTTCGTTCAAAAGTAGAAAATAGGGGTGATTCCCCAGAGACTTTTTGCCAAACAAACGGAGTCCTGGATTCATTCGGAATGTAAGGGTATTGCCTTATGAACTTATGATGAGATAATTTGTCAAGGCTTATGTCCTTTGTGGATAAAAAGCGAACCTCTCGGTCATTGGAAGTCATATATTTCTACAATATGTGGATTTGACCAGAATATTGATAAGTCTTGTGTAGACTGGATATCAATTTTAGAACAGTAGTGAATATATACATATATATTAGTGTTTGTGAAGGATAACGCTGCACCAGTTGGACTCAACATGGGTGTGTTATCTGAAGTCGACCGACAATGCCACAATTCTCATAATGTAGATTTGGACAACATTCTGCAGAGTTTGACTCGGTCGAATTCATTAGAATCAGTCACTGGTTTCCCATCCATCTTATTGGTTAAGATGATGCATCTGTGTATGCAACATTCAACGAGGAAGTTCTACCCTATGCCTCAGGAATGACTCTCTTAATCTTCGGATCAAGAGAAATGGGATAGATTCTCTTTCTAGTAAGAGATGGTCAGGTTATTGAACGTCAATTTTGACCGAATCTTAGATTCGGCAGTTAACGAAGCAAGTTTAGTATGTCCTTTAGTATCTTGAGAGAACGAGGAATAATATGCGGGCATATTCAAATGTGAACTTGGATATGTGAGAATACACTGGTTCTGACTTTGTGTCAGATTAAGGATGATCGTTAAGTCGATCTCGGTCTCAGTGTTTACTCTTGTGTTGAAGCTATTGCCTGGAGGAATCCAGCAACGCCAACTCGACTTTAACTAGTTGGGTGATTAGCGGCTTTTGTAGTAGCTAGAGAGGCGATATAGCCTCGTGGATTTCCTTTTCAGTTCTGGGAGTGATTCCAGATTTGGAAAGCCGATACCACATCATTGTGCAAACGATGAAGGGGTAGCTTATAAGGATTTCCGAAATCACTTGAGTTCAAGAGCATATTGGGAAAGTACCACATGATTAGATGGACCGGCGACGTTTCGATTCTACGGATCGCCTCGAGCCGACAACCTGACCGATCATTAAGACCCATGACATTCAGATATAGGTGCTCCCCGAGTCACTGACCTATCCTACGACGGCATACTCGGAGTGTACTTTGGAATCGAAATGGTTATGATAAGTTTTGTGGGTACTAAAATACGGGATGAGTCTCCATTGCTTTAGAGCAAGTGGGAGATGTAGTTTCTTTGTAGTTTTAAATGATAGGATTTGCTCTAAAACAATTAATCACAAGCTTTCGTGCAAGTGGGAGATTGTTAGGTGTGATGCCCGAAAGACAATTTTTTGTAATTGTTGTATTTAATAAATGAAATGATATTATTATTCATATTTATTATTCTCATAATCACCGATGTGACAATAGTATTTACACTACTGTAAAAACCCCGAGAGTATATCGTTTATGTAATCACTTAACTCGGTGTATGGGATATACACGGGAGGATTGAGTTAGTGAAGATGTACTTAAAATACAATTAGTCCGTAGTAAAGTTAATCGAGAGTATCGGGTCTCCCTTTAACGCACTATTAATGCGCCCATAACACGATAGTGTGATCGTCTTATCCGGACTTTCGGTTAGGGAACCTAATGGGGCATTTATATATGATAGATATATCATATGAAATTTTGGACCGATTTGATCTCGAGTTCTCAATATAATTCCGTAATTGAGAAGTCTTATCGAATCATTAGATGATCATATTATGGATATATCTTAATCTCCGAGGTGATCATACCAACCGCTTGAATCGGCATGAGGTTTGACTTGACGGTTAAGGATTACACTGAGTCCGTGATCCGAATTACCCCATCTTGGCATTGTCTTGGATTGAGTGAGTAGTCCGTGTTATCACAGATACGAATCCATTCCTTCCATTTATGGAAGTAGATGACGATTCTCTTATGAGTTAATCCTAGACATTGATCGATCCATGGGATTCATATTACACACGATTAGCTACCCGGTGAGTTATTTGAATTATTGATCACTAGGGGTTAATGGTAAGTAAGGACAAGATGTTCGAAAAGGGTTAACGGTAACTTCCCAATTTAGAATGAGCAGATCTATGGAGGATTAATCCATATGAAATGATTATATCGGTGGGACGCTTATTACTTTCTCATGAGGAGATAAATATAATCTTATAATCGGAGGAGTGCGATCACGGGATTATGGTGGCATATTCCGTGATTGATTTATCGAATATAATTATTCATTCGTAAGATAATTATTTATTTGATTTATCGGAGCCGCTGATTATTAGTCCATGGTCCCCGACGTGCCTCCTAATATAGCATGTATATTCTCGGACGTCGAATCCTAATAATATTAATTTAGTTCATGTTGGACTTTATTAAAACGATATGTGAATTAATTGTTTGGTGGACTATTAAATTAGTTGGGCTAAATAATTAAATATGTGGAAAAGACATTTTCCATAATCTTGGCCCAAATTATTGTGTAGTGGCAAAATTAATATTGACTAGGTCAATATTTGAAAGTGGCGCCCCATATGTCTAATTTTGGCAAGGAATTAGTTTTCTTGTGTATTAAAAAGACATGTGCATAAAATATTTATTGGATAAATATTTATGGTAAGAAATAAAGATAAAAATATTCTTGATTTGTTCTAGAATATTTTGGGATTATCTTTTATTTAATAGGATTATTATAATTGATTTTGTATTAATTATAAAATCCTTGGAGGACAAGGATTACTCTCCTATATAAAGAGAGTTCTCCCAAGTCTAAACACACAATAAATTTCGACTTCTCCTCTTAGAGAGAAGAAGTGATAATTTCGGCCAAGGGGTTTAAGGGGAAAATCTTGGAGATTTTTCCGGTAGCATATCGGAGGGGTCGAGTCGAGAATTCCTTCCACCGGGAATTGCTTGGATCACACGTGCGGAAGATCGTGGTGTTCTTCACATCATTGTTCGATCATCCTAATAGCGGTTCTCCAACTTGGATTTTGAGATCCAAGAGGTATGTTCTACAACCCCCTTGTAGAATAGATCTAGTTGTTTTATTACGTGTATTATATAGATCTAGATCCTTAAATCGCTTCCGTTGCGATGATATTTTCCTAACAGCAGGTCTGCAATCAGCAGGTCCAACAGTCCTACCTTTGGATTTATTCCTTTTATTAGGTATTGATGTCCTTTTTTACTTCTGATTTTGCCACTTTGAAGTTTTCTCAGTAGGCTTCACTGCCTCAGCAACCTTTTTGGGAGTTGGATCTTGTGCAGGTACAAACCTAGGACCAGTTTTGGTACTAGGTTCAGTAACCTTGCTGAATTCACTCTTACTGGATTGTTGAGTTCCAAATTCAAGGCCTGTTCTATCACCATAAGGCTTTCCAGATTTGAATGCAGTAGTGGAACTAGATTGTTCAGTAGATTCAGCTACTGAATGTAGAGCTGGCTTATGCTGATTCTGTCCAACCTTTTGTTCCTTTCCATTGAGAATTCTCAATTCAGCTTTTAACCTTTCAACTTCTGCTTGAAGAGCTTCTTTTTCCGCCTTCACAATCTCATAACCAGATTGTATTATCCCCAGTTGATTAAGGATGGCATCCAAAGTCTCTTCATTGTCGAATTTTTAGGATTTGAACCACAAGTTGATACAGAATTGTATACCTCCTCTATTTCATCCTTATTTTCCATTAAAGCATAATCATCCATATCACCAACAAGTGCAGTATCATCAGATTTTTTTGATTCAACTTCATAGCCTGATTCATCTTCAACAACCATAGCTTTCTTGCTAGATCTTCTTTGCTGACTTTTGCTCTTCAGTAGGTCTGGACAATCAGGTCTAAAATGTCCAAGCTTCTTGCAGTTGAAGCAAAGATAATCAGGTTCCTTCTTCTATTTTAGTTCAGGATAGTCTGGTTTGAAATGTCCTGGTTTCTTGCATTGAAAGCACAAATAATCATTGTCTTTCTTGGATTCATCCTTCTTCTTTTCACTAGATTTCTTTGTGAAATTCCTTGGAGAACCCCTTCCATTTTTCATCATTCTGATTTTCTTGCTTAGTAGGGCAATTTGCTCTTGCATCTCATCCAGTAGATCATCTTGAGCTCCTGATGTTTCTTCTTGATGTGTAGCAGCCAATGCAGTGGTCTTTGGTTCTTATTTTTCAGTCTCAGGTACAAGTTTCTTATTGAATTCATAAGCCTTGAGATCTGAAAATAACTTGAAGGTATCCTCTTCATGTAGAATTCTCATTTCTTCTATTGCAGTCACCTTCATTTCCCAAACTTCTTTTCAGGTAAGGCTTCTAAGATTTTTGAATTGATTTCTTCTTTTGAGTAGTTTACACTCAGTAGGGTGAGTTCATCCATGATGGCATTGAATCTTGATTCTATTTGTTCAATGGTTCATTTTGAAATCTTGGAACATCTTCTTTGCCACACTGATTTTGTTCTTCTTGATTGCATCAGTGCCTTCAAAGATTAATTGTAACTTATCCCAAAGTTCCATGAAAAGGATTTGGTTAAGTTTAAAGGGGGTGAATAAACTTAACACTTAAAACTTTTGGAGTTAACAAACTCGGCAAGTTCAGTAGCCTGTTAATTTCTTAGTAGTCTGCTGACCACTCAGTAGTCTGCTGACTATTGATTTTTTTGAATTTGTTGCAGCGGAATATATTCAAGTTAAGCTTTATTACTTGTTGTCAAAATATGATACAAATTATTAGATAGTCAGTAGTGTAAGTGTGTGATTCAGTTGCTAGTTTCAGTAGGTTGATGTGCTTAGTATGCTAAATGCAGAAAATAAGTAGGCAATTTTTATAGTGGTTCCAAGTGGTGTAATCTTGTTAGTCCACTCTTCTCCTGTGATGTTGGAGGTAATTCACTAGAGATCTTTGAGTTGCAGTTACAAAAATCCCTAAATTGTCTGTCCTTCACCAATAACTATGGCTTCACAAACTGAACACTTGGAACAGGTAGGATTGCTGCTCCAAAGTCTTCCACTGGTCCTTGAAGGGTGGAATTGCCTCTTCACCAGCTCCACCACAAACAACAGTTCTTGACACCTATGTGCTTCTCTGTCTTCAGCATATTTCTTGTAAAAGAAGGTTTGAATCAAGTAAGTGATTCAGCTTTCAGCAGCTTGATCAGGATGAAATATTCAGCAGCTTGATATCATCAAGTGTGTGAACTTGATGTAACTTGATAGCAGGTTACACTTGAAGAATTTTCTAGATCAGTAGCTTTAAGCTCAGTAATGTCAGCAGGGTGATTTCTTGAAAAGAATCTGATTGCTCAAGATTGATTGTTGTTTTTCTTCAATTTTCATCATATGTATCTGAATTAGGAGTCCTGTATTTATAGTAAAGAATCCTATGACTTATGTTTGAAATTCAAATAGAGCCGTTTTAGATTTGTCCCCATCTTGACTTGCTTTATGTCCCTGTACATAGTACTGACATTGTTAGTTTACTTTTTGATAGTTTTTAAGCTGTCTACCCTTTGACTCGTATCCATTGGGTAAAGCTCTGAATCTTTGCAACGTCTCTTTAATCTTAACCATTGATTTGTTGACAAAATCAAAAGTTGTTATATATTCTTATCCATGTAATCTTCCAATGTAACCTTTGATTAAATCAAAATATGTATTCAGCAGGTTCCAGTGTATGTAAATCTGCTGAAATACTTGTCAGTCAGCTGTCTGAAGTTTGCTGTGTTCATAAAACACTTCAGCTGACTATCTTTTATCTAACTTATGATTGTGAAGTTAGATTACACCATTTTGAACATAACTAAGTTCCAATCACCACTAAACTTGTGGATCTTAGACCTTGAACACAAGGTATATGTAATCAGTTTAGGTCACCACAGACTTCCCAAAAATCTGATTCCATGTCCTTGACTTTAAACACTAAGTTTGATCCTTTAGCCTTCAATAACTGAGTTTGAGCCATCAGCCTTCAGTCCTCAGCAGGTTCCTAAACTAGTCTACTGACCCAGGTACCTTACTGAACTAGACAGGTCTACTAATGAAAGTCAGCTGACCATTTACAATGCTTGTTTTATCAAAACCTATACAAGGACCAAACTCTAATAAGCCTATACATTTAATCAAGACATCTTTTTGCCTTTGCTCTATAACAGCTAGTCAGGCACTCATCACTAAAACTTAAAATATGTCCAACATACTTATTGATGTTGTATGACCCTATCTTTTGACTTGAGTTGTTTTGTCGCTTTATGCTCAAGGACGAGCAAAAGCAAAGTGGGGGGTTGTTGATGTAAGTCAACTAGATGATACAGTTCACAATGTATTCCCCATTTCTCATGCGTTTATTGATGTTTTCATATTAATTCGAGTCATTATTTGCTTAGTTTCATCCAATGTGTAGATAGTAATTATTATATAAAATATCATATTTTGATAGGATTTGTACCGGTTTAGTAACCGGAGCGTCGTGTCGGGTTTACGCTTGGTATTTTGGTGATTTATTGCAGGATTATGCGTTGACCAAGACCCCGAGCAATGACACATGTTGAGCACAAAAATGTATTTTGAGGGCTAGAAGAGTGTGCCGGAAGCTTACGAGTTCAAACAGATCAATGTCCTTAGTGCTTCTACTGTAGCCTATCCTCAATGGACATTTGACTCCACTTATAGGCATATTCTGGAGAAGACGTCATCATGAGAGTTGTACTTCAAGAAACGAGCTTTCCAACTCATCTTGAATCACATCAATCGGAGATCTACAACTCAAGTTATGGTCATTTTACTGTGCTGCTGTGAAGAGCCGGCGCAGACCGAGAATTTTCCGGTCTAAACCGGGCGTCGCTGAAGCTGTCAGAGACATTTTCAATAAGTCCGGTGTAGACCGAGAATTTTTTGTTCTAGACCGGATGTCGCAGAAAGCAGATTTTCAGCATTTAAAAGTCTACTTTGGATCTAATTTTCAGAACTTTCAACACCATTTCTTCTCCCAACTCTTGAAGCACTTGAAGACACCATCTTCAAGGGCTCTTCTATCCCAACCTTAGCAATAGTATTAGCCATTAACACTTATGTAATATTTGAAGAATCAACAATGTTATAACAGGATAGAGAGAATCCAGATGCAATAAGATCAACACAGAAGCAATCTAACATAAACAAACACACAGAGGAACAGAAAACAAGAAGAACACAGGATTTAACGTGGATTCCGGTGTTTTGCCGACTACTCCACGGACAGAAAGAGTTATTTTCTTATGCACTGAATTTCAGACGTATTACACTTATTACAATGATCAAAACAACTGGTATTTATAGGCAGAGATCCCTAAATCCTAACCTCCAAGAATCTTTTTCGGATTTCCATAAATGCCTTAGATGTTGGACCACTCTACTGATCCCACTCAGCTGATCATTGCCCCGCTGTTGAACTCAGTTGTACCCAAAACCTTAGCAGACCCTCAGCGGGCAGCAGACACCAGAGGAAACTCACAGACTTCCCAGCTGACTTTCACAGACTTGGATACACTTCTCAGCGGACCATCACTCTACTGATAACCAGATTAGTACTACCAGATGTAGAGTTTAAGTTACTTTGCTAACAAACAATTTAACATTTTAGGAGCTTTTATGGGGTAATTCTCATCTTTTGTGATGTAATCATTCCATTGGAGAAATCTTTAAGTAAGTGCAATGTCCTCTTTGAAGTTATTTCTATCTTATTGATATTTCATTTATTGCTTTAGTTATGTTCATAGTTATGAAATTCCTAAGTGACATTGTGGGTTTCATAGCCATGGGAGGCTAAGCTTTTGCTAGCCAAGATTATGTAGTTGTGATAGTTTAATCTTTATTCGTTGATTGGGAATGTTAGTTTGCATTTCATAGCTTCATGTGTTGTTGTTATCTTTTCCTATCTACATTGTATTGCTTGTTTGTGTTGGATTGATCACCTAGCACTTGCACACACACACCTAGTTGAGACCGAAAGGAGATGCTTGGTGTGAGAGAAGGGATAGGAAAACCGGAAGGTGAAATCGACCTTAATTGGAACTCAATTTCTTATCCGGGGGTTATTGTTCATTCATTGCACTCAAGAACTTAATCATGTTGAATCATTAGGTCTAGGGTTCTTAGACCAAGGAGGAGGCATAGAGTAGTTTCATACACTCGTATGAGGGGAAACTACTAGCATAGGTCTGCACCGATAACACACACTTGAACACCATTGGAAGGTTGGTAGGTAGTTCATTCCCATGATACTAGTAGAGATTGGCTTGATCATTGCATTGTCTTGGCTAAGCTTTTTATCATTTTATCACCCCTTTGTAGTATTAGACTCTAAGATATATTTACTTTCTTGTATTGTTGTGAATTAGATAAAAATAATAATAGCTTTTCGGTGTTCAACCTCACAATCCTCATGGGTACGACCTTGACCACTTACTAGACTACAATTGACCTGGTACACTGCCAGTAAGATTGGTCAACTAGAAAGTCTCAATCAGAGGCAGAGTATATGGCACTGACAAAAGAAGCAAATGAGGCAATTTGGTTAAAAAGGCTAGTCCATGATTTGAGTTTTCATCAAGATCAAGTTGAAGTGTATTGTGATAGTTTGAGTGCAATATGCTTGGCTAAGGATCGGGTTCATCATGAGAGAACCAAGCATTGATGTGAGATATAATTTTTTGAGGTATGAGAGGAGGGTCAAGGTGGAAAAGATCAGCACTGATGTCAATCATGCTGATATGTTCACTAAACCTATTCTAAAAGGAAAGTTGCAGCTGTGTCTTGACTTGATGAACATCCAAAGCTGTTAATCTGAATTTGGAATACTCTGAGCTATTCAAATCTAAAGAAACTAAGAAGTCGGCACTTTGTTGTGCATCTGGTCTGTCACTCTGCATGGAGTTCAAGTCAAGATGAAGATTGTAATGGTGACTTAAATTATACGTGCTAAGTCTGTCGGTCACCTGAGTAGTATGCTAAGTTTATTCTGTATGGTAGCCATTTTTGTCAGCAAAGTAATGTGGTGTTGCCAAGTCTGGTGTTCACCTAAAGGAGGCAACGGAGTTGATCATTTGTTGAGTTTGCTGATTCTAAGCATTACCTGAGGAACACGTCTGCATGGGTTTTCTATTTTGGTTTAGGCTTACTTCTGGGGTGTTTCAGACATTGCCTGGTTTGGTTGTTAAGGCGGTTAGTCTTTGATTCCCAAGGCCTATAAATACCATTGTAATTGTAACATTTGTGTAACTTTTTGTGAATCCTCGTTTGTCCGTGGAGTAGTCAACACATTATCGAAAACCATGTTAAATCTGTGTTCTTCTTGTTTCGGTATATGTTTGATTGTTTATTTATCTAATCTTTTCTCACAATCACCATGAAACCCTAACGATCCGTTACAACATATCCTATGTTTCATCAATTAAAATGGAAGTAGAAACAATGTTAAGTTAAGCAATATATTCCCCACATTCTTTTCCTCTTACACCTCTTCTACAAGGGCATACTGTTAAAAATAATATTTAACATTTTGATGATAAGTGCCTAACCGGCTGTTATAGTTGCAAGGAAAAATATGTCTAGAACTTGATGTATAGGTCTTTACTAGAAACTGATTATTGTATAGGTTAAATCAGACAAGCACTCTACTAGAAATCTTATATGATATATAGTGGAGTCTATGATCTCTTGTATATACCAAAAATGTGTTGAATCAGTTAGTTATCTGTGGGTTCAAACTCAGCTGATCTACCAAGGGCTGAAGACTTGAAGAGCTGAGGGTTCAAACTTAATTTGTGAAGATTGAGGACCAGAAACCTGAGGGAACAAACTCTGTTATGAAGATTAAGTCAAACTATACAGTTTGACATCACGTATGTCTATGATATCCTGGACTGGATGTATAGATCTTGTATTTGAAGGACTGAGATTTAAAAGGACAAGTGATAGAGAATCTCAGTTATGTTTAAAAAAATGGTGTACTCTGGTCTTGTCGATTGTGATCAGATGAAAAAAAGAGTCTGCTGATCAATCAAATCACAACAGATCAGTATGACATAATCATCTGAATGAAATCATTCAGCTAAGTATCATGCAAATCACAAAGCAAGATAACCTAAGTGTTGAGAAATGGTATGGTAAGTTGGTTTGCTGAGTACTCTGATCCAACCTCAAAGAATATTCAGAGGATCATATACTCACTGCTGAAATCAATGGAAAAATTACAATCAACGGTCATACTCTACAAAAAAAATATAAGGTGTAAAAATTCCATTGGTTAATGGCCCACAAAGGATGTCGGATTGTATTCAGAAAAATAAAAAGGATGTCGGATTGTATTCAGAAAAATCCAACAACGTTTACAAGAATTTGAATTTGAACGTTGGATTTTTACATATAAACAGTGGACATAACATCCATGAAAGGAGGTTGGGTAATAAGCGGTTAAAGAACATTATCAAGCAAACATTCCAGAAAGAAAAGCAAGTTATCAAGTATTCACTACTAAGCTATCTGGTGAGAACTTCAACTGAAAGATCCAAAAAACTTCTAGTGTAAGAAACATTCAAGTTTTATTTAGCTTTAGAAAACTTAGAACATTTGAGCTACTGAGCATATTATACACATCAAGTTCAAGATCATCAACAAGATGAATCGCTTTCTTGATTCAATTCATTCTTTGTTTCAAACAAATGTCTTGGACTGTGAAACATCTGCCGGGTGTGAAGGACAATTGAGAGCAGCTGGTGCAGAAAGATCTGTGATAAAACTGTGTTTGGTGGAGCTAGTGAAGAAGCATTCCTACCCTCAAAGGATCAGTGGAGCAAGCTTAGTGAAGCAGCAATTCTACCTGTCGAGGACTAAGGGCTCGAATTGGGATGATGTAGCTATCAGTCAAGGACAATCATTTTTCTTATTGTATATTGTAATTGTACCTCAAGAACAATAGTGAATATTCTCCAACATCACAGAAGAAGGGGAGGTGTAGAGGATTACACCACCTCGAACTTCCATAAACAAATTCTTTGTGTTATTTAGTTTCAGTCATTTACATTCAGTATTTACTTATCTATTTGCTTACCAAATCACATCATTAACAAACTGCTCATCTTACTCAACTGATAACACAACAATTGCCGAGTAACTTACACTAAGCATATTTCAAGTGATCAACAAGTTTATAAAGGCTTTAAATTATTTCGCTGCATATAACTCAGCTGATCTAATTAGTCAGCAGACAAATCAGTAAACTGAGTTATCAATCTCTAGAGCTTTAAAGTTATCATCTAGTTAGTTTTAGAGGACAAGTTTATTCAACCCCCCTTATAAACTTGTCTCAAGTCTTTTCAAGGGATCTAACACATACAATATACGATAATACTCCTCTAAATATTTCTCTCCTAATAAAACATCATTCCAAAATTTTATACCACCACCATCACCAAACTTTCACCTCAAAGAATCTAAAAGTTTCACCTCTTTTTGCAAAATTCTAAAACATTTCTTAATGATGACAATTCCATCTTTTCCACTCCCCTCGGAACCTCATTTCTACAAAACCCTCTTTTCTCTTCATACACGGAAACAATGGCACGCTTCAACAACGAATTAACTTCAAATCTCCACCACCACCACTTACCGAGCAAAGCTTCATTCTGATTTACAAGATTTACAAAATAATTTGTTTACATACATTAATTTATGTTATTTACATATCAAGTACTCATATACCATCCCTCAAGTTGGCCGAAGTCGATGGCCCAACTTGCTCTATTGATGTTGAAAAAGCGGACGAGATAAAGACTTAATGAGACAGTTGAAAAGTTGGTCTTGCGCATTAACGCGAGCGATACGGAGGCATCGACGTTGAACTTGGTCACGAAGGAAATTGTATTCAATAGCTACATGCTTCATTCGAGAGTGAAAACATCATTCGAACAATGTTGTTTAGTGTTGAGATTATTATAGTAGAGGACCAGACTTTGGGTTAGAGGAAGACCATGATCGTGCAGGAGAAAAGTGATCTAGTTTATTTTAACCTTAACAGAAGCAAAAGATTGATACTCAGCTTCAGTGGATGATCGGGCAATGGTCTTTTGTTTCTTAGAACTCCAAGAAATTTCATTGCGACCAAGATAAATAATGTAAGCACTCATGGAAGCAAAATTATCTTTATCACCGCCCTAATTCGCATAAAAAAAAGGCATTGAGAGTAAGTGGCGACTGACGATAGACTTGAAGGCCGTAGTCAACGAGTACCGGTTAAGTAACGAATGAGATTCTTGGCATGCGTCCAATGAACATTAGTGGGGCATTGCATAAATCCGGACAACTTATTAACAGCAAAAGCAATGTCTGGGCAGATGAAAATAAAATATTGTACGCTTTCAAGAACCATGAGTAGTGACAGATCGGGATGCGAAGTCCTAGATTCAGCAGATAAAGTGGAAATATCAGCCTGCAATTGAGCGGCAATAGAATTAGCATGATGTATTTGAAATTTGGTGAGTACTTCGGTGGCATAACGCTTTTGAGAGAGAATACACCCAGTAGAAACCTCACTACGAAGAAAGTGGGATAACGAGCCAAGGTCCTTGAGAGAAAAACGAGCACCAAAAAGTTTGATAAAACTTTCAAGAGCTTGAGAATTATTACCTGTAATGATCAAATCATCCACATATATCAAGGGAGGAGATATTGTTTTTTTTTTACGGGGGGGGGGGGGGAGAAGTAAGATTTATTTATATTAGAGGGGAGGGTAGAAAAACATCATTTACAATTATTGTGAACTTAGGTAACTTGTATTAAGTTCAAATTTTTAATGCGTTGTGGAATATGAGGTTATACAAGTAATTGGTGAGGCGAATAAAACCAGGGTGAATGAGTGTATTTGCCATGTCGGGAGTGTCGTTGCCTAGTCGGGGAGTGCCGGATATTAAAATTTAAAGGATCAGAGGTCAGAAGGACAAAAAAAGATACAAAATGGGAAAAAATGACAAAAAAAAAATAATGGTTGAGAAGAAACGCAATGACGCGTATTGCTACATACATGTATTACTACATTGGTCAGAAGAATACGTAGTAGAACACATGTTAGTAACATGCGCTTTTATTCTTCTTCGATCACTATCTTTTTTTCGTCTTTTTCCTCATTTTAGATAAAAAACAGTCATTTACAACCTTTAACCTAAATTTAAAATATTATTATTTTTATCACTCTACACGTGTCGGAGCGTGTCGGGAGCGTGTCGTGTCAGAATGCTGTTTGGGACAAACAAGACGACGCCCATATTCAGGTGTCGGTGCTACATAGCCTAGCGTTCCGAAAAATAGTATCTTGAACCGAACGTTAGTTACTCATAATAACCTAGACCTGACATCGCAAATAAATCTAGAAAATTCTAATTTGCACCGATCGACGGCAATGCGGATACCTAATTTCATCATCAACACTTAAAAGTACCCTATATATAGCTATTAAAAGTGTATAAGAAATACATGTAAAACCTAGGGTTTTCAAGTGTCATTTGCTAAATACAATTGAAATCCCAAAATTTGTTATATGTATTTCAAAGTACGTATCCACGCCAGAATTTTCCAACACATCCACTAATAATCATGAAAAAGGTTAGTGCGTCATAATAATGGGATCGAGAGGCGTTCACACATAATAGGTCAAAAAGAAAAACCCACGAATTGACATACATTCAGAATTCCACTGAAAAAGATTTTTAAAACGATTGAGGGGCAAACCAAAAAAAAAAACTATTTTGAAATCGGACAAAAATTCAGACGCGAATTACACTACTATCTCCATCTCAAAATATAAATCTATTTAGATTACTTCATATAAATTAAGAAAATTAGTTAAATTGGTTATATATCATTAATTTTGATTAAAAAATCTAAAATAACATTTTACCTTCCAAAAAAAAAGTCTAAAACGACATTTTTAATGTTATTAATACTTAGTAGTGAAAAATAGATGATTAATAATAAAAAGGAGAAAATGATAGTAAATTCTTGATTGATCAACTAAAAGCATTTACATTACGGATAAATTCGAAAAGTTAAACGGATTTATATTTTAGGACGGAGGTAGTACCGGCTAATTGGTAGTATAGTCAAAACAAACACAACCCTCTTTTTCATTCTATCAACCCATAAAGGTGTGAGGCCGCTTCCTGCACAATAAAGCAAACGCACAAAAAACATTCCTTTTTTTTTTCTCTCTCAATTAGGACAGTTTAAGACAAAAGAAAGAAGGTGGGATTTACCTTGATCGAGGACATAAGTCACTTTTTCTGACCTTTTTTTTCTTCTTCTGGATTGCTTTCATGGAGGCAAATCAATGGGCACAGGTTCTTCTAGCTAACATAAATTACACTCTTTTTTTTACTGTCTTCTGTAATTTGATTATGATTTTCAAATTTTTTTTTTCTGAAAAACCATAAAGCAATTGAAATGATGTTCAAAGTGTACAGTACACTCTTTCTCCTTTTTAAGCTGTCGGGGGGCTTTTCTTCTCTCTTTTCTTGCTGAGATCTTGAAGGTTAAACATGCACTTTATTATACAAGAAAGCACCCCACTTTTTCCCTCTTCTCCTTTTTGCATGTGCTAACCGGAAAGGGTAAAGGTATTCTTTTACATTTTTTTCAAGTCCTAATTAAACCCATAAAGTTGATCTATTGATTTCAGTAAATTAATTCGTCAAGAAATGAACTGTTGTGGGCTGATCCATATTATTTTCTAATGGGATGTTTCAGGAGATAGGAGGGGTGAAAACTATGGCGGAGATCGGCGGTCCATGTTCAAGCTCAAGGGCGGCGGCGGCTGTTCATGTACAGTCTTCTTCTTCATCGGAGAGAAAGGGGAGGCCACAAAAAGACCAAGTCGTCAATTGTCCAAGATGTCAGTCAACCAATACCAAGTTCTGCTATTACAACAACTACAGCCTCACCCAACCAAGGTGCTTTTATATATATATATATATATATACTATCTCCGTCCCAAAACGTAAGTCTTTTTAGATTTTTTCACACATATTAAGAAAATTAGTTAAATATGTTACTTGTTATTAATTTTGATTAAAAAGATTAAAATGACATTTTATTAGTATTAATGCAAAGTAGTAAAAAGTGGTTGAGAATATAATAAAAGAGGAGTAGAAGGAGAAAAAAATAATAAATGTTTTATTGGTTTTGTAAATAGACTTACATTTGGAATAAAACTAAAAAGCTAAAAAAATTTATATTTTGGGAGAGATGTAGTATATATATTTTTTTTTTTTGCGGTTTACATTAATTGTAGTGTCTTGTTTTTTTTTTTTTTTTTTTTTTTTGAGGGGTCTTGTGTGTTTTATTAACGTATATAATTCTGAATCAAATCATCTCCAAGTTATATCTTAAACATGTTTAATGGATCCTAACACCAGAAACACTCGGTTTATAATTCGAGAAATTATTATTCCACAACAAATATACACAATAAATTGCCACAATAATTTTTTTTACTATTGATTTTTTTGGGACTCATTTGAATCAATAGGTAGCATATCATAATTAATGATGTAAAAATGTATTGTAGAACTTTGTTGTGTATATTTGTCGTGGCATTATCACTACTTTTATAATTCCTTAGGTTACAAACCTAGAGCAAAGAAGGCATTTGTTTTTTAGAAGAGCGATGAACAACGGGTATTTTCGGGTTATACCAAATAAATTAATGTGATGCATACAACTCACATCTACACACGTATTATGTGTGAGGGGAGTGAATAAGCAGTTATTCACTTGGTTTTTTTTTTAACAACAATAATAATTTTTATTAAAGGTAGCAAGATGCTACAAAAAAAAACACAAGGTTACAAGGTCTAAAAAAAAGAAAAATGATCAAAATTGGACGCCAATAAATACTCGTTGCACCACAACTTTCCTGGTCTTTTTCCTCCTTTCCAGGAAGGGTTAATCAAACTAGGTTGCCTTATATCCCACTCTTAAATGTCACCTTGACATAGAATTCAAGATGTGAATTATTAGAAATTATTATACCATATAATACTTATTAATAGAACTTAACCGTAAAAGAATTAGATCGAGTATAACGGAAAATGTCATTACATTTTCTGATATAATCAACCGATGTTAAAACATCGTCCCATTCACCCCATAATTGAATTAGAATCTCGTAGAAAAAAAACGAAGAGAGTATCTATTTTATATTAAATTATCATCATCTTAGTCTTATCAATTTCTCTCTGCTGGAAAAGATGGAACTTGGGTTCAAAAAAAAAAGGATGCCGGCACCGGATTGTTCTACGGAAAAAGACACCGACCTCTTATCAAACCATACACTTTGATCTAAAAAAAAAAAAAAATAAAACACAGCAAAAACATCAGCCGCACACTTCACCCTCGGTACCCAATCTCGGTGGATCACCTCGGTACCTTAATCATTATGCCAAAAAAAAAGGAAAAGATGGAACTTGGAAACCGTAGCATTTTTTTTACGAAACGAAAGGAATTTATTAAGAAAGAAACTAGACAAAAGGTACAGCCGCACACACGCCGGATAAACACCGGAAAACTAACCAGATCATCATCAGCAACTACTGGAAACTACTAAACCGCTAAACCAAACACACAAAAAGAAAAACAACATAGGGCGAACCCTAATCAGACCAAAGAACTTGATTCGGTAATACAACAATTCGAGAGGCATCTGCCTTATCCGAGGCAACAAGGACCTCCTTCTTCAAAATGACCTTCCTAGGACTAATAAAAGCAGTTTCAATCAGCCAAATACTGGCGGCAGCCGCAATAACCGGAAACCACCTAAACAACACAATAGAAAACAACCTAAAAAGACACTACAACCACCATCCATGGCCGGAAAACAACAAAAGTCATATCTGCCGCAGAGGAAATCGGTCGGAAGCCACCAAAAACCTTCTTTAAAGCACAACCTACCCTGCCAAAATCCTTCCAAAAGAACTGCCAGCTTTGACAAACTATAGTCTAACCGCCACTGGATCTTTTTTCCCCGATCTAGCAACCATCCTCTCCAAGAACACAAATCAGGCCGGAAAAAGAATCCATGGCCGAACATATCCAAACAAAAACCATGGCCGAACAGAGATGAAAAAAGCCAGATCCCAACGAAAACCGGTAGAGAAAGATTCTGGCAACCTGAGAACGACCAAATAACCAACATGCAAGATCTAACCTTCAAACAAACGATCTTCAAACAGAGAGTAAAAAATAGAATAAAGATAGATCTACATAAAATACTAGAAAAAAATTAAAAATGAGAGGAAAAACACCCGGCACCGGAGCCTCACGGTATCCGGTGCCAGAGAAGGTACCTGCACATGGAGAGACTAAGATTTTCTTTTTACGGAGTGAAAGGGAAGAGAGAGAGGTGTGATTTTGGTTTTTGGTATATTCATTTATTGGAGAGAAAGAGAACACTAGCATTTAATCAACGATTGTAAAGGCCAAAAAAATTAACACATTTTCTTATAAGAAATTATGGAGAAAGTCAATAAGATGGAATACTCATTTATTGTGTTAATTCTCTAACAGTTCAGTACATATATGATCACATTAATACAAAGCCAGTAACATAATTCAAACAAGCCCATGACTTGACTACCAAGATACTAACTAATTGGGGTGGTGAGCACATTACTTAACATCCCCCCTCAAACGAAAGGTGGTATCAACCACATTGAGTTGGTGTCGAAATTCAACAAACTTGGAGTAAGACAAGGTTTGGTGAAGCAGTCAGCCGTTTGATCAGCAGAAGGGATGTAAGCCAGACTGATGCATTTTCTGGCAGCCACATCACGAATGTAATGCACATCAAGTTCTATGTGTTTGGTCCTTGAGAGGAAGATGGGATTGTAAGCTAGGGCTTAGGCTCCAATTTTATCACACCAAGCAACTGGAGCGGCTTTAAGGTGCCATTTGATTTCAGTAAGTAAGGAGCGGATCCACTGGACTTCTGATCCCACATTTACAAGGGCTCTATATTCACTTTTTGTACTTGATCTAACAATAGCTTGTTGTTTCTTTGAGCTCTAGGATACTAGGCGGTAACCCAAGTATACACAATAACCAGCTATGAATCTTCAGTCAATTAAGTTATATCCCCAATCTGCTTCAGAATATGCAGTAAGGTATAGTGCTGGAGCAACTTTGAAGTGAATACCATATTGCATTGTGCCTTTTACATATCTGAGAGTTCTCTTGAGACATTGCCAGTGTACTTCTCTATAAATTGACTCAATACATTCACAGCAAAGGTTAGATATGGTCTAATAAGGGTAAGGTATTGTAAGGCTCCCAAAAGCTCCTATAAAGAGAAGGATTCTGCATAAAAAGAATATCTTCTGAGTACAGTCTAGCAGTAGTAGCCAAATAAGTAGGACAATGCTTCATGTTCCCCAGGTGTAGTCTATCTAATAGTTGTCCAACACACATGCTTTGGTGAAGGAACAGACCAGAGACATCCATGTAGGCTTCTGTTGGGGAGATTTTGCATCATTAAAACAAAAGACAATTTATAAAACCTATACTACCATGCAAAACTACCTCCTAACCGGCCGAATACCGGGTAGTTGCTAGTAAAGTTGGATAAGTACGGGTATCGATCCTTAGGGAAAAGGGATGTAGAATCTAACGTCATTAATTCCTCTTTATTCAAACACATAACTAATCCTAATCTAAAAATAAAATAAATCGACAGAGGATTGTTAATCCAAAGCCAGGAAAGATAATTGTAACAAACGAGAAAATAAAACTATATCTATGAAAGCAATAAAACTAACTAACATTGAACAAACATGAACAAACCATGATCAACCTATTCCCAACAACCATCACCCCACCGAAAGAAACAAGATTCACACACATTCATTCACAAGTTATCTTGGATTATTATCTTATCTAAAGAAGCGTTTCCTCTTCCGATTTAACACGCCATTAATTAGTTTACCTTCCGGTCTTAACTAATATCGATACAAATCAAAGATATGGATTGAATCCTAACCTAACAACATTATCCCTCAACTTCCGTTTGTTGGAATAATTATTGTCAATCTCCCTCACGATAATCTAATGAATCTATTAACTTCCGTTATCTAAATTCGATTAACATGCGGCATAAAAACATGAAAGAGAACAAAAACAACATAATGAATTAAACACATGAAAAATCCTATCTTTCCGGTAACGGTGATATCCCTCAATTCAATTCTAAGAAAATCTTGCATCGAATTAATTAAATTGTGATCCTCTCGTAAATCTAGATATTTAACCTACGAACTTCCGTTATGTATAGATTAAAGATCTACTCTTTCCTATGGTGATCTAAACTACACCGACTTCCGTCATACGGTAGCATCAAATCATACAATCATTTTTCGATATAAAATTGCACGATACAAATAAACATAGGAAAGGAACAATTTAAATAAAAACTTACAAAACATCCATCGAAAGAGAATTAAAGTTGCAGCTGGAAAAAGGGAGCTTCAAGGCTCATCCATGGCTGCCTTTCATCATGCTCGAACAAGAAAAGAAAAGCGAACGAAATAAAACCTAATCTAACTTGCCACCCCACCTCCCCAAAAAATTTGGGGGGCGACCTAGGGTTGCTCTCTTATGATTGGGGATCAATAGGAGTCGAAAATATATGTTTTAGGGTTGAAAACACGCTGTATTTATAGGGAAAAGTAAGGCGGTTTCGGCTCAGTCGGTGGCGGACGCCCGTCCGGTATTATGGACGCTCGTCTAGCTGCCCTGGAACAGCTTATGAACTTGTAACGCTCATATCTTGGGCCTCGTAAGTCATAATCGAGTGATTCAAAATCCTGTAGAATCCTCTCTTCAAGCCCTACAACTCTTCTCTTGAGGTCCAGAGTAAAATCGGTTGTTATCATATCAAGAACTGCGTTGCAAGGTCGTCACTACTCGGAATCCTGATTTTCCGACATTTATCTTGCTTGATTTCTTTCCTTATATCTTTCAATCTTCCATAACTTTGATTGATCCTTTCCAAGCACGAATTTGGCTCTCTAAAATCCTCTCTTCCATCATCAATGAGTATCTACAACAATAGGAAAACATACCAAAGCGTAACGTATTTCCAAAATAACATAAAATCATCAATTACGCACATAAATCGTTACGTTTTGAGATTTAACTATTAAAAACATCATTTACTCAATATTTCAATATAAAGCCCTATTTCTATGAAAATAATACATATACGGGGGAAATTGATATAAAATATATCGTTAAAAACACTATAAATTCACCCTAAACAGCTTCCAACCCTAGAAAGTGGCTTGTCTGTCCAACTCCAACAATGGAATTTCAAGCAGTCAAAAGCTGACTCTTCCATATTTGTGTTTCACCACCAGTCTAAGATCTTATATGTTCTCATCTATGTAGATGACATACTGATCATAGGGAATGACAGTAAATTCATCAAAAGATTCACATCACAAATTGCTTGGGAACAAGTGGGTATTCATGGTGAAATTGAACACTGATGGTACTGTTTCTAAGCATAAATCAAGGCTTGTAGCCAAAGAATTTAGTCAAACCTATGTTCAAGATTATTTTGAGACCTTTAGTCCTATTGCTAAGGCTCCCAAATTCGAGTGATCTTTATTGTAGCAGCTTCTTTACAGTGACCGCCCTATCCATCAAATTGATATAAATAATGCTTTTCTAAATGGGAATCTGACAGAACAAGTTTTTATTCCTCATCCTGGGGGTTATGAAGATCCTGCTAAACCACATCATGTGTGATGTTTAAAGAAGGCACTAAATAGATGGTGGGACAAGCTCCCATGTTTTGTTTAGTCTCAGTGCTTGGAATTCCTCATCCATTGCCTTCTTCCATCAGATGCCTTTGTAGGTTCTATAATATAAGGTAAGCATTTGCCATGTGCAACAAGGAGAAAATCTTTTTTGGTTTGTGAATCCCATCCTTTGTTCTGGTTTTCATAGGATGTACATTTTGTGGTGACTGAGGTGGTTCAGAAGTGGAAGAAAAGGAGGAGTCAGTGGACATAGAATGGTCTGAAGTGTGATTATGAACAGTAGGAGAAGACACGTTAGTCTCAGGATGTGAAAAAGAGTGGGAAGAGCTAAAGGGTGTTTCGGGATTTGGATAAGGACTAGGTGTTTTGTCTGATGGAAGAACTATGGATGGTTGGTCAGCATCAGTAGGAGTAGTAGTGGTGTGGATGCTTGGAAAAATAGGTAGATTTGAGGTAGTAGGATGACTGTGGATGATAGAGGTATAACCTAGGTTGACACTCTTTCTAAGAGAAGGAAATTCATATTCATTAAACTTAACATCTCTAGATATGTAAATTCTTTGAGTGGAAGGGTCAAGACATATGAAGCATTTATGATTTGGACTAAATCCTAGGTAGATACACTTAGTGGTGTGGAATTAGAATTTTTGGTTTTGAAATGGTCTTAGATAAGAAAAGCAAGAACACCCAAAAACTTTCAAACTACTGTAATCAGGAACAGGATTTCAAATGGGGATTTTTGTTCTAAGAGAGGTGTAGGGAGAATGTTAATCAAATATGTGGCATACAGGAAAGCATGCTACCAGAGCTTAAGATGTAAGGATGCTTGGGCCAACAGGGTTAATCCCATTTCAATGATATGCCTATGTTTCCTTTCCACTCTACCATTTTGACTGTGAGCGTGTGGACGGGGGTGTCTGAATATGATGCCAAGATTTTTTAGATGTGGTTCAAAAGTTCTAAACTCCCCTCCCAAGTCAAACTGAAAATACTTGATCTTAGTATAAAACTGATTCCTTACAAGAGCTCTAAAGTGTAAAAAGGCTTGACAAGCATCAGATTTTGATTTTAAAGGATAGATCTAGAATAATCTACTGAAATCATCAAGAAACTGAATATAATACAGGTAGCCATAAGAACTTTGAACTGGGGCTGGACCCCACAGATCAGCATGGACAAGTTCTAACACATTCTTAGCTCTACTTTGAGAATTAGAATAAGGTAGAGCATGCATTTACCCTAACTGGAAAGCATCACAAAACACAAAATAATAACTCAAAATTTTATTGCATTTCTTCAAAACAAGACTCAAAACACTGGCTGAATAGTGGCCAAGCCTTTCAGGACGGAGGTTTACAGACTCTTTTCTGGACTGAGAACAAACAAAAGACTAACTCATGACTTTTGATGGTTGAAAGATGACTGTGAGGGACTGATGAGACTTCTTGGAGTGAGGAGATCTCGGATTCAAGACCTTGGCTGAAGGAAGTAACAACTGATAGAGACCATTCCTAAGTTTGCCTTCCAGAAGAACTTTCCCTGTGATTTTGTCCTTAACAAAACAAGAACTATAATGAAACTCGACATAGCATAGATTATCATGAGTAAGATTAGAAATGGAAATAAGATCCTTAGTAATTTGAGGACCATGTAAGATATTTCTAAGTCTGATAAGTAAGTGAGGTGTGTTAAGAGTAGTGTGACTAGTATAAGAAATAGGCAAATGCTCACTATTTCCTATAGTAAGGGCATCTGATCCTTTATAGGCTGAGTTGATATGGAGAATGTTGAGACCCATCTTCACCAGTAGGATTGACATTTGAGTCAAATCTGTACCAACACTTTGCATCAATATGCCCAACTTTGCTGCAAATCTGACAAGTATGCTTAGGGGCATTAAAATTTGAACCAATAGAAGTAGCAGAATTTCCTTACCTGCCTCCACTACACATATCTCTAAAAGAAATTCTTCCTCTACCTCGGTTGGAATCTTTATAACCTGCTCCGCTACTTTGAAAACCACCTCTCCCAAAATTTGTACCCCTATCAGTAGCTACATGAGCAAAGTGACCAAAATCTGAGCTAGCTGAAGGGTTGAAACGTGCAACTAAATGCTCATGCGTAAGTAACCAGGCCTGCACCTCTCTCCAAGAGAGGGATCCTATGCGAGAGGTAATATTAACAATGATGGATTCCTATTCCTTACCAAGACCACCTAAAGCGGCGAGGATGAGCTCATATTTGATGATAGTATAGCTTGCTTCAGTGAGCCCATCAGAGTAGGACTTCATGATCGCGAGGTAGTCCATCATGGACTTTGTTGCCCTTCTCAGCTCTTGTCGAGGCCATTTTTAGATCCCACATCTTGGCTTCTTATTGACTGTTAAATAGGGTTTCAAGATTAGCCCAGGCTTCCCGAGCAGAAGCACACCCAATGACTTCGGTGAGGGCTTGCTCCGTTGTCAAGCTCATGAGCCATGCCATGAGCAATTGATCAGTGGTATTCCAGATGTCATTCGCATGATTCTTGACTGGGGCTGAAGTCAAATACGGCACATCAGTGGTAGACAACAGATTCTGGTGGTGGAGAGGACGTGCCCAAGATGTACCCATCGAGTCGATGACCACGAACAATTGGAAGAATTGTTGATTTCCCGAGAAGAAAGTTGTTCCTATCATGTTTTACAGAGCATGACTGAGGGAGGTGACCTCCAAATGGAGCTATACTGACGGCTGAACCAACGGGAGACGCGGACGGCACAGAACGTGATCGAAGAAAGAAAGGTATGTCAAATCTCGTTGTGGGTCCAAAAAGGGAGGCCGGGACGTAAGGGTTCTCAAGCAAACCCAATACCAAATTTAAGAGTGGAAATCGGAGATGTAGGGTTTTGAAATGGAAGGTTGATACCAATGGAGGTAGGTTTGGCTGTGGTAAGGCTTGTGTGACTGCAATAGAAGGTCCTCCTATGGAGGAAATATGATGATCGGCGGAGACCGGTGGCGTTCCAATTCTGGAAGTGGTGACGGCATTAATGCACTGATACCAAGTCAATAAAATGGAATATTTGTTTATTGTGTTAATTCTCTAACAGTTCAGTACAGATATGATCACATTAATACAAATCCCAATAACACAATTTAAACAAGCCAATGACTTGACAACCAAGATAAACTAGAGAACATAAAAATGTTAATTAATGCTATTACTTAAGAGAGATAAATCATACCACCTCCGTCCTAAAAATTAAGTCCATTTGGGTTCTTTCAAACAGATTAAGAAAGTTTGTTAAACTGATTATGTGTCATTAATTTTGATGAAAAACTATAAAATAACCTTTGGCTGTTATAAATGCAAAATAATGAAAAGTGGGTGGTAGATAATAAATGAGCGGTAAAAAGAGAAAATTGTAATAAATGCTTCATTGGTTATCTAAACGGACTTAAATTATGGGACAAAACAAAAACAAAATAGATTTATATTTTGGGATGGATGTAGTATATTTTGAAGCAAAAGAATGACAAACAATTCGGGCAAAAAAAAATCGGTAATTGAACTATACAAACTTATTTTTAACGCACTAAAAAATACGAACATTGATAAACTATTGAAATTAATGTTTTCATGTTATAAATATTACGTGTTATAACTAATGTTATAAATATAACACGTAGTATGTGGATGTTTATTGGATAATATACACCATGAATACACGTAGTGATTGACAGATGTTGTTACACCATAAAACCACGTGTAATATGTCGTGTTTTATTGAACGGTACCTCGCTAGATAATTATCTTTAGCCGCCATACCCACGTGATAACCTTTGGGGTGGATAGTTACTATCACATGGCTTTTCTTGACCCAATAGTTTAGGACGGCTTTGATTTTTTTTATTATTATTTTTTTAACAGCAAAAAATTATCATATATCAGCAAGATGCTAAAAGATTACAAATATATATTGATGGACAGAGAGTTCGTCAGAAGCACTTGGATGCTCATAAAAGTGAATATGAAATTCACAAGAATGAATATGGACTTGGAGTTCATATGAAAAGAAATGATTTTCCAAATTCATGGACAAAAATTATGGTTAATGTATCCCTAGGCGATATCATAACATTTGTCTCCTTGGAGGGGAATCATTGTCCACCAGAAGTGGAACAAAACAAAATTAAATTCCAGATGAATAGTGAAAATCGATTTTCATACTGTGGTATTGAAAGACCGCTAATCGCATACTTGGCGCACGGAGAATTGATTTTCATGATGTGGCATTGGAAGACCATTGTCGCGTACTTGGAGTATCGCGAAATATCTGGTTAAACTGTAAGAAGTTTCAAATTATAGTAAAGACAAAGTCATACTATATGTTACAGTCATCTCGAAGATGATGCATATATGATAAAATTGGTTTATCATTTTCAATGTCTCAAATACATACTAGGTTATGTTGATATCCCATGGCGTGGATACTCAAATGAGACATCGGAAGGATTGTAAAGATATAAATCTCTAGAAGAGATAATATACTCCTTCCTGATTGAGTAAATATCTCGGAATATTTGTTGATACCCATATAAATGGATACACCTTGAAATGTAGAATCCCACATAGGGATATCACATTGAATCCACAAAGGGTTATTGCAAACTTAAGTAGATATGACTTGAGATGAATTGTTTTTCCGAGATTAGGGGGAGGAATTTAAACTTGGAGTTTATAAATCTCGTGGAAAAAACATTATATTAACGCACATTTAATCACCGGATGCATTTAATTACTCTGAGAGAGTGAGCATCTGCAAATGCTCTGGTTGGAATAAATGTCGCTAAAAGGTTTATCCTGGGAAGATTATATTGTCCCAGAAGGGGAAGTCCAAGAAGGATAGAATATGATACGTATCAAATTAATGAAAATAACGCTATAAGCGTTGAAGACCAATTGCCTCAATGAATTAAAATTTCTCATAAGAGGTTATGAGTATATGATTTGTGAGAACTCCTGAAGAGTTAGCAAATGCTCGAGTAGAAAAATATATAGTCTAAAGAGCTCTAGAAGAGCGATGACGTACTCTAAATGAGTAACAAAATCATAAACCATTGACGAGGTCAAAGCTAGAAAATGTCAACAAGTGTTTATATTTAATAATATATGGAACAAAGAATATGCGGTTGTCATACATACATGAGGTGGGATAAAACGAACATGAAGTTCCTTCCCTCGTGTTATTCCCCCCCCCCCACCCTTCCCCCCCCCCCGAGGAAAAGTAATGATTCTTGGAGAATCTGAAACTACGCATTGCTGAATTGTGAATTATGTTCAACGCTTGGAGCGTGAGAAACATATTAGTTCCAACAAACATAAATCTCCTAGTGTTGAGATATTGAATGAATGTTATCATCGTTTGAGCAATGTGATATGATAACAAATGCAACACTTGGTTTTATGAACGAGGTTCATAAATAAGGCAAGTATGTTTCGAAAAGTCGAAATCGCCTGAAACCATTATAGTGCCTGAAGCACATGAGACGTGTGAAGCATATAATGTGTGTGAAACACAAAATACATAGTTTGTCCCAAAAGCGGGATAAAAGATTTCGATCTGAGAGAATTTGGATCTATAATTGAACTCTACAAGAGTTACAAAAGATGTTAAAGTATGGGTATTTGGCTTATACTGCTAAGATCCATTAAATGCACGTGCAAGATGTTATTTGGTCTTGAAGACCAATGATTGTACTCTTTTTCACTTTAACAAGTTTTCCTATCGGGTTTTCTTAGTTAAAGGTTTTTAACGAGACAATCAGTGCGCAAGAGCGCATATGTCATGAATCTTTTCCCCTTGGCTAGTTTTTCCCACTGGGTTTTTCCAAGCAAGGTTTTTGGTACATGCATATACGCCATACAACTCAGATCAAACGGAAAGCAAGTCGAGGACTTGTTGGCTACACAAATGATCGATGTTTATCGAACACCAACAAAGCAAGACCTTAAATTGGTTGAACATCCACCAGTAGTGGTATATCAACTTCATGGCGTTGGAATTAGCAAGTTTCGGCTGCTACATCCTTAAATCATGGCGAAATAATAGCTATCCATGAAGCCAGCCGAGAATATGTTTTGTTCAGATCATTGGCTCATTAGATCCAAGAAACTTGTGATTAGTCATCAAGAAAGAGAAGCCGGCTTGATTATACGAAGACAAAGCTGCGTGTATTGCTCGGTTAAATGATGGCTACGTAAAAGACAATCAGAGAAAACATATTTCACCGAATCTCCAGAAGAAAGGCCATATTGATGTTTAGGAAATTAGATCAAGTGACAATCCAGAAGATTTGTTCACTTATGTATTAGCTATCGCTATGTCCGAGGATTTGATCAAGAAAATCGGGATGCACCGACTCAAACAGCCGAAAGGATGTTGAAATCAAGGGAAGTAAAACACAAATGAAGGTTGTACTCTTTTTCCTTCATTATAATTTTTTCCCAAAGGGTTTTTTCATAATGAATGTTTTAACGAGGCAGATTCTTTGTGTAATGGACATCCAAGGAAGAGTGTTATAAATATTACGTGTTATAACTAATGTTATAAATATAACACGTAATATATGGATGTTCATTAGATAATATACACCATAAATACACGTAGTGATTACTGATGTTGTTACACCATAAAACCACGTGTAATACATCATGTTTTATTAAAGGGTACCGCGTTAACTAATTATCTCGGATAATTATCTTTAGCCTCCATACCCACGTGATAACCTTTGGGGTGGATAGTTAATATCACATGGCTTTTCTTGACCCAATAGTTTAGGACGCTTTGATGGGTATATATATATATATCTACGTTTAGTAATGGTGTAATAGGGAAAAAAGGAATGTAGTACATGAATATAATAATACTAATACAGCAACTTGGTCATTCCAAGATCACTTCTGAGTATTTTTCGTTTTAACAGTTATATATTTTATAACAGTTCAAGTTTTTTTTTCTTTTTTTTCTTTTTCAAGGATTCTTTCAAACTAAACTTGATTCGCGAATAATTCATTAATTACTATGAAGTCAGGTACATATCTACCTCACAAATTTTACTATCATCCCAGCACCAAATTCTATTTCGTGTGTCGAACCAATAGAAATTACGAGATTTTTGGTGGACCACTGTGTTAAAAATTCAATAACCAATCATGTTTTTACAAACTAATGATATTGTGGTCTAAACATTTGGTCCAGAACCATCATAAAATTACTAATATTACCCGTATCAATTTTATCTATTATTGTGTATTGACGCATCGATTAGTGAAAGAGTAATGATACGAGCACAACGGTTGTGCCACAACTAGCGACACAGCGTTGATATGCAACGTTGATAATAATGTGTCTAAATTGATCAGATGTAAATCTAACATGATCAACGGTACAGATCACCGTTGTGTCACTCGTTGTGACACAACCGTTGTGCCCGTATCATTACTCTTTGTGAAAATCAGTTGATGATAGATGTGCTCGTCAAGAGTCGTATCTAAACGAGTATTGCTAACATCCTTCTAGTACCAATTCACAAAAAATGACGGATTTTTCGACGAAATTCAAAATAATGTCTAAATACAACATCATTGTGTGTTTGCTATTGTTTCTGTTTCAGTTTTTTATATATAAAAGAAAAATGTATAATAAGATGATGTGACCGTAGATATAAATAATTTTTTTAGAGTAAAACTATTATTTTCTACAGGTACTTTTGTAAAACTTGCAGAAGATACTGGACTGCCGGTGGAACTCTCAGAAACGTCCCGGTGGGTGGTGGTTCGAGGAAAAACAGAAGATCTAGCAGCTCAAGTTCCTCATCAGCTTCAACCCATAAAATCCCAGATGCAAATATGTCAAACATTTCACAGTTTCCATCTTCAAACCCTAATCATAAGATCCATGATCAAGGGCATGATCTAAACCTAACTTTCCCATATGGACAAGAGTATCATTTTGCTCCTCAAATTCAGTTGTTTGAATTCCCAAGGTACGAAACCAACAATGGTGGTACCGGTACGGGTACCGTTCCTCCTCCTCATGAACTTATTAAGCCTTCTTCGTCGGCTCCATTCGCAGCTCTTGAGCTACTTAGAAATGGGTTTTCTTCTTCCTCTTCAAATTCTCATATCATAGAGGCATCTGGACAAAGTACTTCAGATAGGGTGTATAATAACGTGGGGTTTCCATTTCAAGAACTGAAGCCAACAACAGGCTTAAGCTTTTCGGTTGATAGATTTGGAAGTAATAATAGGTACGCGGGTTCTAACGGTATTATCCAACTGCATGATGATCAAAATAACAACAACTGCGAGAAGGTAATGTTTCCTTTGGAGGCATCAATGAAGCAAAATCCTGCTGCAGGTGGTGCCTTAGGAGATGGATCAACTCATAATCATATGCAACAACAAAATAAGGGACAACAAATTTCTAATGGATGTTGGAATGGGATGCTAGGTGGTGGAGCATGGTAGAGATTGGACTTTAATAATTGCGATTTGATTTTTCCGATTGATTGTCTTTTTTGTTGTTGTGATGACAATTTGTGTCATATGGACGATGCATGAACGTAACTATATATATATTGTATTGTATAAGATGTGTTCTGAAGCTATTTCATATGAAGAAAATTAGCTAGGCCACACCCACTTAATGTGTACTAGACGCGTAACAAATAATGGAAAGAACTAAGCGGGAAAAGTAGTCATATTTCACATTGATTTACCTGGTATAATATGTTACATATCAATAAAACCCGAACCATGGTCGTTGTGATGACCCTGATCCGAATAACGAGTTCATAACCGGAAAATGACGTCTGGCATGTGTATAATTAAAATTAATCGATTATATATGTAATCCTGACATCAACAACATCAGTGAATTGAACAAGCGGAAAACAAAAACACACACTCGGAAAACTTAAAAGATTACTACGACGATCGACAAGTAATACTAGGTTGCAACTAAAACACCATCCCAAAAACTGTTACACAAATGATTGAAGATTCATACAACAGTTACAACTATTTCTTTACAACTAGAAGGTACAACTGTTTCAACCTATTACAAAAGAAAAGAGAAAATTATATACTCTTAATACAAAAGAATAAAAGAGAGGTAAGCTTCAACAGCTGCAACTTCGGGAATCATTCTTAAACGATCTTGATCAGCCTACAACAAAACCACCTTCTCGGGGTGGGGGACGGGCTGGACAACATTATAAAAGGGTAAGTACAAACTTATTTAGTAAATTGTAGAAGCACTGAAACTACACATGCTATAACACAATGAATCGATAATAATAATATCATGTATGTTCAAGTAGCTCACTCCCCTCTACTAGTCTCACTAGTAGACATAACCAACTAAGACATTTGTTACACATTGATCCAAAGACACTTTGCATGGTGAGAACTGAGAATGCACCATGACATTTCCTTCAACACCTCTAGGGCACGGTAGCTAACCATGTGGAATATTACACGAGTCCGTTTGGTATTTTACCATGTGGAGGTGTAATTGTTCCATGAAATGATACAAAAACGTGCCTAACCGAAGATCAACATGCATGTTTTAGTTTTTAGACAAGTCAAGTATGTATTTATGCATGTAAGCTAACCACTTAAGTTAATTACACGTAAAAAGGCTTCCTATAGACCACTAGACCTTAGACCAACTCTACATTACACTACATAGCACATTGCACAGAAATATTAGATTGCAATCCAATATCCACAAGGCTAATAGACAAGGCTTCCAATGATCGCGAGTTTCTCCCCACAGAAGGTCTCCACAATGTGTTGAGCCAAATCCACCAGAAACCAAACCCTTAACTATGACACATAACAAAGACGACATTGATCATCAATTCAACATCACATAATGCCAAATGAAATGTGTTCCAATGCTCCCGTGAGAAATGATGTGGGGTCAAAGCCACTAGAACACACGCATATCACTTTACAAAATTTCACTTAAGGTTTTACACTTAGGCAGGTTTGAAAAGAGAAACATTACTTGAACTCCCTATTATCATAAAAATACTATACCGCAAAATTATTCTACAACATGATTGTAAAAATATACTAGATCTAACCATCAAAATAACACATTTAGATTTGATTGAACACTCATTTACCTCAATTTCCTGAAGAAAAGGTTGAGATTCAAAACAAATCTCCAAAAACTCCAAGAAACACCACTTGAATCTTAAAGAAATCCTAGATCCACAAGAAAATCTTAAAGACCATTTTTGCCTACATTTAAAGCAATATTTAGCTAAAAATCAAGAATCCTAAATCTAAAAAATGGGTTTTCACTTTATAGTAAAGCGGTATCAAAATGAAGCTCTCTTCATGATGAGCGTTTTGGTGCGATTAGTTTGTGATTTCAACTGTTGGATTGCTCGGAAAGGCGGTGATTCTCTCCCTCTCTTCTCTTTTCTTTCTTTTTTTCTTTCCTCTCTTACTTCCTCTCACGTGCGCAACTTACAAAATGAGGGAAATGAATTAAGGTTGCCGGAGTATAATGAGCTTAAATAAGGTTGGTACATTTCTCGTTTTACCCTTACTAAAAGTTATAATTTTAAAATACGGTAAATGTCCTTTAACTTGTACTCTATCCCCATATATTTAATTAAAACTTAATTTATTAAAGATTATCGGGACACACAAAATAAAAAAAAAAATTTATACACTTTATGAAGATACAATAGGTTTCACAAAGGTGCACAAATCCTGATCAATTATACGTGTAAGCCACACTAGCACTTGTACCATAAATTAAGGGAGAGATTTTATGGTACCACGGTTGTAGGATGTTGTACCAAATGACATAAATTAGTGTCTTCAATTTTTACTTTTTTTCACATAATATATTTTTATCATGTGTGAAAGGTTAGAAATAAATAATTGTAATGTATGCCACTTGGTATTTCTACAACGATTGTATTATAACATTTCCACATTAAAAAGAGGAAGTTTTAAAGAAAGTAACATATCAGAATAAGCAGAAATGGAAAACAAGTATCAAATGTCAAAACTGATCAATCTCGAAACTAAAATATGGAACAAAAAACACGAAATAAGAACCCAACCCCATTGCAGGTGTGGGGCCTTGCCGCAACTTCAGTGGGCTGAATTCCAAGGTTTCTTATATCCTGTTACATGTGAATCCCCATTTCTACATACGGAGTCCTTATCCGAAAAATAATTTCCGAAATGCATATATTTTTTATAAGAATATATACGTAAGTATTACGTCAACATACATCAGAATGCAAAGCGGAAATAAAATAAAAGCTGATTTGGGTATGTCAAACGATAATACTAAGATCACAACAGTTCCAATCCAAGTCTTAAAAGAAAAACAATCCAAAGACAAAACAATGGAAGTTAAATGTTGTTTACAATCATCTCGAAAATCCCAAATTTAACTTAATGAATGATACTCAAATGTAAAAGTGAACAAGTCTAGAAGCTCTCAACCGTCTCAAACGTTTACAAAGCCCTACTACAGGAATGTTTATTAACAAAAGGTGAAGATAAAATCATCTAGCTTTCTCCCAAGCTCATGCATCCTCGTCATTAAACTCATCATCATTTATCTGCCAATCTTTTCGGGGAGGCGAAACATATATAACAATAGGGGTAAGTACTTTGTACATAGTAATGGGTAGATGGATCGGTATAACTATATATAATATACGCATATTGAACTACAAACACTACCAATTATGTTGTAAAGTACTTTGTTAGGAATAATAAAGGTTTTGATGATAAGTGTCAGACTAGCTATTATATATGCAAGCAAAAATATGTCTAGAATCTAATGTATAGGTTTACTAGAGTCTGAAATTGTATAGGTTAATTAGACAAGCATTGTAATAGTCAGCTTATAGGTTCTCAGTAGACTAGGACAAGTTTAAAAATCCAGTAGAGTTATGGGAGCTGAGTTGAAGGCTGGGGGACAAACACAGGTAATAAGATGAAGGTTGGGGGATCAAACACAATATTGAAGGCTGAGGGATCAAACTCAGTATTGAAGACTGAAGAGCTGAAGGCTGAGGATACAAACTCAGTAATGAAGATTTAAGCCGAGACTATAAAGTTATCTTCATGTAAGTATGCGATGGCTTTAAATAACTTTATAGATCTGGTGTAAAAGGTTTGAAGTAAGTATATGTGATGAGAAACTTCAAGTTATCGAAATATGGTGTACTATGATCACATAAACTAAGATTAGATGAAAAATCAAAAATCAAGATTCAATTGAGCTAACATGGATCAGATCAACCAAGTACTACATTCATTCAAGAGAGAATAGTCAGATGAGCTGAGCAAGACTTAAGCAATGTCTGTCAAGAAGAAGACCAGCCAAGAAGAGAAGGATCAAATGCTGAACTGAAAAAGTACAAGTACTATTAACCCTTGATATAGAATATTTTGAGGATATTATTAAAGATAATGATTAATTTGGGACATCTGATCAAGCTTCAATCAATGGCCAAGTTTAAATGACGATTACAAGGATGTTTGGAGCAGGATATTCAACAAATCCCATCGGTTGACAATTTGTCGCTGTCATAAGGACACTAGCACTGACAGTGCATCAGACGGAACATAATATCAGAGAGAATAATCACATATGTCCAAAACGGCTAATTGGATTCAAATTTCGAACGTTGGATATGTGCTCTATAAACAGAAGACTTGAAGACCAACAAACTGTTGGTCCTTTGGAAAGGTTGGGATCAAGTTTAGAAGGGGGTGAATAAACTTGATACTTGAAAACTTTTTCAAGTGTTTAAAACTCAGCTGATAAGTTAGTTTGCAGACTAACTCAGCTTAGCTGTGTTTTATACAGCGAATATTAAAGCCTTTTTAAACCATTGTTCTTTAAACGAATGGTGAAAGTGTTTGCTGCTCAACAGTGCTGTGTATTTGATGTGCCTAAATCGTACTTCGGTCCGTGGATCCTTATTCGGGTCTGACCGGCCACCGAAATTAGTGGATGAGGCCACCGTCCATTACTACCTGCGAGCTTGCAAGACAAATTAGGACCGCGAGCCTTCGGATCAATTCCAAGCCCTTAACCCTATGCAGCGACAAAAATGATTAGGGGACCGACACGCGATCTCATTCGATAAACGGGTCCGCCATCGACCTCGACCATAATATTTAGAGGAAGAACTATCTCAAGTTTGGCAAAAACAATGATATAAAGGGTACAGGGATCAACGAGGCCATCAGGAGCGCAACCTATCGGCTCGGCTACGAGCCCGCTATTGTAGATAAATATCTACTTATACTGTATGTCCTCATTTGTAAATAAACCGACTTCAGTCGGTGGCTCCTCCTATAAATAGGGGAGCTATGTAACTTCATTATGGTGGGGGGGGCGACAAATATATAAAACAAATGGCAAAGCCAAATTGCCCCCTTTCTCTTCTCTTATAAAATCACCACCGCCGGAATCCTCTGGCGCCGCCGAGCACCACCTGCAAACACCACTTTAATACATTTTTATATCCAGATATCCATCATACAAACACCGCTAAAGGCAAGTTGATAGTTTCGACATCATCAGTTGGCTCCGTTACCGGGAAATCGACATTTTTCAACATTTTCCGGCCAGATCTAGAATTTCCGGCGGCCTAAAACCACACATTTTTTGTTTTCCGGCCAAGTGTTCATCAAGAGCTCCATCAAGATCTAATAGTTCTTCATTCAGATCTAAAAAAAATTTATACAGATCTCCGGGTCTTCATCAAATCGGAGGGTCGAGATGTGGAATATGGCAAGTTTGTTCTTCTGTGATTGAAGGAGGACAGCAGCGGAGGTATTTTCTTCCTAAAGCATCCAGCTAATTCGGCATCCGATTGATTTTCACTCCATCTCATCAGGGAAGATGACCGGAGCCGGAGAAACAACACTAGTAAAATTGGAAAAGTAATTACTCAACACTTGGGAGCTTCATAACGGTAAGCTTGGGTTTTGTCCAGTTTATTTAAACTTACTTGCTGCTATTTTGGCCAATCCTTTTGGGGAAAATGAGGACATGAGTAAGAACGACTATGCAAGCATGTCATTAAAATTTTTAATGGGATTTTTTCTGGGATACCACCAATTTTGTGGTGTAAATGTGGAAATATCACTTCAGTGCAATTTTCACGATTTTGGTTCGCGATTTTCTCCTATTTTTTTCATGAATGTGCACGATCTTAAGGTACACAAATCCCCTATTGGGGTTCCCCTTCCCAATTAGGGTTTAGTTTGGTTCCAAAAACAACTAAAACGCGAAAAACAGAATGGTATTTTGACAATTGAGTGGTAGCCCAACATTTGCCTTGTCTCAATAGTGGTATTTTGACAAAGGTCCCTAAAAGGTTAATAGCTTTGAAGCAATAGCTCCGGAAAGAAAAATACAAGAAAAATGGGAAAATTTATAGCTTTTTTTTTTGAAGGGAAATTTATAGCTTAATGTCCGTCCATTTAAGGCAAAAATGTAATGGCTCAATTGGATTATTACGCATCAGCTGTACACATCTGGCCGGTGATTAATCTGTGGGGAAGAGCTCACAGAACTTCGCCTCTGCAAACTGTGATATTTCTAATGTCAAACTAATGTTGAGTTTCTATCGTTACAAAACTTGAGTAAACGAGCTGAGAAATTTGGAGAAAATGGCAGGGTTTTCAAGATAAACTTTTAGTGCTATCTCCATCAATTAATCTGGAGCTGCAAATTAACATATTAGATATGAGCATGAAGAAAATGAGCTACAATCAGGGCGGAGCCAAGCTGGTTTTCGAGCTGAGTATAAAGAGAAAAGGCAGCGGCAATTCGTGGGTTTATGAAGCAAAATCTCAGATTTCTTAGAAGCAAGAAGACGGGCTGAATCTTGGACTGTTTTGAAGCAGACGTGTTTTGAAGCAGACTTTCAGATTTGGTCAGTCGAGCTAAGCCCGACCTCAGCTCAGGAAGCTCTAAGCCCGACCTCAGCTCGGCAAGCTCTAATTACGAGCTCTCCAGTGTTATCAACCCGGATATCGACCTCAACATTTGTTTCAGACAAGTTACTCGAGACCATAATCTTCTCCAAATATAATACAATTCAATGAACATGAATTTGAATGTTGAAATGTAAAACCCTTCATCTCTTTATAACAATGTTTTGTATTTTGAAATTAAACTTTTTTTTTTCATTTTCTTTTAAGGCCAAATAAAGGGCCTGTTTGCCTCTAAAAGACCTTCGTAGCATTAGAGTTCTAAGAACCTATAAAAAAAGAGTTCTAGATGAACTTACATTTTAGAAGTCGCAATTTGTCTTTTCAGAATTATCATCAAATGCCATAATCAACATAAACAAATGTCAAACTAATGTTCAAACATCAACTTATACGTTCAATCACTTATAATTGTCACGATACACTACATTCAAATATGAATGCATTAATTATATTTAATGATTATTTGGTTATTTAATCGTTAAAGTCAAAGTCTTAATTCATATCTTTAGTATGTGATTTTGATAACTATATCAATTAAATACTATGATATTTAAATATTGTTTTGTATTTTGTTATTTATTCATTTGGACTCGATTATTGATACTTTAACGAGCTGAGCTCGAGTTGGAAGACAAAAGTACATGTATTAAGCCAAACTCGAACACGAGCATGAACAACACTTGATCTAAATGAACACAAGTTTGAACAACTAATACTCGGTTCAACTCGGCTCATTAACAACACTACCTCTTCCCCGCCCCACTTCATCAGATCCCTCTCTTTTCTTGTAACTTCTATGTTATGTGTAGGGGTGTACACGGTTCAGTTCGGTTCGGTACTGTTAATGGTCGTAACCGAAACGAAAATTTCGGCTAGTAAATATCCGAAACCGAAACCGAACCGTTTGCTTTAGGAAACCTAATTGCACCGAACCGAAATATATGGTTTTGTTAGATTCGGTTAACCGAAATAATATTTAACAATTCTATTTGGTCAAGAACGGTTCGGTTTTTTATTCGGTTTTAAACACTTCGGATAACGGTTCGGTTATAAGCAATTTTTATAACAAAAATTTAATATTTTCGTTATACAAACTAGGGACAATTATTGCAAAGGACACATATTAGGCTTAACTAGGCAAAAAAGACATCCAAAATAAACACTTAGTTATAAGGACAAAAATTAGGTAGATAGACCCAAATACCCTTAATGAAAAAAAAAAAAAAGGATGGAACGTTGTTTGTTGTATGGGTTTTTTTTTCTTTTTCTTTTTTCCTTCACCTGGACGCTTAAAGTGTTTTTTTTTCACCTGGACGTTGAAAGTTGTTTTTTTTGGCAGACATTGAAAATTTATTTTTTTCAATTTTCATTGACAACCGTGATGCATTGATCACCGACATGCATTGACCACCACGATGCACTGACAACTGCAATGCAGAGACACCGCGATGAAATGACACCGTGATGCACTGATCGACAACCGCGATGCATTGGCCACCGCGATGCATTGCCCAACCCGATGCATTGACCACCCCCAATGCACTGACCACCGTGATGCAGTCACCACCCGATTAATTAACCATTGTGATGCAGTGGCCACCCCGATTAATTAACCATATATGCAGTGACATCGACAATCATGTATCGAGTGACATCGGAATTCATATATGCGTGACATCAACAATTTATGCAGTGACATCAAAATTTTATATAGTGACATCAACAATCATATATGAATGAAATCAAAAATTTATGTAGTGACATTGGCAATCATATATGCAGAGACATCGCGGTGCAGTGGCCACCCCCGATGTAGAGACACCGCGATGCAGAGACCATCGGGATGCAGTGACATATGATGAAGCAATGCCTTGATGACAGTTGATATTTTTCAGACTTAATTTCATAAAATCGATTTCTTTTCTTCATAAAATCGACTTCAAGTGGCTATATCTTTCGATATTAAACTACGATCAACATAAAATTTTCACCTTAATTCATAATCAATAAACATTTTATGCAGTGACATCAGAAATCATATATGCGTGACATCAACAATTTATGCAGTGACATTGGCAATCAGATATGCAGTGACGTCATCAATCATTTATGAATGACATCAACAATTTATGTAGTGTATCAGCAATCAAATATGCATTGACATCAACATTTTTGTTGTACTTTTTGTCCTGAAATTAGGAATATTTTTCAGGAGAAATCGAGCTTATGAGGCGCGTCGAGCTATATCGAGTACTTAGCCAGTCGAGTTCGATATTGCCTTTTTATGGCTCAATCGAGCCCGAACTTTTTTTGTCGATTCGAGCTTGAGCCCTAGGGAGTATCGAATAACACACAATAACACCAACATTTTATGAAGTGACATCAACACCCAAATTGCGAAAACAAAACTTTGTAAATTGTATATGCAGTGACATATGCAATGACATCGATGTCACTGCATCAATTCTCTAACTGTAAATGCACTGACATCAATATCACCGCATCAATTTTATTCCAAATCATACACAAACCCACCATCAACGTATATCTTTTCTTTCTTTGTTTCAAGGTGATGCATGTTAAACTAATTGATCATTATTACATCATGATCAACGGTGTCGATACACGATCTGACACTCGTTGTGTCACAACGGTTGTGTCCGGATCATTACTCAAAAAAAAGAAAGGAAAAAATAAAACATCATCCAAAGCCTTTCATAATCATACCAAAGCACCCAACTTTAATTTCTATTTTTTCACTTTTTGCAATACATTAGAATTTAGAAAGCTTTCCGGCATAAACAATGGAAAACCATTAAGGCTGGTCCTAAAGCAGATGATGTGCCTAAGATAAGGCCTGAACAACTAATAGAAGCTGATGGTTTTATATTTGCCCCAACTCCATACTCTGGTTTTCAGCAAAACTCCCACTGTGGTTGTTGCCGTTTTGCCCCAACTCCATATTCTGGTTTTCAGCTAAATTCCCACTATGGTTGTCGCCGTTTTGCCCCAACTCCATACTCTGAGTTTTATCAAAACTGTCATTATGGTTTCCGTCATTTTGCTCCAACTCGATAATCTAGTTTTGGGTGAAATTTCCACCATGTTTTTCATCATTTTGTCCCAACTCCATGATCTGGTTTTCAGCACAATTGTCACTATGGTTTTCTCCGACGACTAGCTGCTCATTCTGATCAACACATATGCCACGATTCTCTCCTAACTTCAAGTCATGGTCTTCCATTTTCAACCCTTAATAACCACCTTCAAATAAAAAAATGAGAAACAATCGGTGTACATGAGTACGATCGAGCATAATCAAGTGTTTTCTACACCAACTAATTAGCTAATACATAAACTAATGGGCAAGTTAAAAAAAGCTTTGGGATTTAATTTCAATCAAGTATAAGAACAAAAGAGAGACCCCTGTCATCATCACTCATAAGCTATCACGAAATTACTTAAAATTTGTCTGGGACTGACAAATAATCACACTGTTAGGAAAACTAGAAGCACGTAGACCCGAGAAACACAGATAAATGAAAGAATTATGCAGAAAATATCTAAGCAATAATCCTTTCTACTTTACAGCTGCAAACAAACAAATAGAAAGGCACCAAGCTGCATAAACTTGCAAACAATCAACAAAAAGCAGATTGATTCAGCTATCTTCAAAGTTCTAACAAAGCAGGTGTTAAATATAAATAAAATACAAATGAACAAAGCAAGGGTTAAATTCAGGATTCAATGATCACAATTGATCTATAAATTCTTCAATTTTTCCGTCGTCGGATAATTAAGTAGCAGGAAAATGAAGGAACCAATCGATCGAAGAAAGCAGAGAGATTCTCGCAAAATTGGAGGCAGACAAATGACGATTTTTGATTATGTCCGGCGCAGAAGAAAAGCATGGTCATGGGCTTTTGGTTCCCTAACTTTTTCGATGAGACCTATCTCCAGCAACAAATTCATAAACGACACCATTAACATCGATTAAGCTACAACCTGGCACTTTTTCAGCTTCAATTCTTCAATCCCCTTGCAGACGACAATGGAGGATCCAGCCGGTGGGGGAAGCCATGAGATTTGCGAGAATGGAGGATAGAAAATGAAAAGATGAACGGGAAGAAGTCGAAGAAATTCAGGGCATTGAATCTGATGTAAAATGAGTAATTTAGGAAAGTTGGATAAAATGCGTCCTTATAAACGAAGATATTTTTTGGGTGTTTTAAGTGTCTAATTAAGTCCCAAAACACGTCCTTATAAACAAATAATACTAAAAACTATTATACATGTTGGATATAACGGTTCATTTTGGTACATTTTCGGTTCGGTTAATTGTTCGGATTTTAAATTGTTTCGGTTACGGATAATTTGTAGCATTAATCGTAACCGAACCGAAATTTTCGATTTCTCTATATCATTTACCGAAACCGAACCGAAAACGACTATTAACCGAATCGAACTGAATAACCTCGAATCGGTTCGGTTTTCGGATAAACCGTATTCATGTACACTCCTAGTTGTGTGTGTTGTTGGTTCGTTTTTTTTTTTTTTTTATATTTATTTTTTACCTTTTTGAACCTGCTGTTGTTGTACACTCCTAAGCTTCATGTTATAAAACAAGAATCTATGTCGTTCATAATTTTTTTTATTATTTAATTTTCTTTAAATGGTGTCGCAGGTTTGAAGGAGGAAAAATTGGATGATGATGTCATAAATAAAATAATTATAATTTAAAAAATGAAGAGGGATCATCCAATTGTTTTATCCTCCTTCAAGGTTTGATTAAATAAGTTTATCCGAAACCACTTAAAAAGTTTATTAAAAAAGCTTTACGACATGTTATAAAACAATCTCTCTGACAAAAAAAAAATTAAAAAAACTTTAAATAATAAACCAACAACAGCAGGTTCAAAATGAAAAAAAAAAACGAACCAACAACACATACAACTAGGAGTGTACATGAATACGGTTTATCCGAAAATCGAACCGATCCGAGGTCATTCAGTTCGATTCGGTTAACACTCGTTTTCGGTTAATGATATAGAGAAACCGAAAATTTCGGTTCGGTTACAATTCATGCTATAAGTTATCCGTAACCGAAACAATTTAAAATCCGAACAATTAACCGAACCGAAAATGTACCAAAATGAACCGTTTATATCCAACATGTAAAATAGTTTTTATAACGAAAATCTTAAAAAATTTTTTAATAAAAATTGCTTATAACCGAACCGTTATCCGAAGTGTTTAAAACCGAATAAAAAACCGAACCGTTCATGACCAAATAGAATTGTTAAATATTATTTCGGTTAACCGAATCGAACCAAACCATATATTTCGGTTCGGTGCAATTCGGTTTCCTAAAGCAAACGGTTCGGTTTCGGTTTCGGATATTTACTAACCGAAATTTTCGTTTCGGTTACGACCATTAACAGTACCGAATCGAACCGTGTACACCCCTACACATAACATAGCAGTTACAAGAAAAGGGAGGGATCTGATGAAGTGGGTCCGGGAAGAGGTAGTGTTGTTAACGAGCCGAGCTGAACCGAGTATTTGTTGTTCAAACTTGTGTTCATTTAGATCACGAGTTGTTCATGCTCGTGTTCGAGTTTGGCTTAATACATGAGTGATATGGCTTGTTAAAGTATCAATAATCAAGTCCAAATGAATAAATAACAAAATACAAAACAATATTTAAACATCATAATGTTTAATTGATATAGTTATCAAAATCACATACTAAAGCTATGAATTAAGACTTTGACTTTAACGATTAAATATCCAAATAATCATTAAATATCATTAATGCATTCATATTTGAATGTAGTGTATCATGACAATTATAAGTTATTGAACGTTAATGTTGATGTTTGAACATTAGTTTGACATTTATTTATGTTGATTATGGCATTTTATGATAATTCTGAAATGACAAATTGCGAATTCTGAAATGTAAGTTCATCTAGAACTTTTTTTTTTTTTTTTTTTTTTTTATAGGTTCTCAGAACTGTAATGCTACGAAAGCCTTTTAGAGGCAAACAGACCCTTTATTTGGCCTTAAAAGAAAATGAAAATAAAAGTTTAATTTCAAAATACAAAACATTGTTATAAAGAGATGAAGGGTTTTACATTTGAACATTCAAATTGATGTTCATTGAATTTTATCATATTTGATGTTGGAACAGTAAGTTTATTATAGTGTTTGTTGATGATTACAAGTGATTGGACATTATATTTGATGTTTGAACATCGATATATTGTTTATTTGAGTTGATTATGGTATTGACCATCAATCTAATGATAATTATGTTTATTGTAGTGTTTGACGATGACTTTAAGCATTTCAATATCAATGTGATGTTTATTTGATGTACGTAATTAAAGTGTTCCATGAAAATTATTACTTATTAACATCAATATGATGTTCATTTGACTTAATCTATGGTGTTTAATGATGATTATACGACATTGAACATCAATTTGATGTTTGTTTAAGTTTATTGTGGTTTTTAATAACAATTATGAGTGTTTAAAGATCAAAGTGACCTTTGAACAACGATTCGATGTATAAATAAGTCCAGTCAATTGTTTAATGATGATTTATAACGTATTGAACATTTACATTAATATTCATTTGAATTTATCGTAGTATATAACGATAATTATAACTGACTGGATATCAATATGATATTCATTCTAGTTAATTACGATGTTTGATGATGATTATAAGTGATCGCACATCATTTTGATATTTATTTTATTTTCATTTTGATTTATTATTTGATTATATTTTATTTTATCATAGTTATTTATTATTTGATATATGTAGATTGAATTTCGAACTTATAGTCTTTGGCCATTGACATTATATTGTTTGATGATAGTTCTAAATGATTAAATATTTAAATGCTAATGAAAATTTAGTTGAAATAATAGAAATATGTTAAATTTGGCCATTGACATTATATTTTTTTGATAAAAAAGATTTCTAAAAATGATTAAATATATTTAAAGTTTATAAGCTAATGTGCGACAAAAATTTATCAATCGAGTTGAAATAACAAAATTATTTATCCACTAAAAAACTTTGTTCAAAAATTATTTAAATTTAGCCAAATTATTATTTTTCAAAAAAAAGAGATTCATCATGTCAAAATTCACTATCGAAATTATTTGATTTTTCTAAATTAATTTTTTTTTACAACATATCACTCGAATAGCACCAGTTTATAAATATGTAACGTACTTACACTTACAAAAATAGTCATGTAGCATAGTATAGTAGATTTACCACAATAGAGAGCTGGGTTCAAGTCTCTTTAGCTACAACATATTTTTCCTACGAAAAAAAAAAAAAAAAAAAAAGGAAAAAGTAGTAAATAAAGAAAAACGAAAAAAAGAAAAAAGAAAAAAATGAAAAAACACTTTAATGGAGGTTAAAATTTTCTTTAACCATTTTTTTAGATTTTTTATTTTCTTATAAATGTTTGAAGCTTACATGGGTAATTAAAATTGGAGAACGACTCATGTAAGTCATTATCCCTTACTTTTTTTTTTCTTTTTTTTAAAGGGAATGATTTGAGCGGCAGAGTAAAATTGTTATGTGTGGAGCAACAATAATTATTTATTTTACTTTATTTTTTTATATAGAAGAAGCAACATCAACATCAAGTTGATGATTATGACTAACTAATTCAATCTCAACTTCAAGTTTATTGTTTATTGTGTTGTATATAGTGTTTACAAATGATTATAAATGGCTGAAAATCACATTAACTTTCATTTAATGATTAAGATAAGTGATTGAATATCAAATTGAAGTTAATTTAAGTGTATTGTAGTGTTTTATGATAATTATAAGTGATTAAACATCAAAATGATTTTCATTTAAAATTATTAAAGTTCGTTTAAGGTTGTTACAGTGTTTAATAATTATTATAAGTGATTAAGTATCAAATTAAAGTTCGTTTAAGCTTATTATAGTGTTTAATGATGATTATAAGCGATTGAACATCAAATTGAAGTTCATTAGAGTGTTTTATGATGATTATGAGTGATTAATGTTGGTCCCAGAGAAGGGTGAAACTATAGTCGGGGGTGTTGAATGACTATAGTGGAGTTTCAAAAACTTTTCTTGTATTTAAAAGCTTTTGGGCAGCGGATAAGTCCCCTCTTAAAATGTTGGTTCAAAGTAGATTATGCAATCACAAATATAGAGTATGCAATGAAATAAAATGCTGTAAGGTAAATTGCTGAAAGTAAATAGACACAAAGGTTTATAGTGGTTCAGGGTGGTGTAATCCCTTAATCCACTCTTCTCCTGTGATGGTTGGAGGAATTCAATATTGTTTTCACAGATACAATAGCACGATTGGCTTTGGATACACAAGCTTCACAATCTGCAAGACTATCACTCCCTGGCTTCAAAAGCTTCAATGACTCAGTCTCTATCACTGCTCCTTGAGAACAAATCTTTCAGCAGCTATCATAAAAGTTGCAACTCCTTCTCAGATTCCTCTGATTCAATTGCCTCAGTGGTTGTGAATTGGATTCACAAATTTGTTGATCAATCTCAGAGCTTGATTTGGAGTTGAAGTTCTGATTCCTGAGTTGATATCTAGATATTTATTTTCAGTACAGATGGAAGGCTTTTTACTTTGACAGAGTTTCTGCTTGTTATTTTTTGGTCTCTTTTTTTTCTTTTCTGTCAACGCCTTCTATTTATAGCCTTGATAATCCTTGATTTGAATTTCCGTCCATTGGCTATTTAATGTGGAGAATAATCCTTGATTTAATTTTTGATTACCCCTTAATTATATTCTTTTTGATTTCAGTGATCGGATTTTTCTTCAAACGTTTATCAGAGAATCCGTCCTTGATTGATCCCCAATCAATTGTGCATTTAATGCTTGATCTCATCACTTGAAATCTGAATGAGTAAACTTTACTTGGCCGTTCCCTGAACGGTGGAGTAATTCTTCTGACTTGGCCGTTTGGTTCTTCCTTCAATGCTCTATCTTTACTCAGCCGGAAGCCAGTTTACTTTGCCAGTTTACTGCATCATTATTTTTCTTTGATTCCTTCATGTACTTTTTGTACTTCACTGATTCTTGATTTGAATGAGATCAGTGTACACCATATTTGACAATATACTTCATCATTTGAGCTATAACTTAGACTTATCCAAGGTCATCACAGGCTTCCTTGGTTATAAGTCAGATCATAATGTCTTCATGCTTCTCTGTTGGTACTCGGCTGGTTTCACTCTGCCGGATATCCGTTTTACATAGCCGTCCTACCAACAAGTACAATACTTGTATGACTCAACTTATACAACATGTCAGACTCTAAGTAAAGACTTTTACAGAGAATTCTAACTTATTTCAGGCTTGGTATAACAACTAGTATGGCCATCATCAAAACATAATAAAATGTTCCTAACAATTTATCCCTTTTTGATGATGCCAAAACCCTCAAAAGCCTGAACATAAGTGTACAAAGATTTCATAATAAACAATGGAGTAAAACTCAATGATTTTTATTCATCCATTCAAGGGCAATAAGATATTGCATCTTTTAATAAAAGTCAATGGCATAGAGTAAATTAAAAACTTCTGAAAAGGGCTGTTAAAGGGCTATTTCTTCTTTTCTTCAAACCTGATGCCCTTGCCTTTGCCTTTGATGCCCTTGCCATTATCTGTTGGGCTTTCTTTCTTTCCACTGAAGCTTTCAGGCTTTGAGCTTCCTTCCCCCTTTTTGGCAGCACCGAACCGTGCTTCAAGAATTTTGTTTGCTGCCTCAAACTCTGGGAGAGGACCATACTTTTTCTCCAGAATTTTGTTGTTTGCTTCAGTGACATTGATGAGTGTGTTGAGTTGTTGGCCAGAGTAGTTCATAACCTCATCTAGATGGTGGAGTTGTTGTGTGTGAGCATTGAAGGTATCCACCAATGGTTTGATATTTTCAACAATCTTGTCAGCATGAAATTCGAGATTTCTTTGGACATGGAAGGGAATAAGATGCTGTAGATTGCAGAGTAAGTGGCCATGTTTCTCCATCACCTCATCTTGAACCTTAATGTGACTGATGAGGGCTTCAATTTTGTGATTGAAGGAGGTTGCATCACCTTAATGCAGCTTTCAGATTTTGCCTGCTGTGGTACTGTTTTTCCATGTCCACAATTAGTGGTTGGATGCCCAGATTGAAGAGTCTCTCTAGATCAACTTATTCTAGTTCTGATGCATCATCCTCATTGTCCTCATCTTCCTCATTCTCCGCTGAGTCTTCTTCCTTCTCTTCTTCATTTTCTTCTTTTTCCTTCTCTTCTTCCTCACGTTATTTTTCCTCCTCCCCTTCTTTTTATGCTTTCTCCTGCCCATTTTCTTTGTCTTCATTTTTCTCTTTGTCTGCAATCTCAGGTTCAGGGGGAGGTTGGTGAGAGGTACTTGCACATGCCTGGCCCTGGAACAACTGACTTTCTGTTCCATGTGCCGGAGACTTAATTTCTTTCCGCTGGTGTTCCTCTTTGATCAATAGTGGGGGTGTTGGCAAGTTCAGCAGAGTGAGCTTGATCAGCTGGCTCACTCGACTGTTTGGAAACTTTGCTGAGGCTCTTGAGAATCACCTCTTGAAGAGGTAGGTCATCATCAGAAAGATCCATCTTTTCTTGATCATCTTGAAGATGATCTCCTTCTTGTGGCACTTCTTTGCCGTGTTCTGCCTCATTTTCAGAAGTGTCTTTTTCATCTTCAATCTCTTCGTCTTCAGATGTAGTAAGACGATATGCTTCTTCACCTTCTTATAGACATGTCACTTCTTATTGTTTCTCTTCCTCGGTCACTGCATCGTCACTGATAACCACAGTGTTATCCTGATTGCTGGCACTGATCATAGGAGTGTCCTCTTGTGCCTTTTGAGTTCTAGTCCTTCTCCCCACCCCTGATCTACTGCTTTCGGGTGCTTTCCTTTTTCATCCGGTAGTGGGTTTGGGTTTCAGGGATGCCTTTATATAGGTAAACATTACCTTAGACTTGTGTGGAGGCTGCAGATGATGGGCTTCACCTTCAATTTGTCAAACAGGTGTTTAAGAGGGAACCCATAAGATTTCCTCTCCCATAAGTCACCTTTCTTCTGCAAACCCTTGCTTGGTGCCGTAATTGACAGATCGATTTCCTTCTGAATCTGGTCTTTCAGCCTGTTGAATACAAATGTTGACCAGTCAAAGGGAATACTTTGATAGATAATCGCCATTAACTTGACCCGTAACTTGGTCAAGTTTTCCATCGATCCTTTTCTTCCTTCAATGTTTTTGGTGATGACGGGTGCAAACTCAGCAAATCGAAGTTTGAGTGCTGATCTAGGTAGGTTGTAGGTTTTTTTTGTTCTTTTTGGGATTCTTGGCTATCTCAGCCCAGAAGTTGTTGATGCCAATCTGCACAAACTTCACATTAACCGGACCAATCATGGGTAGATGTAAGAATCTGTTGAGAAGACCAGGTGTGATGACCACTTCTTTCTCAAAGATTGAACTCTTTATGCCATCGTGATCACTCTTGTTTGTGTTGGGCACAGACTTTGCATTTTTCCAAAATGCAATCAGGTTCTCATAGCATATCCCACTTATTGGGGGGAGGGGGGTTTAGAGAGGTCTCGTACAACCATCAACCAATCTTTAGGCTTGAACATCATTATCACAGAAGGAGAGATAATGTTCAGGCCTAAAAAACGATCCAGTGATGATCGATTTTACAAAATATCGTTCAGTGGGAGATATTGAAGAGGATGAGGCCATTGTTTAACGGGATTGTGATTTTGAAAAGAAGGCTTCGATTTTTCTGAGAGAAAACAAAGTAGGGTTTAAGATTTGTGAGATAGCGTAATGAATTTTGCAAAACCTCTAAGTGTGGTTTATATATGATGATATTTGGTAGTGTGAACATGGTTGAATATGGAAGGATTTTGTGACCTAGTGGCATGATTTTGTGTATGTAAATCACGGTATTTCAGTTTAGTAGGAGAGAGAATTGAGGTAGGTAATGATAAATCCCAGATATCGAGGCGTTTGTAATTCGAAAATAATATAGTTACCTCCACGATTATGAATTGATCTCCACGTGTATAATTTTCCACAAAATAATCCTCCATTACTTCATGATTTTCCATGTGTATAAAGTTGATTTAGTTCACACTTTAGTTTGCTGTTTACTTCAATGTATGTTTTGGTGGAGTGACTTGACTAGTCACTAAGCCGGTGTAGTGATTTCTTCACTGAGCTGCTGTATATAACTGTTCCTAACAATCAGTGTAGTGGACTTCGCTGAGTACCAGTGCCTTACCTGCCAAATGAGCTCACTCATAACGGCAGAGGTTTAGTCAGCTGGTGAAGGTACTTAGCCGATTACTCCATTTATCTGCTCTTAGTACTTAGTCAATTTCTATCATTCCTAACTCAGTTCTCAACTTGCTGAATCGTTCATGAATAATTGGTTTTGTGAAGATGCCATCCAATTGATCTTCAGTGGGTATGTATCTTAGAATAACATCCCCTTTTTCAACATGATCTCTGATAAGTGATGTCTCACATCAATGTGTTTTGTTCTTGAGTGTAACACTGGGTTTTCAGTAATAGATATTGCACTTGTGTTGTCACATATAATTGGAATTGTTTTCTCCTCCATTCCATAATCTCTTAGCTGTTGTTTGATCCATAGTACTTGTGCACAACAACTGCCTGCTGCTATATATTCTGCTTCAGCTGTTGATATAGATATGGAGTTTTGATTTTTGCTAAACCATGAAACTAGTCTATTGCCTAGCATTTGACAAGTTCCAGAAGTACTTTTTCTATCTATCTTGCATCCAGCATAGTCAGAGTCTGAATATGATATCAACTTAAATCCTCCATCTTTTGGATACCAAATTCCAACATTGATGGTGTTCTTCAGGTATTTTATTATTCTTTTGGCTGCTAAGAGGTGTGATTCATTTGGTTGAGCTTGGAATCTTAAACATACTCCTACTGCAAAAGCTATGTCAGGTCTGCTTGCAGTTAGATACATTAGGGATTCAATTATTCCTCCATGAATCTTCTGATCTACATCATTTCCATTTTCATCTTTTCCAAGAACAGCTCTTGCACACATTGGTGTATCTGATGTCCCACTTGTGTCCATGCCATACTTGTGTATCAAGTCTTTTGTGTACTTGTCTTGATTGATAAAGATCCCATCTTTCATTTGCTTGACTTGTAGTCCAAGAAAATAATTCAGTTCTCCCATCATGCTCATCTGAAATTTGCTTTTCATTAAGTTTTCAATTTTCTCACATAGCTTTTCATCTTCTGATCTAAAAATGATGTCATCGACATAAATTTGGACTAATAGAGTGCTTGTTCCTTCCTCTAGTTTGAAGAGAGTCTTGTCAATGGTTCCTTTGTTGACTCCATTGTTGATCAGGAATTGTGATAGTGTTTCATACCAGGCTCTGAGTGCCTGTTTGAGTCCATAAAGTGCCTTTTTGAGCTTGTACACTTTATCTTCTTTTCCTTTGAGTTGAAAACCAGGAGGTTGTTCCACATATACTTCTTCTTCTAAAAGTCCATTCAGAAATGCACTATTGATATCCATTTGGTAAACTTTGAAGTCTTTGTGGGCTGCAAAGGCTAGAAAGAGTCTGATTGCTTCCAATCTTGCTACTGGGGAAAAGGTTTCATCATAATCTATTCCTTCTGCTTGAGAGTAACCTTTAGCAACTAGCATTGCTTTGTTTCTAACAATTGTTCCTTGTTCATCCATTTTGTTTCTGAATACCCATTTTGTTCCAATGATATTGGCCATGTCTGGTCTATTAACAAGTTCCCAGACATCATTTCTTTCAAATTCATTTAGTTCTTCGTGCATAGCTGTGATCCAATCAGCATCTTGGATTGCATCATCTATTGTTTTGGGTCTATTTGTGATAGAAAGCATGTTAGCATATTTTCCAGTTGTCTTCTGGTTCTAACTCCTGTGTGAATGTCTCCAATGACTTGATCTTCAGGATGATCTCTTAGCCAGTTGAGATCAGGTTGAAGTTGTTCTTCACTTGGTGCTTCTACAACTTCAAGTTGTGCATCAGCTTCATGTTCTTGTGCTAGTGCTTCTTCTGTTGTATTGATTGGTGGCTCATCTTGATTTCCAAAATTGTGATTCAAAATGGTAGCTAGTACTGTTGTATTCATATAAACTTGCGTTTGTGCTCCTCCTTCTTCTTGTTCTTGAGGGCTTTCACCATTTGTGTTTGGTTCATCAAAGACTACATGAATTGATTCTTAAATCACCAAGGTTCTTTTGTTGAGTACTCTGAATGCTTTGCTGGTGTCTGAGTATCCCATGAAGATTGCTTCATCATCTTTTTCATCAAAAGTATGTAGCTGATTCCTATTCAAAACAAAGCATTTAGATCCAAACATATGTAAATGTGAGATGTTAGGTTTTCTTCCATTCCATATTTTATATAGAGTTTTTCCATGATGTTTGTTTATGATTGATCTATTTTGAGTATAGCATGCTGTGTTTGCTGCTTCAGCCCAAAATCTCTTTGGTAGGTATGTTTCTGCAATCATTGTTCTTACTGCTTCTTTGAGTCTCCTGTTTTTTCTTTCTGCTACACAATTCTGTTGTGGAGTCCCTGCTGCTGATAGTTGATGCAGTACTCCATTCTCTTCACAGTAGGTTCTGATTATTTCATTTAGGAACTCTGTGCCTCTATCTGATCTAATCTTTATGATCTTCAGTTCTTTTTCATTTTGAATTATTTTTAGCAAATCTGGCAGCCTCTTGAGTGTCTCACTTTTCTTGTTCATGAATATGGTCCGGGTGAATTCTGAAAAGTCATCCACCACCACTAGAGTGTATTTCTTTCCACTTACACTTACTGGTGTGACTGGTCCAAACAGATCCATATGTAACAGATGTAGGATCCTTGTTGTTGATTGATAGGGCTTTGACTTGAAGGTGCTTCTAATTTGCTTCCCTTTTTGACATGCTTCACAACGACTTTATTTCTTGAATGTGATCTCTGGTAAGCCTTCAACCAACTTGTTCTTTGACAGTGTGTTGATGGTTTTGAAATTTGGATGATTCAATCTTCTATGCCAAATCCAGCTGATTGATTGCTTATTTTTAACAAGCAAACATGTTTCTGCTCTTGCTGTCTTCCAGTCTACCACATGCATGTTGTCTTCTCTTCTTCCTGCAAGAACAACTGTATTGGTTTGACAATCACTATGCATCCTTTCTTGTTGAAGTGCACATTATAGCCTTTGTCATAAAATTGACTGATACTCAGTAGGTTGAAGTTCAGTCCTTTAACATAAGCCACATTTTGAATCTTCAAACTGTTTTTGAGCATTATGCCTCCCCCCTTAATTTTACCAGGGTTTTCTTTGCCTCCAAAGGTGACTTTGGGTCCATCAAAAGCTTTAAAGTCAGTGATCCATTCCTTGTTTCCTGTAATGTGTCTGGAACATCCACTGTCTATGTACCAGACATCCTACAAAACAAATTAATTATGTTTAGGTACCCAACACTGTTTGGGTCCATACTTGTTAGCAGTCATGCCTCCTACTCTCAGTGTGTATCCAAAGGATATTCTTTTTGGATAATTAAAGTCATCCACTTCATATGTATAAGGCATGGCAGAATAACTTCTAATGTTTCTACTAGAAGTATTCTGATACTTTTCTCTACTATTTGGTGCATTTGTATCATTTTTCACTCTCCATTATATAGGAGGAAACTTATTTCCATACTGCTTCTTGTGTCTAGGAGTATGCCTTGGCTGGCATTTCTTAAACACATAATGCACATTATGAAATGGTTTATTCTTATATTTTGGGGGTGTAATATTCCAATCATCCTCAGAAGGGTAAAGTCTTCCCTTACCTTTCTGAACTCCTTTGCCTTTATTAGGCTGGATTGATGATTTATTCTACTGTTTCACTACATTGGATCTTGACTTCACCGGTGCAGGATGAGTGGTAGAAACTATGACCTGTCCTTTTCTGAATTTTGGTCCATTCTTGGTCCTAGATTCAGATTTGGGTTGTCCATTGTTTCTATTGTCATCCTGACAGTTGTAGCCAAGACCAGATCTGGATCCAACCTTTTTGGGGGGTTGTAAGCTGGTGCATTAAGTGGTGCAGTGATGTTTTTAACAGGTATGGATATTTTCTCAGCTGGTCTTTCAACAGTAGATGAGTGATCATCTGGTGCTTGCTGATCAGTTGAGTGAATCTCCTTACTAGTTTGTTTAGCTTTTATTTTGTCCAGTTCTTTCTCTAATCTTTTATTTTCCTTTCTTAGATTCTCACATTCATGTTCCAGAATATCATGATTCATCTCATTTTCTTCAAATTTACTCATGGGATTTTGGGTTAGGTTTGTAGAATCTAGTGGGAGAGTAGAAGATTGTGTAGTGTCAGATGAGGATGCACTAGATGATGAGTGTGAGCTGGATGTTACCTCAGTTTCATTGGATTCTTTAGCCATAAGGCATAGGTAAGCTATTTCATTGTCAGAGCTATCAGCTTCATCATCATCACCAGAATCATTTTCAGATGATTCTTCATTCTTTTCACTGCTTGTTTCAGCTTTGAGTGCCTTCTTGCTCTTTCTCTTTTCAATTGTCTTGTATTTCTTTTTATCCTCATCTTTGTATTTTTCTTCAGGGTAGTCAGCCTTGAAATGACCTTTCTTCTTGCTGTTGAAGCATCTATATTCATCATCTTTTTTCTTCATGTCTTTGCTTGTGCAAGAATTCTTGTATGACGATGAGCCTTCTATGAATTGCTTCTTCTTGTTAAACCTGTCAAAACGTTTTACTAGTAAAGCTACATGTTCCTTCAGCTCCTATGTCTCTTTGCTGGTTGCATCAGATGTGTTACTTTGATGGGGTGCAATCAATGCACTGGCCTTATGTGCCTCTGCTGGTGCACTGTCTTCACCGTTCAACTCAAATTCATGAGCCTTTAGTTGAGACATTAGAGTTAAGGTATCAGTGTTTGCAAGATTTGTTGTTCCTGTGATTACTGATGTAATGATCTTCCATCTTTCAGGTAAGCCTCTCAAGATCTTCAGGCACACTTCTTTCTGTGGATATGTATGTCCAAGTTGTTTTAGTTCACTGATGATGCTTGAGAATCTGTTAGTCCAAGTTGTTTTGCAACAGATAATTTGTTTTCTTTAACTGCTTCTGATCCTTCATTGATCAGTGCCAATTTGTCCCACATCTCCTTTGCTGTTTTGCAATCTTTGATCCTCATTAACATATTACTGTCCAGAGTCTTCAAAATCATGTCTTTTGCAACAAAGTCGAGATTTGCTCTTATTCTGTCATCCTTGGTCCAATCTTTCTTGAGTTTGTCTATTACTTTTCCATGATCTACTCCTGTGGTTAGCACAGTGGTGATCTCGATTAGGCCATCATTGATTACATCCAGCATCTCCTCATGAGTTACTGCAAGATAAGACAACATTCTTATTTTATATTCATCAAAGTTATTAACATTGAATATAGGTACCTTTGACATAAAATTCGAGGAATCCATAAATACAATATATATATATATATATATATATAATATATATATATATATATATATATATATATATATATACACAAAATTGAAAACTACTTTGAAAATATGTGATCTCCTTATTACCAAAAATTAGATCTGAACAGGTTCTGATACTAGGAACGCTGCTCTGATACCAATTGTTGGTCCCAGAGAAGGGTGAAACTATCGTCAGAGGGGGGGGGGGTTGAATGACTATAGTGGAGTTTCAAAAACTTTTCTTGTATTTAAAAGCTTTTGGGAAGTGGATAAGTCCCTTCTTAAAATGTTGGTTCAAAGTAGATTATGCAATCACAAATATAGAGTATGCAATGAAATAAAATGTTGTAAGGTAAATTGTTGAAAGTAAATAGATACAAATGTTTATAGCGGTTCAGGGTGGTGTAATCCCTTAATCTACTCTTCTCCTGTGATAATTGGAGGAATTCACTATTCTTTTCACAGATACGATAGTACGTGTTGGAAATAAAATTTATGTTTTGAGGATTATTCATCATTTATTCAGTTATTAATTTTAGACCCCATTGATGAAGTGTCATAACTAGCTGTCATACTGCAAAGCAAAAAGATGTCTAGTAATCAATGTATATGATTTAATAGAGTCTGATATTTGTATAAGTATTTGTCTAAAAAGACAAGCATTGTAATAGTTCTAGGATTAGGACTATGAAATTGAGTATTTGAAGGAAACTGAGATCCTACAATGGAACTGAGATTCATAAGATAACTGACATAAGAGCACACCAACAAAAACTGAAGAATGTAAGTTCGCTGAGGGACACAGACTCAGTTGACTTATCTAGAAAACTAAAGAACTGAGGGTTCAAACTCAGTTTATGAAGATTAAGTCGAGACTGTAAAGTTAGACTTCAGGCAAGATTGTGATGACCTGAACTAACTTTATGGATCTTGTATGAAGACTTAAGAATCATAAGGACAATGATATCTTAGATGATCGATTTGAATGGTGTACTCTGATTAAATCAAATATAATCAGATGAAGAATAGAGTACTGAGATTTTGAAGAAGAGTAAAAACTCAGTTAATGCTCTTAAAAACTGACAACTGACTAAGTTGTGAGAAATCAGTTTTTAACTGAAGACAAGAAAAGCTGAAGAAGAATATGACCGTTGTAAATCAAGCAATTTTATTGGTCTATAAAGTTTCCTTTCTGACACTGACATACAAAAGAAAAAGCAGGACCAATAACGGCTATAAGGATTCAAATTCAAATAATCCAACCGTTAGAAAGACCCCTATAAGTAGACTACTTCTACAACAAGAAGAAATGCGGAATTCTAAGAATTAATCTAGTCAAGAAGGATCAAATTAAGGGGAAAAAAATCAAGAGAATCACTATAAGCTTTTCATTGAAAGATCAAGATTTCTTCAAGTGTTCATAAGATTTGAAAGAAAGATCAAGATCAATCATTTGAAGAAAACAGAGCCATGCATATTTGTTATATCTAGAGGAGAAAGCTCAAATCTCAACTGAATCATAGTTATTGATTCAAGTCTCAACTTTGATTTCATCAAAGGTTTAGACTGTGAAACACCAAGAAGGTGTGTAGGACAGTTGAGTGTAGTCAGGAAGACTGTGTTTGTGATGAGCTGGTGAAGAGGCAAGACAACCCTCCAAGGACCAGTGTGTTCAAACAATTGAAGAGCAGCAATCCTACCTATTCTACAAGTGTTTAGATAGTGAAGCTAGGGATTAGTCAAGGACTATCAGTTTAGAACTTTTTGTAACCGGGCCACCTCAGAGAAGTTCTAGTGGAATTTTCCTCCGCATCACAGGAGAAGAGAGGACTGACATGATTACACCACCTGGAACCTCTATAAATCTTGTTTCATTTACCTTACGCATTTACATACTGTTATTCATTTATTTACTACATTATAGTTATATTCATCTAGTACATACATTTAGCATACACAGAAACTGACTCAGCACCTAAACTGATAACTCTAATTTAAAAGGCTTAATTAATCCACTGCAGGTTAACTCGACTAAGGATAGGTCAGTTTTGACTTATACTCAGTTAAGTTAGCTTAACTCCGCACAAGTATCAGTTTGAACCCAATCTGGAATAAGATTCAGTTTTTGGGTGAGCTTTTGGTGACAATTTTATTCACCCCCCCTCTAAACTTGTGTCAGCCTTTCTTAGGGACCAACAATTGGTATCAGAGTAGTGCTTCTGTTCGAAGAGATCCATAGCTGAATCTTAGTATTAGTTTGTTTGAAGTAACTAGCCGTCACTATATCAGTTGTAAAAGCGTATAGTTGAAACTTAATGGATACATCTAGAATTAGAAGTTGGCTTAATTATCCCCTGACTAATTATTTGCAGAACATTGTATCTGATTTTCAGGATCAAGTATTTGAGAGTTTCAGTACTACAAGCTCACATACAAATCTAGAACCTCATTTTAATGATGATATGGATATCGATTTCAACGAGTATAATGACGAATCCAGAGAAGTTCCATCATTAAGTGATCTCTCAAAAGAAACAGAAAATGAGTTGCTGCAAGTAGCTGATTGCATAGAAGATCTAATAGAACAGCAAAAGAATGGAAAGTCAAACATTGAAGACAATCAAGAAAAGCTGATTGAGAAATTCACTGAAGAATCATTCCCCACAAACAAAGAAGACAATATTGAAAATCTACCCATAAGTTTTGGAGAAAATGATCATGGTGAAAGTGATGAAGAAATCATACTTTTCAGAAATGACCTAGCAAGCAACAATGCGGGATTGGACAAAGGAAAACAGATAACTGAAGATGAAGTTGAGGAAACTGAGAATTTATCAGTAAAACAACATGAGGCAAGTACTTCTATGTTCAACACTCACACTGCCATGGACAATCATAGAAACGAAGATTTCCATGAAACCCTAGACATACTCATAAAGGAATTAGAGGCAATTCAAAAGAATTATGAGAATGTCAAAAACGAAAAAGATTTATTGAAAACTGAAGTTCTAAGGTTGACTGCTGAGATCAATCTTATCAAGGCTAATAATAGAACTAAGGAGAATTGCTCATCTGATGAACTAACAAAGGTAATAAATATTACAGAATCATCAGTTAATCTAATTCCCAATGTTCAATTCAAACCTAGAAAACCATTTGGAGACAGAACCGGTTTAGGGTTTGATGGTCAGGAAAATTCTAAGTTCAGACTTAGTATAGTTGCACCTAAGTTTGTAGCTGCACAACAGTTAAGAACTCATAAAACTGACAAAATTATTAGAACTTACAATTACTCAGCACAGTCTTAACTCAAAACTGATAAAACTGTAAAATCAATCAGTAGCAAACATCAAACTGAAAGATTTTATAGAAAATATCAGAACACTGAAAAAGGCAAAACTGATAAGAGATCAGTCAAAAGAACATTCAAGCCATATTCACAAAAGAATGAAAATCATTCATGGAATAATAGACTCAAAGGGAAAGGAAGACTCTTTCCTACTGATGAAAACTGGAATAGACCTATGATTACCCAGTTTCATAAAAATCTTAATAAAAAAATGTTTGAGTCAAGAAAGCAGAATTTTGTGAAAACTGAGCATACTCAACTGAAAATATGAGAAAGGTATAAGTATATAAAAACTAATCATAAAGGACCCAAACTGATATGGGTACCAAAAATCTTTCATTTTGTTTTGCAGGAGAAAATCATAAACCGAGAACTGGAAAGTTATAATTCATAAAACTAAGTTGTACTCACAACTGAGTTTTTGAATTCACTACTGGACATGTACAGTTTGAGATACACCACAACTACTCTATTTAATAATACCAGCTATGGATGACTGAAAAGTCATACCCTACACACATCTCAACCGTCCATCTTTTCCACTCATCATCCATTTTGCAATCTCAACGTTTCCTGATAAGCGTTTTGAATCCCACTTAGATCTATTAACCACTTTTTCTACCACTTATAAATACCATCGTATTTTTCCATTAAATCTCAACACTCAGCTCTTATTCTAATCATCCTTTGAAGTTCGTTCTCTCAAGAATCTCGATCCAATTCATTTTCTGAAAATTATGGCCTTTGTCATGTTGAACCTGGAATGATCATATCACTTGATCAATTTATTGCTAAACACACTGATCAGACCCTAGCCAAGGAAATCGCTACAAAAATTTGAGAAATCAAGGGTTTGGAGCAAGTATTCAACATTAATCTGCAAGGCGTTTGTCTAAATAGCATTGGAGATTTTTATGAATTCGGAAAGACATCTATTGAAGGAGAAGATGTTCATACCTTCACGACCACTGTTAATGGAAAGGAAATTCAAGTTAGTGAAGATCTGTTAGCAGATATATTTGGCTTCGTCAAATCTAGAGGCTCAGCAGCTATCAAATTAAGCAAAGAACATAAAGAGAAATTATGGAAGGTTATTGCCATAAACCCTGATTCTGGAATGCTCGATGCGGGCGGCTGCCTACTCGTCGAGGGCAAATTCTTACTTTTTCTCTCTACCGACTTAACTTGGAATCTTCTGGAATAGCATATGCCTGATTTTTCAACTGGTTCGTTCCACATCTTCTTCCCTAGCACTCGACTCACTTCATTATCTGAAAATAGTCCAATAAAACACAAAATAATACCAAGTCCGGGAATAATAGTCAGAAATACCAAACTCTCGACTCATGAACCCAACATATAGAAATTAACACAAATGGCTCACATTTATTGGCCGAAACACCTATTTTTAGCTCATAATATGAGAAATGTTGATGTCGTAAGATATACCAATTTAACCATTATCAACTACCCCTCACTAGCCCATTGATTGTCCTGAACAAAGATTCAAGGCAGAGTGTACCCCAAAAAACAATCCATATAAACTACCACGTGTTCGATAAAGATTTCAGTAAAAACATATGTCAAACAACAATTTATAAGCTTCCCATTAGCCTTCACCTACCAATGTATCAATGTGTCGTGTGATAAAACCTTGTGATAATGCATTCATGAAAAGGCTCAAGTTATATTAACCTAACAATCTTGACTTCCCTATGTATACACTCGCTCTTCTTGCCTTCTGTTAGGAACATTTTATTATGTTTTGATGATGGCCATACTAGCTGTTATAGCAAGCCTGAAATAAGTTAGAACACTCTGTATAGTCTTTACTTAGAGTCTAACATGTTGTATAAGTTGAGTCAGACAAGTATTGTACTAGTTGGTAGGACGGCAAAGCAAGAACAGACTTTTGGCAGAGTGAAGCCAGCCAAGCACCAGCAGAGAAGCAATGAAGACATCATGGTCTGACTTATAAGTCTGTGATGACCTTAGATAAGTCTAAGTTATGTTTTAAGTGATGAAGCTCATTGTTTAAATATGGTGTACACTGATCTCACCCAAATCAAGGATCAGTGAAGTACAAGGATTCTCCTTGAACTAAAAGAATAAAGGAAACAGTGAATCGGTAAAGTAAACTGACTTTCGGCTGAGTGAAGACAAAGTAGTGAAGGAAGATCTAAGCGGAAAAGTCAGATGGGTCACTTGACCGTTCAAAGAACGGCTGAGTAAACCTTACTCGATCAGATTATTGAAACATGGAGAAGATACATAAGATCAAGCATTAAATGCACACTTAATAGAGGATCAATCAAGGACGGATTTTCTGGTAAACGTTTGAAGAAAAATCCGATCACTAAAATCAAAGAGAATATAATTAAGGGGGAATCAAGAATAAAATCAAGGATTATTCCCCTAATTAATATAGCCAATGGACAGAAATTCAAATCAAGGATAATCAAGGCTATAAATAGATGGCATTGACAGAAAAACAAAGTGGGAAAGAATGATAAATCTGAGCAAAAACTCTATCAAACTAAAAAGCCTTCTATCTGTGCTAAAAGGAAAAACATCTAGTGATCAACTCAAAACTGAGAGCTACAATTCAAACATCAAGCATTGAGATTGATCAACAAGTTTGTGAATCCAATTCACATCAATCAAGCAACTGAATCAGAGTCATCTGAGAAGGAGTTGTGTTTGTGATAGCTGCTGAAGGATTTGATCCCAAGGAGCAGTGAAAGAGATTGAGTCACTGAAGCTGTTGCAGTCAAGGAGTGATAGTCTTGTAAATTGTGAATTTTGTGAAGTCAAGGACAATCGTACTATTGTATTTGTGAAAACAATAGTGAATTCCTCCGATCATCACAGGAGAAGAGTGGATTAAGGGATTACACCACCCTGAACCACTATAAGCCTTGTGTCAATTTACTATCTGCAATTTACCTTACTGCATTCATTTAATTGATTATATTATATCATATATTTGTGATTGCTTAAACTACTTTGAAATAACATAGTAAGGCAGGACTTATCTGCTGCCCAAAAGCTTTTAAGTACGAGAAAAGTTTTTGAAACTCCACTATAGTCATTCACCCCCTCTGACTATAGTTTTACCCTTCTCTGGTACCAACAATTGGTAGCAGAGCTGTGTTCCTAGTATCAGAACCTGTTCAGATCTAATTTCTTTTAACAAAGAGATCATATATTTTCAAAGTAGTTTTCAAATTTGTGCTTTCTACTTATATACATAAATATCTCAAATCTTTACTTATGGATTCCTCAAACTTTATGTCAAAAGTACATGTTTTCAATGTTAATAATTTTGATGAATACAAAATAAGAATGTTATCTCATCTTGCAGCAACTCATGAGGAGATGCTGGATGTAATTAATGATGGCCCAATCATGATCATGACTGTGATAACCACAGGAGCATATCAAGGAAAAGAAGTGGATAAACCCAAGAAAGATTGGACCAAGGATGACATGAGAAGAGGAAATCTAAACTTTGTTGCAAAAGATATGATCTTGAAGACCCTGGATAGCAACATGTTCATGAGAATCAAAGACTACAAAACAGCAAAGGAGATGTGGGACAAGCTGGCACTGATAAATGAAGGATCTGAAGCAGTTAAAGAAAACAAACTATCTGTTGCAAAACAGAAATTTGAGAACTTCAAAATGAAGGCTAGTGAATCCATTGATCAAATGGACAACAGATTCTCAAGCATCATCAGTGAACTGCAACAGCTTGGGCACCCATATCCTCAGAAAGTAGTGTGTTTAAAGATCTTGAGTGGATTACTTGAAAGGTGGAAGATCATAACATCAGTAATCAGAGGAACAACAAACCTTGCAAACACTGACACTCTGACTCTGATGTCCCAACTAAAAGCTCATGAATTTGAATTGAACGGTGAAGATGGTGCTCCGGTAGAGACACAAAGAGCCAGTGCACTGATAGCACCTCAGCAAAGTAACTTTGCTGATTGTATCAGCAAAAAGACACTAGAATTTAAAGAACATTTAGCTTTATTAGTTAAACATTTTGACAAGTTTAGCAAAAAAATCCATTCAAAGGGAACTCATCATCAAACAAGAGGTCAAGCTCAAACAAAGACATGAAGAAAAAAGATGATGAATACAGATGCTTCAACTGCAACAAGAAATGTCACCTCAAGGCTGATTGCCCCGAAGGAGATAATAAAGATGAGGAAAAGAAGAAGTACAAAACATCTGAAAATAGGAAAGGTAAGAAAGCACTCAAGGCTGAATCCAGCAGTGAAAAGAATGAAGAACCATCTGACAATGACTCAGACAATAGTGATGAAGAAAACAACTCAGACAATGAGAAAGCATGTCTATGTCTCATGACCAAATAATTAGATGAAGATGAAGGTGACAACTCAGATAATGAGAAAGCAAGTCTGTGTCTAATGGCCAAAGAATTTGATGAAACTGAGGTAACATCTAGTTCTTACTCTTCATCTAATGCATCCACATCTAACACTGCACAATCTTCTATTCTCCCCTCAGATACTGCAAACATAATCCAAAATCTCATGAGTAAATTCGATGAAATTGAATTGAATCATGAAATTCTGGTACAGGAATGTGAGAATCTAAGAAAGGAGAATAAAAGATTAAAGAATGAACTGGATAAAGCAAAAGCTGAACTAACTAGTAAGGAGGCTTACTCAAATGATCAACTAACAGTAGATGATCACACACCTGATATTGACTGATCAGTTGAGAAAATCCCATCACCAGTTAAGACCAAAACTACACCCTTAAAGGCACCAGCTTACAAACCCTCAAAAAGGTTTGGATCCAGATCTGGTCTTGGCTACAATAGTCAGGATGAGAATAGAAACAATGGACAACACAATTCTGAATCTAGGACCAATAATGGACCAAAGTTCAGAAAAGGACAGACCATAATTTCAACCACTCATCCTGTACCAGTGAAGTCAAAACCGAATGTAGTAAAACAACATACTAAACCATCATTCCAGTCAACCAAAAACAAAGAACTACTGAAAGGTAAAGGAATACTTTATCCTTCAGAGGATGCTTGGAATGTTGCACCTCCAAAATAGAAGAAGAAATCATACCATGACATGCATCATGTGTTTAAGAAAAATCAACCAAGATATATTCCTAGACACATGAAGCAACATAGGTTTCCCACTGCATATTGGAAGGTGAAGAAGGATGCAAATGCACCAAAAAGTAGAGGAAAGTATCAGAATACCTTCAATAGAAATATTAGAAGCTATTCTGCCATGCCTTATACATATGAAGTTGATGATTTCAATTATCCAAAAATAAGATCATTTGGATATACACTTGGAGTCGGAGGCATGACTACTAACAGGTATGGACCCAAACAATGTTGGGTACCTAAACATAATTAATTTGTTTTGTAGGATGTATGGTACATAGACAGTGGATGTTCCAGACACATGACAGGAAACAAAGGATGGCTCACTGATTTCAAAGCTTTTGATGGACCCAAAGTCACATTTGGAGGCAATGAAAACCCTGGCAAGATTAAGGGGGAAGGCACAATGCTCAAGAACAATTTGAAGATTCAAAATATGGCATATGTTAAGGGACTAAATTTCAATATGCTAAGCATCAGTCAATTCTGTGACAAAGGCTACAATGTACACTTCAACAAGGAAGGTTGCAAAGTGATTCACAGCCAAACCAACACAGTGGTTCTTGCAGGAAGAAAAGAAGATAACATGTATATGGTGGATTGGAAAACAGCTAAGGCAGAAACATGTTTGTTTGTCAAAAATAAACAATCAACAAGTTGTATTTGCCATAGAAGATTAAATCATCTAAATTTCAAGACCATCAACACATTATCAAAGAACAAGTTAGTTGAAGGCCTGCCAGAGATCACATTCAAGAAGGAAAGTCTCTGTGATGCATGCCAAAAAGGAAAGCAAATCAAAAGCTCCTTCAAATCAAAGCCCTACCAATCTACAATAAGAATTATGCATCTGTTACATATGGACCTGTTTGGACCAGTCACACCAGTAAGTGTAAGTGGAAAGAAATACACTTTAGTAGTGGTAGATGACTTCTCCAAATTCACCTGGACCATATTCATGAACAAGAAGAGAGAGACACTCAAGAAGATGCCAGATCTACTGAGAAGAATTCAAAATGAGAAAGAACTAAAGATTATCAAGATCAGATCAGATAGAGGCACAGAGTTTCTAAATGAAGTGATCAGAACTTATTGTGAAGAAAATAGAGTATTACATCAATTATTGATGACGGTTAAAATATACCTATGTATGTCATCAATTATAACCTTAAATCGGGGTTAATTATATATATTTCGTATTAAATCACTTGTTTATATGTATTATTTAATGTTAAGTGATTATTAATATGATTTTTGGTATTTAGCCGTTTTTATTATTAAAGAGCAATTAATTGTGTGATAAATACTGATTTTTGCAGATCATAACGAATCGGGAAGATAATTATCACGCAATCGAGAATCTCAAGATAAAAGAGAAGGAAATCGGAGCATTGAAGAAAAGATTAATCAGATCAATTCTAAAGCATGGAGTGGGGAACAAGTCAGAAAAAGCGGAGTGAAAACGCGTAACAAGGGAAGGCTCGGTCGACGGAGCCTAGCCATTCGGTCGACCGAGCGTGTAGGTTCGGTCACCCGAGCTTAATTTGATAAATGCATGTCAATCTTCTGGATTCTCCCTATGTCGGCTACAACTCCTATATAAACAGCAGCCACGATGCTGAGAAAAACACACCACTACAACATAAAACAATTTATACAATTTGAGTTTTTAAGTTTAAGTTTTCTTTTCTTTTCTTTATGTTCGTTCATTGTGGATTCATTGGATTCTCCGGTTGGGGAGCGCATTAAAGAGTGGGAGTCACTCTCGTCCTCGAGGGTATGACTATTCAATTATGCAATCTTTATTCGTAGATCTGATGTATTTTATTATGGAGTAGTTTTTCTTGTATTGATTGCGTGATGTAGATTACTTTACGAACCCATATGTTTAGGTTAGAAACGTTAAGAAGTAATCATGATTTGTTCCGACTACGTAAGCGTGTTCGATCGACCGAGACATGTCATTCGGTCGCCGAGTCTTTGTCGTTCGGTCGACCCGGCGTGGTGATGTGTAGGGGCAATATTATGATCGGCCGACTACGTCGATTCTCTCGAATTGGAATTAAAGCGAGTAATTAAACCTGATCAACTTAATTATTTGTCATCATAATTTAACATGAAACTCAAAAAGTGATTGTTACTTAGGATATAGATTGAATCGGCATCTAAGAAGTACGCCTTACCCTAGGAATGTTGCTTAGATGAGGTTACGGTTTATACCGGCATCCCTAGTTTCGTAATTGTGTCAGAAATTATATGAGATGGAGGCATTAAAAAGCGAAGTCACGTAATGGAGGCACGATGATTTAGAGGGCCTAACCGAGCTAAATCTACCTTGGGGATGACTCCGTAGTCATAATAATTAATCTTTAACGTTTGTTTTGTCTCGTTATCATCCTAATTCACATGGGGAGTTATAATCTACTAGCGTAATCAATACTATTTGTTTAGATAATATCAACCGTATTATCCGTGTTTTAGTAGTCTTTAGTCTGTCTTTGTGGTCTTTTGTGTCTTGTGGTTGTCACTATTTTATTTACTGCATTTAGTTGGTCATAGACCGCCCTTTCAATTTAGTTCTAATAGGATAAAGTTGTGTTTTATTTGTGCCGAGTCTCTGTGGGATCGACCTCGACTCTATCTAGCTATACTACAATTGAACCTAGTTCTCTTGCTAGTGTGTTAGTAGGCATCGAGTTAATAATTTAACTTGACCTCAATCAAGTTTTTGGCGCCGTTGCCGGGGACTCGAGTCATTAAATTAAGATATAGCTTATTTTGTTAGAACTGGATTCGTGAATATTCTGTGAATAAGAGTCTGTATATTAAATAGTGTCATAAAAAAAAAAAAAAAAAATAAAAAAGAGAGTTCGGTCGACCGAACCACAGTTCTCGGTCGACCGAGAATTTATTTTCTTTTCTGTTTCTGTTCTGTATTAGTTTTATAATATTCTGCTTCTGTTTTATTTACATTTTCTTTTCTCAAACTTATTTCGAGTCTGTTTTAGTTTTATTTAGTTAGTTAAAGGCCTAGCCTTTACTAGTGATTAATTGTTTTATTGTTGTTTATTATTTTATAGTACGCTACTCGGAAATCAAGGGAACCGCTTGAGCCTTATAATCCTGAGATAGAAAAATTTGCAAGGCGAAATAGGAAGTTAGCTAGGGAACTGGCTAAGCAAGGATAAGAGGATCCAAATCTTGAGGAAAGTGAGCAAGGAGTGGAAGAAGGATATACAACCGATCATTCTGAACATTCTGAATCTGAAGCAGAAATGGAAGGAAATCCGGTCAATCCAAACGAGGTACCTAATCCTGTTATTAATCCTGTTATTAATAATGCCAATAATGTGAATCTTAATGCTAATAATGGAAACCAAGCCCTAGCTCAAGGAGCGAGGCGAACTCTGCAAAGTTATGCAACGCCCACTATTGAGCAATTCATTCCCGCTATCGTAGCACCGCAAGATGCTGCGGAAGTCTATCACCCTAGGCCTAATGTAATTCAAATGGTGACCAACTATTCTACTTTTCATGGAATTCAGAACGAGGATCCTGGTGTTCACGTGATGAATTTCTTGGAAATCATTAGCACAGTGAAACCAGAATTAATCCCGGAGGGGAACATTCGTCTTAAGCTTTTCCCTTTCACTTTGAAAGATAAAGCTAAGCAATGGCTTCTCTCTTTAGAGGCTGGATCTATCACTACTTGGGAACAATTGTTGCAAAAATTCATGAATAAGTATTTTCCTTCGAAAAACCTTTAAGTTACGCCAAGACATCCTAGGATTTAAGCAACAACCTGGGAGAGTTTTGATCAAGCTTGGGAGGCGTTTCAAGGAAGCTATGAGGAAGTGTCCTCATCATGACATCTCTCTTTGGCTTTTAATGCAAACTTTTACCATGGGTTGAGAGAGACGGAGAAAATTAGAGTAGACGCCTCCAAAGAATGGAGCGTTTGTTCTTTATCTCTGAGGAGGCACAAGGAAGATGGAGCAAATAGCGATGAATAGCCAATGGGGAAGCAATGACATAGCTATTGTGAAGATGGTCACGACATATTTGATGAAAGTGCATCTACCAAAATCTTAGAACAACTTTCTCATTATCAACAATAAGGTAGATGGGATGCAAGAGAGGATGACAAGAGTAGAGAAAGGGGCTGGAATCGAGGTAGCTCCTCAAAGTGAGAATGCTGGTACTGAAGAAGCCAATTATATCGGGGGAGGGTACAGGCCTAATCATAACCATCCTGGATTCCGATATAGTGACATTAATGCAGGAGAAAGGCCTAAACCGCCTACCACTTATGTACCACAGCAAACTAAAACTTTTGGTTGGGAAGCTGTGATAGAAAAACTGAGCAATGTCGTCACTGACAATATGGGACAACTTTCAAAATCTATGGCTGATTTAGCCACTAACTTTAGCCAATATTGTCAGAAGACCGATGCTAAGGTGACCAATCAAGAAGCTCTAGTCCAAAACCTCACGCACCAGATAGGACAACTAGCTGAGCAAGTCTCAACTAGACCTCCTGGAGGGTTGCCAAGCAACACTGAGAAGAACCCTAAGAATTTGAATGCGATCATGACAAGAAGTGGAAAAGAGGTAACTCCACCATCCTTGCAAGAGAAAGAGAAAATCACAAAGAATAAGGATGGTGAACCAAGCAATGAGACTAATACTTCCGAGTCTTTGCCTAAGCAAAGAACGTATAAAGAACCTCTTGGCCACAGAGAGTTGAACTTTACGATAACAAGTATCCAATTTTCACTGATGTCGATCCTTCAACTCTACCCTATCCTCCACCAAAGCCGAAGCCTAAGTTTGATAATAAGAGGTATAAGAAGTTCGTGGATATGTTTAGTAAGTTACAAATTAATATACCCCTAGTTGAAGCACTAGTTGAAATGCCTGAGTACACCAAGTTTTTAAAAGACGCCGTCTCAACTAAAAGGAAACTTCTAGATTTAGAGACCATATGCCTTAATGAGGAGTGCTCAGCCATTCTTCAACATAAGTTACCCCCAAATGCAAAGATCCGGGAAGCTTTCTCATTCCCTGCACCATAGGTAACATATGTTTAAACAATGCTTTGTGTGATCTAGGAGCTAGCGTGAACCTGATGCCACTATCTATTTTTCGGAAGCTAGGCATGAAAGATCTTAAGAAGACCTCAATCACACTGCAATTAGTTGACCATTCTGTCAAAGAACCGTGCGGAGTGGTTGAGGATATGCTAGTAAGAGTTGAAAAGTTTGAATTTCCTGTCGACTTTGTGGTATTAGATATGGAAGCTAACTACGAAGTGCCCTTGATATTAGGGAGACCTTTCATGGCAAATAGTAGAACGCTAATTGATGTTTACAAGGGTGAGTTAGTGTTAAGAGTGAATGAAGAGAGAGTTGCATTCAATGTCTTCGACACTATGAAGCAACCTGATGATGGAGAGGATGCATGTTTTATGTTAGATTCCATTGATAGGATCGTTCAAGAATTTCAACAACATGAAAGTATAAAGGATTTCTTGGATGCTGTCTTGGAAGAAGAAGATGAAGTCAAGTACGTAAGTAGTGAGGAGGAGAAGATGATATGGCCAAGATGTAGTAGAGGGACCCCTAGGCCTGTAGAGGAAGTAAGTGCTGCGGAGATTGAAAGATTCTATCATAGACCAACGTGGCATAAGTACTTCGAACTCAAACTCACTGGTCAAAAGTTGAAAACCTCTTTGGAAGAACCTCCCACAAATTTGACTCTAAAACCTCTTCCTGCAAATTTGAAGTATGTATTTCTTCAAGATGAGACTTTGCCACTAATTATATCTTCTTCCTTGACGGACTTACAAGAGGAGAAACTAATGTGAGTTTTGAGAGTGTACCGCGGAGCATTTGGATGGACCATAGCTGACGTTAAGGGCATTAGTCCTAGCATATGTATGCACAAGATCTCCGTGGACCCTGAAAAGAAAGCGGTTGCACAACCTCAGAGGCGTTTAACCCCACAATTAAAGGAAGTGGTTAGGGATAAGGTTATAAAAATGTTAGAAATGGGAATTATATTTCCGATTGCTGATAGCGAATGGGTAAGCCCTATCCATGTAGTTCCCAAAAAGGGAGGATTGAAGGTGCAAGCCAATGAGTTGAATGAGTTAATTCCTGTGAGGCTAATCACCGGTCATCGAGTATGCATAGACTTTAGGAAACTAAATGATGCGACTCATAAGGACCATTTTCCTCTTCCTTTTATCGATCAAATGCTCGAGAGACTGAGCGGGCATGCTTTCTATTGTTTTCTTGACGGGTATTCGGGATACTATCAAATCCACACCTCGCCCGAAGATCGTGAGAAAATAACGTTTACATGCCCATATGGGACATTTGCGTATAATCGAATGCCATTTGGATTGTGTAACGCCCCCGCGACATTTCAACGATGTATGATGTCATTATTTGCGGATATGGTGGAAGACTTCTTGGAAATCTTTATGGATGATTTCTCTGTGTTTGGAGACGATTTCGATTCATGTCTCACACATCTAGCACAAGTGTTGAAGAGATGTGATGAGACGAATCTTGTGCTGAACTGGGAGAAATGTCATTTGATGGTTACGGAAGGTATAGTACTAGGCCACCGCATATCAAAGAACGGTATAGAGGTGGATAGAGCCAAAGTTGAGGTGATCGAGAAACTACCTCCACCTACTAATCTTAAAACTTTGCGAGGTTTTTTAGGCCACGCCGGATTTTATTGTAGGTTTATCAAGGAATTTTCCCTAATCTCTAGACCTCTTACCGAATTATTGGCCAAGGATGCGCCATTTGTGTTTTCTAATGAGTGCATAAAAGCTTTCAATGAAATAAAAAGTAGATCGATCGCACCCGTTCGTCGCACGGATTGGGATCTTCCGTTTGAGCTGATGTGTGATGCAAGTGATACTGCTGTTGGCGCCACTTTGGGTCAAAGAAAAGATAAGATCTTTAGGCCGATTTATTATGCAATCCGGACTTTGAATGCTGCCCAAAGAAATTACGCCACAACGGAGAAGGAACTTTTGGCCGTTATCTTTGCTTTTGACAAGTTTAGATCTTACTTAGTGGGATCTAAAGTCACTGTGTGGACTGACCATGCGGCTCTTAAGTATCTCCTAGCAAAGCAAGATTCAAAGCCTAGATTGTTGAGATGGATTCTACTGCTGCAAGAATTTGACGTAGAAATCCGAGATAAGAAAGGAAGTGAGAACGTGGTGGCCGATCATCTATCGCGCTTACAATTAGAGGATGGTGAGGAATTACGAGATAGGAGAATCTTTTCCGATGAACAACTTTTCTCCATCACCACCATCATCGGGGACATGATGAGCGTGTTGTAGTTTTTCGTGAATAGAGGTTGTGAAGGAGAAGAAGCAACCATGGTTTAGTTTGTTTGTTAATTATCTATCCGCAAAGTACCTACCACCAAATCTCCTTTGCCCAAGAAAGGAAAAAATTCTTTAAAGATCTTAGACACTATTATTGGGATGATCCTTATTTGTTTAAGCTAGGATCGATAATGTTTTCGAAGGTGTGTGCGGAGGAAGAGTATAATAATATCCTGAAGCATTGTCATTCTTATGAAGTTGGAGGACACTACGGGGAGATAAAGCTCATGCCAAGGTCCTCCAATGCGGTTTTTATTGGCCGACATTGTTTAAGGATGCACACCAATATGCAAAAGCATGTCATGCTTGTCAAATGACAGGAAATATTTCACGGAGGAATGAGATGCCACTTAAGAGCATCTTAAAAGTAGAACTTTTTGACGTTTGGGGAATAGATTTCGTTGGACCCTTCACTTCATCATTATCTAACCGCTACATCTTAGTTGTTGTTGATTATGTTTCCAAATGGGTTGAGGCCATTGCTTCCCCTACTAACGATGCTAGGGTTGTGGTTAGATTCTTGAAAAAGAATATTTTTACAAGGTTTGGGACGCTTAGGGCGATTATAAGCGACAATGGTAGTCATTTTTGTAATAAACCTTTTGAAAGGTCGATGATTAAGTATGGGGTTCGACATAAGCTAGCCACCGATATCACCCCAGACTAGTGGACGGTAGAACTTACCAATCGAGAGATAAAGCGTATCTAGAGAAAAGCGTCAATACGACTAGGAAGGATTGGTCGTTACGTTTAGACGACGCTTTATGGGCTTATAGGATGCATATAAAACCTCGATTGGAATGTCACCGTATAGGATTGTTTTTGGAAAGGCATGTCATCTACCTGTGGAGGCCGAGCACCGGGCCATGTGGGCAACAAGGATGCTAAATTTTGATGATACGTTGGCGGTGAGAAGAGGATGTTAGAATTAACTCGCTGGAGGAGTTTCGTTTAGAGGCATACGAGAATGCCAAGATTTTCAAGGAGCGCACGAAGAAGTTCCATGACAAGAAAATTCTCGGAGAGGACCTTTCAAGAGGGTGATCGGTTCTCTTGTACAACTCGCGCTTAAGACTCTTCCCGGGTAAGTTGAAATCAAGATGGTGTGGCCCATTTCAAGTACAAACAAGTCTTTCCTTCCAGAGCGGTGGAGCTATTCAATTTTAAAGGCGGGTCAGATTTGTGGTCAATGGACATCGTGTGAAGCATTATCAAGGGCTTCCACTGATGATCTTTGAGGAGGAGGTTTTGTACCTCGATGACCTGTCTATGAATAAACCATCTTGAATCGAGTCGAGCTAGCAACTATAAATTTAGAACTACTACCTATAACTATCTTTTTCGTTTTCTTTTTAATAAAGTAGCATGCGCCTATCACGGTTTTTTTTTTCATCTCGCCATGTTCGAGTCTAAGTTCGGAATAAACGAGGTTTTTCCTTGATAGCCGTCATGTGAGTTTTTATTTAGGTTTGAATCCTTTTTTTGGTATTGTCCATGGCGGTATAAAGTAAAGTGGCTTAAAGCTGCTTTTAGATATCTATATCTAATTATCGCCACATTATTTTATAACCATAGACATGGTATTTGACGATTTCGTGGAGCTTGTTTGTTTATACAGGATGTATGTCATGTCTCATCCACGATGTGCCGATGATTACTCCGATATTGTTTCTTTACTTGGGAGCCGTTTCCAGAGCTAAGTCTTTCATCTTGAACTCTCATTTATTTTTGTCATTGAGGACAATGCCATGTTTAAGTGGGGGGCAAGGGACTTAGCTATATGTTGAAAATATATGTTGAAAAAGTCAAGGGGAACGGAATACTGAGACAATATTGAGCCAAATTTAAAAAAATTTATGGATAAACGCCAAGTTGTTTAACTCGTACCCTTAAACTTGTGAAGCTCTTATACTTAGAATTGATAGGAAAGGAACCAAGTTGCGTTGAGAAATATATTCTAGGAAGTCGGTACGTGGTCATATTATACTTTTTTAGCGATAAATTGTTAGTAAACTTAAGGATATTCATGCCAACAATTGCAAGTAGTTAGGTATTGTTCAATTACTCAACATGTGAATCGCTTAGTACCGCATGACGGTTAATGAGTTTAGTTAGTTATAATAATTGAAAGAAGTATGTGTACATTGCGATGATAATTGGATATGAGGACCTAATGTCGATATTTGTCGATCGATCTAAAAAATAAAAAAATAAAATAAAATTATTAAACGTCGGCGAGAGACCTCGTTCGATTAGACCGAGGAATTTATAATTTTTGTTTTGTTCTTATTATTCTGTACCACGGTTTACTGATGTTTAATCGTAAGTCGATAGCGACATGGAAACCATGTTGAAAAATCAGTTAGGTTTTGTTTTTTGTTTTGCGAAACCAGTTGTGCAATACTCATCTCATAAGTGTGCGATAATCATTTGGAATAAAAGGTTCCACGTGAATTAATTGCGATCTTCTAGCCAACAAAAGCGGAGTAATAAGCTTGGGGACGAATCTGCTTACTGTGTTTTGACAATGCATTAAAACACTGGGCTTGTAGTAACATTACCAAAGTAGCCCGGTTAATATCGGCGCTTGTGGTAATATTCGATGCTATGCTTAATCTAAGATATGGGGATACTCTATGAAAAGTTTTCTTCCTTGAGATTAGTAGTATTGAAAAATATGCAAAATTGAAAAAAAAAAATTCAAATTTTTAGAGGCTTTGAGTAGTACTCGGTCTCCGAGTCCAAAAACCCTATAGATACGCTCTTGCTTATTGTTCTAGTGCTTTAACCATTGCGAGGCATAAGAAGTATGAATGCTGATGTTGGTGAATTTTGATATGAAGTCTGCATAAGCTCTAATATTGCTACATTTATATAAAACCAATGCACATGCACACAATCACTTCGATTCATAGCGAGTAGTGAATAAAGCTTATCTTATGAGCATGACTGGTATGAGTTGACTCGGGTTTCTTGTGTAAGTATGAGTTGACCACGGAAAATGTTGTCTTGGGGAATGACTTATTGATGCTTTGTTCGGGACGAAGCAAAGTTTAAGTGGGGGGCATTTTGATGATGGTTAAAATATACCTATATATGTCATCAATTATAACCTTAAATTGGGGTTAATTATATATATTTCGTATTAAATCACTTGTTTATATGTATTATTTAATGTTAAGTGATTATTAATATGATTTTTGGTATTTAGCCGTTTTTATTATTAAAGAGCAATTAATTGTATGATAAATACTGATTTTTGCAGATCATAACGAATCGGGAAGATAATTATCACACAATCGAGAAATCTCAAGATAAAAGAGAAGGAAATCGGAGCATTGACGAAAAGATTAATCAGATCAATTCAAAAGCATGGAGTGGGGAACAAGTAAGAAAAAGCGGAGTGAAAACGCGTAACAAGGGAAGGCTCGGTCGACCGAGCCTAGCCATTCGGTCGACCGAGCGTGTAGGTTCGGTCACCCGAGCCTAATTTGATAAATGCATGTCAATCTTCCGATTCTCCCTATGTCGGCTACAACTCTATATAAACAAAGCGACCACGATCTTTGAGAAAAACACACCACTACAATACAAAACAATTTATACAATTTGAGTTTTTAAGTTTTAGTTTTCTTTTCTTTTCTTTATGTTCGTTCATTGTCGATTCATTTGATTCTCCGGTTGGGGAGCGCATTAAAGAGTGGGAGTCACTTTCGTCCTCGAGGGTATGACTATTCAATTATGCAATCTTTATTCGTAGATTTGATGTATTTTATTATGGAGTAGTTTTTCTTGTATTGATTGTGTGATGTAGATTACTTTACGAGCCCATATGTTTAGGTTAGAAATGTTAAGAAGGAATCATGATTTGTTCCGACACAGAACTATGTTCGGTCGACCGAGACATGTCATTCGGTCGCCCGAGTGCTGTCGTTCGGTCGACCGAGCGTGGGGATGTGTAGGGGCAATATTATGATCGGCTTCGACTACGTCAGATTCTCTGAATTGGAATTAAAACGAGTAATTAAACCTGATCAACTTAATTATTTGTCATCATAATTTAACATGAAACTCAAAAAGTGATTGTTACTTAGGATATAGATTCAATCGGCATCTAAGAAGTACGCCTTACCCTAGGAATGTTGCTTAGATGAGGTTACGGTTTATACCGGCATCCCTAGTTTTGTAATTGTGTCAGAAATTATATGAGATGGAGGCATTAAAAAGCGAAGTCACGTAATGGAGGCACGATGATTTAGAGGGCCTAACCGGAGCTAAATCTACCTTAGGGGATGACTCCCGTAGTCATAATAATTAATCTTTAAAGTTTGTTTTGTCTCGTTATCATCCTAATTCACATGGGGGAGTTATAATCTACTAGCGTAATCAATACTATTTGTTTAGATAATATCAACCGTATTATCCGTGTTTTAGTAGTCTTTAGTCTGTCTTTGTGGTCTTTTGTGTCTTGTGGTTGTCACTATTTTATTTACTGCATTTAGTTGGTCATAGACCGCCCTTTCAATTTAGTTCTAATAGGATAAAGTTGAGTTTTATTTGTGCCGAGTCTCTGTGGGATCGACCACGACTCTATCTAGCTATACTACAATTGAACCTAGTTCTCTTGCTAGTGTGTTAGTAGGCATCGAGTTAATAATTTAACTTGACCTCAATCAATTATCTGCTGCAGGAACTCCACAACAAAATGGTGTGGCAGAAAGAAGAAACTGAACACTCAAAGAGGCAGTCAGAACAATGATTGCAGAAGCATGCCTACCAAAGAGGTTTTGGGTCAAGCAAAACAAACACGACATGCTATATATGAAGCAGATCAATCATCAACAAACATCATAGAATGACTCCGTATGAGATATGGAATGGAAGAAAACCTAACATTTCACACTTACACATGTTTGGATCTAAATGTTTTATTTTGAACAGGAATCAGTTACACACTTTTGATGAAAAAGCTGATGAAGCAATCATTATGGGATACTCAGACACCAGCAAGGCATTCAGAGTTCTCAACTAAAGAACATTGGTGATTGAAGAATCATTACATGTATTATTTGATGAACCAAACACAAATGGTGAAAGTCTACAAGATCAAGACGAAGAAGAAACACAAAGGGAAGTATATACAAATACTACCATACCAGCTACCATTCTAAATCATGATTTTGAAAATCAAAATGAGCCACATGTCAACACAATAGAAGAAGCGCCAGAACTTGAAGCTCATGCACAACCTGAAGGTGTAGAAGCACCAAGTGAAGAACAACTTCAACCTGACCTCAATTGGCTAAGAGATCATCCTGAAGAACAAGTAATTGGAGACTTTCACACAGGGGTTAGAACCAGAAGACAACTGGAGCATATGCTAACGTGTTTTCAATCACAAGTGGAACCCAAGACAATAGATGATGCAATTCAAGATGCAGACTGGATTACAGCGATGAAAGAAAAACTAAATGAATTTGAAAGAAATGGAGTCTGGGAACTTGTCGACAGACCAGACACAGCCAACATCATTGGAACAAAATGGGTATTCAGAAACAAGATGAATGAGCAAGGAACATTTGTCCAAAAAAAAAAAGCAAGGATAGTTGCAAAAGGCTACTCTCAAGCAGAAGGAATAGATTATGATGATACATTTGCACCAGTGGCAAGGCTGGAGGCAATCAGACTCTTTCTAGATTTTGCTGCATACAAAGACTTCAAAGTCTATCAAATGGATGTCAAGAGTGTATTTTTGAATGGACTTTTGGAAGAAGAAGTATATGTGGAACAACCTCCTGGTTTTCAACTCAAAGGAAAAGAAGATAAAGTATACAAGCTCAAGAAGGCTCTGTATGGACTCAAACAGGCACCCAGAGCTTGGTATGAAACACTATCCCAATTTCTGATCAAGAATGGATTCAACAAAGGAACTATAGCTAAGACTCTGTTCAAATTAGAGGAAGGAACAAGCACATTACTAGTACAAATCTATGTTGATGACATAATCTTCGGATCAGAGGATGAAAAGCTGTGTGAGAAATTTGCAAATCTAATGAAGAGCAAATTTTAGATGAGCATGATGGGAGAATTAAATTACTTTCTTGGCCTTCAAGTGAAACAAATGAAGGATGGTATTTTTATCAGTCAAGCAAAGTATACAAAAGACTTAATACACAAGCATGGTATGGACACAAGTGGCACAAAATGTATATAGGAATCATTGGATCCCTACTATATCTAACTGCAAGCAAACAAGACATAGCATTTTCAGTGGGACTATGTACCAGATTTCAAGCTCAACCAAAAGAATCTCATCTTCTAGCAGACAAAAGAATAATCAAATACCTGAAGAACACCATCAATGTTGGAATTTGGTATCCAAAAGATGGAGGATTCAAGTTGACATCATATTCAGACTCTGACTATGCTGAATGCAAGATAGATAGAAAAAGCACTTCCGGAACATGCCAGATGCTAGGCACCAGACTAGTCTATTGGTTCAGTAAAAAGCAAAACTCCATATCAACATCAATAGCTGAAGTAGAATATATAGCAGCAGGCAGTTGTTGTACACAAGTACTATGGATTAGACAACAGCTAAGGGATTATGGAGTGGAGGAGAAGACTATTCCAATCATGTGTGACAACACAAGTGCCATATCTATCATTGAAAACCCAGTGTTGCACTCAAGAACAAAGCACATTGATGTGAGACATCATCATGTTGAGAAAGGAGATGTTATTTTAAGATACATACCCACTGAAGATCAATTAGCTGACATCTTCACTAAACCACTCAGTCATGAAAGATTTAGCATGCTGAGAACTGAGCTGGGAATGATTGAAATTGACTAAGTACCAAATAGCGGCTAACTGGAGTAATCAGCTAAGTGACTTCACCAGCTGATCAACCCTTTTCCATTACAGGAGATGTAGTAGGTAAGGCACTAGTACTCTGCGAAGTTAACTTAACTGATTGTTAGGAACAGTTGAATAAAGAAGCTTAGTGAAAAATCCACTACACCGGCTAAGTGACCAGCAAAAGCACTCCACCAAAATGAAGATTGGTGTTATGGGAAAATTAAAGTGTGAACCAAATCAACTTCTATACACGTGGAGAATAAGGATGATATGGAGGATTATACTATGAAAGATTACACACGTGGAGATCAATTTACAATCATGGAGGTAACCATATTACTCTTCGAATTACAAACACCTCGATTCCAGGAATCTATCATTACTTACTTCAATCCACTCCCCCACTACACTCAAATATCGGGATTTATATACATAAATCACGCCTTTACGTCATAAAATCCTTCCATATTCAACCAAGTTCACACTACCCAAATCATCCTATATAAACGACACTTAAAGGTTTCTCAGAAATCTTTACGCTCATTTACAAATTATAAACCTCCTTTCTTCCCTTGAAAGATCGAAACTTTTTGATATATCAATCACATTCAACAATGGCTTCATCCTCTACAATATCGGCCACAGAAAGATTCTATGAAAAATCGATCATCACTGGATCATTTTTCAAACCGGAACCCCACATTTCCTTCTGTGACAATGATGCACAAGCACAACGCTTGGTTGATTGTTGTTCAAATCTGGGGTTAATGAGCTTCCTAAATCCCCAATCAATGGAATTTGCTATGAAAATCTGATTGCATTCTGGAAGAATGCTAAGTTTGTGCCCAGCACAAAGAAGACTGACATCGATTGCATAAAGAGTTCAATCTTTGGGAAAGAAGTAGTCATTATGCCTAGTCTTCTCAATAGATTCCTACACCTACCTATGATAGGTCCGGCTAATGTAAAATTTGTTCATATTAACATCAAGACCTTCTGGGATGAGATAGCCAAAAATCCCAAGAAGAACAGCAAAACCTACAACCTCCCTCGATCAGCACTCAAACTTCCCTTTGCTGAATTTGCACCGGTTATCACCAAGAACATCGAAAGCCGAAAAGGGTCAATGGAAAACTTGACTGAGTTACGAGTCAAACTAATGGCAATCATATATCAATGTATTAACTTTGAGTGGGCAACATTTTTGTTCAACAGGTTAAAAGACCAGATTCAAAAGAAGATTGATCTGTCAATTACAGCACCAAGCAAGGGTTTGCAGAACAAAGGTGATTTCTGGGAAAGGAAATCATATGGGTTCCCCCTTCAACACCTGTTTGACATGATGAAAGTGAAACCCACAAACTTGCAAGATCCACACAAGTCCAAGGTAATGTTTACCTACATCAAAGCATCAATGAAACCCAAACCCACTAAAGGGAGAAAAGGAAACAAAATGAACACAGCAGATCAGGAATGGGATGAAGAACTAGATCCCAAAAGGCGCAAGAGAGCACTCCAGTAACTAGTACCAGCAATTTGAACGAGACTGTGGTAATCAGAGATGATACAATACCTGAGGAAGAGAAACAACAAGAGGACATCACCTATCTGGAAGAAGGTGAGGAAGGCTATGTTCTCACTCCATCTGAAGAAGAAGATATGGATGAAGAAGAAGCTGAGACAGAGGATGAATAGTCAGAAAGTGACCATCTTGAAGATAATCTAGAAACCATGGAGATATCTGATGATGATCTAACTCTTCAAGAGGTACTTTTCAAAAGCCTCAGCAAAGTTGACAAACAGCCGAGTGAGCTAGCTGATCAAACTCACTTTGCTAAACTTGTCAACACCCCCACTATTGATCAAGGGGGAATACCAGCAGAAGAAATCAAGTCTTCAGCTCATAGAGAAGACAACCTACCATCTTCAGCAGATGGAGAGGCAAGCATCCCCCAGCAACTTCTTAATGACCCTGAAGTTGAAGAGAAAGGAAGAGAAGAAGAGGCAGAAAAAGAAAGTTAGAAAGACGAAGAGAAAGAGGAAGAAGATGAGGTGGATCCAGAGCAGGAGAGAGGTGAAGAAGATGAAGATATTGCAGTGACACCAGAGGAGGTTGATCCCGAAAGAATCTTCAATCTGGACATCCAACCACTGATTGTAGACATGGAGAAGCAATATCATAGCAGGCAAAACCTGAAAGCTGCTTTAAGGAGTGAAGCAACCTCCATAAACCACAAAATTGAAGCCCTCATCAGTCACATCAAAATGCAAGATGAGGTAATGAAAAAATAGGGAAACTTGCTCTGCAACTTACAGCAACTCATCCCTTACCATGTCCAAACCAACCTTGAGTTTCATGCTGACAAGGTTGATAACACTCTCAAACCTCTGGTGGACACTCTAAATGCTCACACTCATCAAATTCAACATCTAGATGAGATTATGGAATTTTCTGGCCAGCAACTCAACACTCTGATAAACATCAATACGGCCAACAACAAAATTCTGGAGCAAAGGTATGGTCCACTCCCTGAGTCTGAAGAAACAAATGCAATCTTGAAGCACGTTTTGGTGCTGCCAAAAAGGGAGAAGGAAGCTCAAAGCCTGAGAGCTCCAGTGGAAAGAAGGCAAGCCCAACTGATAAGGGCAAGGGCATCAAAGGTAAAGACATCAGGTTTGAAGAAAAGAAGAAGTAGCTCTTCCTGTTTAACTGAAATAATTGAATTCAATTTGCCTTTGTTTTCTTAAAAAGATGTAATATCTTATTGCCCTCAAATTGATGAATAAATTTTTTGAGTTTTTTACTCTGTTAATTATTATGAAAAATTCGTTATACTTATGTTTAGGCTCATGAGGGTTTTGGTATCATCAAAAAGAGGGAAATTGTTAGGAACATTTTATTATGTTTTGATGATGGCCATACTAGCTGTTATAGCAAGCTTGAAATAAGTTAGAACACTCTGTATAGTCTTTACTTAGAGTCTGACATGTTGTATAAGTTGAGTCAGACAAGTATTGTACTAGTTGGTAGGACTGCAAAGCAAGAACAGACTTTCGGCAGAGTGAAGCCAGCTAAGCACCAGCAGAGAAGCAATGAAGACATCATGGTCTGACTTATAACCAAGGAAGTCTGTGATGACCTTGGATAAGTCTAAGTTATGTTTTAAGTGATTAAGCTCAATGTTTAAATATGGTGTACATTGATCTCACCCAAATCAAGGATCAGTGAAGTACAAGGATTCTCCTTGAACTGAAAGAATAAAGGAAACAATGAATCGGTAAAGTAAACTGACTTTCGGCTGAGTGAAGACAAAGTAGTGAAGGAAGATCTAAGCGCCAAAGTCAGATGGGTCACTTGACCGTTCAAAGAACGGCTGAGTAAACCTTACTCGATCAGATTATTGAAATATGGAGAAGATACAGAAGATCAAGCATTAAATGCACAATTAATAGAGGATCAATCAAGGACGGATTTTCTGGTAAACGTTTGAAGAAAAATCCGATCACTAAAATAAAGGAGAATATAATTAAGGGGGAATCAAGAATAAAATCAAGGATTATTCCCCTCATTAATATAGCAAACGGATGGAAATTCAAATCAAGGATAATCAAGGCTATAAATAGAGGTCATTGACAGAAAACAAAGTGGGCAAGAACGATAAATCTGAGCAAAAACTCTGTCAAAGTAAAAATCCTTCTATCTGCGCTTAAAGGAAAAACATCTAGTGATCAACTCAAAACTGAGAGCTACAATTCAAACATCAAGCATTGAGATTGATCAACAAGTTTGTGAATCCAATTCACATCAGTCAAGCAACTGAATCAGAGTCATCTGAGAAGGAGTTGTGTTTGTGATATTTCTTTGAAGGATTTGATCCCAGGAGTAGTGAAAGAGACTGAGTCACTGAAGCTGTCGCAGTCAAGGAGTGATAGTCTTGTAGATTATGAAGCTTGTGAAGTCATGGACAATTGTACTATTATATCTGTGAAAACAATAGTGAATTCCTCCGATCATCACAGGAGAAGAATGGATTAAGGGATTACACCACCCTGAACCACTATAAGCCTTGTGTCAATTTACTTTCTGCAATTTACCTTATTGCATTCATTTAATTGCTTATATTATATCATATATTTGTGATTTCTTAAACAACTTTGAAATAACATAGTAAGGAGGGACTTATCCGCTGCCCAAAAGCTTTTAAGTACAAGAGAAGTTTTTGAAACTCCACTATAGTCATTCACCCCCCTCTGACTATAGTTTTACCCTTCTCTGGGAACAACACCTTCAGACTCAGGTGAACTGCATGAACCCTAAATCAGGCCGGGCGGACTTGGGGACCGAGTACTACTCAGAGGTCCTCGATGTTTTTTAATTTTGTGCGAGAGCCGTACGTTTTTCGTACTAATTTGCTTCCCTCCTGCCTTATGCATTTTGCATTGATTTCATTTTTCTGGAAGATTTTCTATCTAGTTTTTTCTTTTAATCTCACTCACTCACAAGCCCGTTTAATCATATTTTACCTTTTTTGGTGTTGAACATGCTTCCCTCATCCTGCAACAATCAGTTAAAGTATATCCACAGATAAGTAATGATTCCCGGTTAAAATACCTCATCATCTCATCTCAAACACTTCTCACTCAGATTACGTCTCAAATAATTTATTGCAAAAGTAAAATGATGATTAATATGTCACTACTTCATGTCACACAACCCATGATCATTCATCCATACTTAATTGAATATGCTAGTATATAACTTCAAATCATTCTTGGGCTCTTTTTCTACCGATTCCGTACTCAGGAAGTTCATAGGCAAGCTAAAAATAGTGTACAATTTTAAAAATTACCCCTTCTAAGATAAGGCCATCATTACTCCTTACTTATTCTAGACATTGTTCCCAATGAACTAGAAGTAAAGGAGAAAAGAGAAAAAGGACTTAGGTCCAGAAATTGGTTGCTGAGTGAAGTACGAAATACAGAACATAACCATCGTGAATTAGTTCCAACGCTATCCATCATCCAAGTGTTAATCCACGCTTCAATAACTTTGAAAATCATGAGTATCATGCGAAGGGAAATGAGAAAATTAGGTGGCGGTAATTGTGCTTACCAAAGGAATGTGCCAAAACATTTTAAGCCACTTTATTCCTTATTGACCTAAGAAAGATGCGATACGTTAATATGAAGATCACATTAGAATCGCTGAGGAAAAACCCACATATATTCTGAGTTGGGTGAAAAAAGATATATGTGATGAAATAACCTTCTCGATTGTCATGCTAATTTATTGCCTAAATACACAAAATCAAACAAAAACAAAGTATAGAAAATTTTCAAAAGGTAGTTCTGACTTTACAGTCGCCAGCTCGACTATACTTGTGGAGCTCTGTTGGTCCCTTGGAAAGGCTGACACAAGTTTAGAGGGGGGGGGGGTGAATAAACTTGTCACCAAAAACTAATCCTGAGCTGGAAAAGTCCCAGGAACTGAGTTTCTCTGAAACTCAAACTGATCCTCAGTTTTGTTCCTGTCCCTTTAACTTGTGCGGAGTTCAGTTAGCACAACTGAATATAAGTTATTACTGACTTATATTTAGTCTCGTTAACTGGAAGCGGATGAGACTAGCCTTTAGTGCAATAGATGTGTAAATAGAAAACTAGACCTTCTATGTATCAGTTTTGTGCTGTCTCAGTGTCTGGTGTTTGCTGAGAGATAATGCAATAAATAAAACAAACACAGATGCATAAAGTAAATCAACACATAGTTTGTTTATGGAAGTTCGGGTGGTGTAATCCCGCGTCGTCTCCCCTTCTCTGTGGCGTAGGAGGTATCACTAGAATAATGAGATAACGTTACAAAATCCTAGTACTATGACAGTCCTTCACGACACCCTAGTTTCACTGTCTACACAAAATGAAGAAAGGTGAGATTGCTCCCTTCACTCTGCAAACTGATCCTTTGGAGGTGGAATTGCTCCTTCACCAGCTCACCACTAATACCAACACACAGTCCTCAGACTGCACCAACAGCTGTAGCAACACCGTATGAAGAAAGGTAGAATTGCTCTCTTCAAACTATGCACAGCCAACCCTTTTTCACAAAGGTTAGGTTTAGAATTAATCAAGGATTAATTCAGTGAGCTGTCTGATTCTTCTGGATCTGACTTTGTAGCTCCAAGATGCCTTCTTTCCCCCCTTAATGGGTTACTGGATCTTTCTTTGAAGTCTTCAAGGCAATTTCGTTGGCTCCCCTTTTTCTAGATATATATGATCTGATTTTTATAGATCTGGATTTGGATCTTTGAATGTATGCTTGTAAAGCTCTTTTTCTGATCCTCCTCTATCTCTTTCTTGAGTGATTCTCTTGTGTATTTATAGGGGTGATGTGACGGTTACTAGCTCTTGTAGCCGTTACACTTGTCATTTTGCCAACGTTCATATGTACGATCTTTTGTCGTATTGATAGTTTAAATTCAATCAAGGCCTTAACTCAGTTTTCTACTCTTCTTCAAAACTGAGTACCTTGTTTACTTAATATCTGACTTTAATTGACTAAGTCAGAGTACACCATTCAGTTTCTTCTTTTCAGGTAGCTGATAATCTTTGTCCTTAAGATTATTCAGTTTTACATGATCTATAACTCGCCAGTCACCACAGACTTGCTCGAATCCTGATTTATAGTCACGACTTAATCATCTTCTAACTGATTTTGCCACCTCAGTTCTTCATTTCTCAACAACTGAGTCTGTGTCCCTCAGTTCTTCAGTCTTCTAGATAAGCCAACTGAGTCTGTGTCCCTCAGCGAACTTATCTTCTTCAGTTTTAGCATAACTGAGTTTGAACCCTCAGTTCTTCAAGTGCATATATAGTTTTCTTGTTATAACTCAGTTTCCTTGTTGTGACTCAGCTGTTCGCCTAGTTCATATTCTATTACAATGCTTGTCTGAAACAACCTATACAAGGTTCAGACTCTAGATAGAACTTATACATTTATTTCTAGACCATTTCTTGCTTCTTCTTTTATTATGCACTATAACAGTTAGTTACGACTTCATCATCATGGGTTGTAAGTGATTTGTCTAATTTTGTGACGAATCATCATCAAAACATAAATAATATTTCCAACAATTTCCCCATTTTTGATGATGTATCATAACCCTCCCTAATAGCATTAATGAAAGAATAGTGCAAGAAATCATAACAAAACATCTTAAGATAGCAAAATAGAACAGCCAAATTTATCACAAGATTCAAAATAGAACAGACTGAGTTACAAACTGAAATAGATTACATCTTTTCATTTTCCAGTGCCATTAATTTTTCACCTGCAAATATACTTCTTTTTGTCTCTAAAAGTCTTCTTTCTTTTCTTTCTTCAACTGATTCACCATCTCTTGGCTTAATTTCCAGATATTCATTCAGCAGTCTGTTTCCTTCTTCATTCTCTTGGTTTTTGAACTTGATCAGAATTTCTTTGAGTTCTTCTTCCATCAATTTCTCTTCTTCTTCTGAGATAAGATTTTCCTTCTCCTCTTTTCTTTCTGATTTCTTTTCAGTTTCCCCCTTTGTTTGTGTCTTCTTATCTGCCAACTTCTCAAGGAATTTGACACAGGTTACAAGCTTCTTTCTGATATTCAATACTGCTTTAACTGCGGCTTCCTCATCATCCTCAGTTCTTGTTTCTTTAAAGTCTCATTCGCAATCGACTCTTCAAGCGGACTATCAAGCGCTTCTTCATCAAGTTGAGTAGATAGTAGATCAAACATCTACTTATGCTGTCTTGATCTTCCATCGCTTATGCGGCATAAGCCTCTTGATTTTATTTGCATCCTCTCTCTTACAACTTCATCACCTACAGCTTCATCTTCCCCCTTGTTTGAAGATAAGCGAAAGCAATCTTCAAATAACTTACGTAGGGTGATGATGTTTGAGTATTTGTTCAAACCTGAATAATGTATCCTTCCAATTAATTCATGCATGTTGAACAGTTTCTCCTGTAGATTCTGTATTAAACATTCAATGAAATCCTTCAAAATTTCCAGTTTTTCTGCTTCAGTTTCTTGAGCCAGATGTTCTTCAATTTCTGATTTGCATGTGGGTGCCTCATGAGCTTGGGATGAAATGCTGGCCTCAGGATAATAAAAATGAACATCAGGAACTGTTAGTTCCTTTTCATACTCAGCCTGACAAAATTCTACATCTTCCACTGCTTCTCATTTCTCTTTAGTGTATTCCCCATACATGGTAGTGGGAAATTCACTTCCTTCAGATACTTCATCAGCTTCAACATCACTTTCATCATCAATATTAATTGCCACTTCAGGTTTGGTTTCCTTCATCTGAAGCCTGTTCCACAATCTTTTCTGTCTTCTTATAGTTCTATCATCCAGTTTTATGATCTCGCTTGAACTGGAGTCAGAAACTTCACTTTCTTCCTTGATGACTTTCCTTTTCTTTTTCTCGGTGGGCACAGATTCTTGTTCGACTTTTTCCTTTGTGGGTAAAGGGATGGAGAAGTAGTTTAGTATCCTTTGGATTAGATATGTAAATCTTTTTTATTGTAAATTTTTCTCCGATAGCTTCCTTTCCTTGTGCTTTTCCCTTTTCGTCTGAAATTTGCTTGATTAAGTGATTGAGAATGAACTTGTTCCAATCGAATCTCTCTTCGAACCAAATGGCATAGATCAACTTTAGTTTATCAGACGAAAGAGTGTAGAAGTTCCTTGCATGACAAATCACATTCTTGGTCAGAAGAAACGTCAAGAATGCAAATTCTGGTTTCTGCTGATAAATGGATCGAATAAAGTTCTTTTCATTCTTGTTGATTGCAGTGATGTTCCAAAGTTTGTTCTTTTCTTCATTTCCGAATGTGAAAGATGAAGAGCCTCCAATTATATCTAAATGGAACACCAGGGAAAGCAACTGTTCATCAACGGTGAAGCTTTTATCTTGAACAGTCGTTTTGAAGCTTTTTCCATCATTGATGATTTTGGCATTTTTGTAGAAGTCTCTGATGCCTTCTGGATTCATGGCAGTGACTTTTATATCAATTAAGTTTTCCAGTCCTCGAATCTTCTTGATCTTGTTCACAATCCGAATAGATGAAGTGGAGTTTGAGAATTTTTTACAGAATTCATCCAGACTTGTGGTGATTCCATCGTCAATGTTGTATCGCTCCATTGATTTTTGAGTTAAGAAAGCTTGAATGCTTGATTTTGGGTGAGCAGGATTTTGTCAAGATTTTGCAATCGTTTTCAAATGAGAGTCGTGTCACAATCAATGAGATTATGTAAGGATGTACATCTACTTTTTCTCCCAGATTGACACGTGGCTTCGAGTGATTTGCCATGTCACTCCAAACGTCAGATGGTAGCTGGAAAGTCTTTACTTCTTTGACAGTTTTGTCCTTCATCAGCTTTTGCCATCTCAGTTTTGTATGGAAGTCAGTTTTCTGAGGATTTTGCAAAGTGAACTGACTTTTCCTGCAAAACTGTTTAAGTTTTCTTTGGTACCCATATCTTTTTGGGTCCGATTGAGTTAGTTATTGAAATATTACTTTCAGTTTCTTTGTTGAGAGAATTAAACCTTCTCAACTCTTTTCTGGATAAACCATTGCGCTCAATCTTAGTTGATTTCACAAGGATTCTTTTAGATTTAACATTTTTAGTTTCCTTGTGTAATCCATTAAATCTTCCAGTATCTTGATTTCTAGAGTTTATACTTTTTCAAGTCTCAAGACTGGGTAGGGGTGTGGGATTATTATTGCTTTTGTCAGATCTGCTAGACATTAATCTTTCAGCTAGATTTGACACCTCAGTTTCAAGAAACTCAATCCAATCTTTTGCTTTGTCAAGTTCTCTCTCTTTTAATTTTAGTTCCAACGTAAGTTTTTCAGTTAACTTGACAAGATCAGAATTTTTCAGACTGAGTTCAGCAAATGATAACCGATTTGAAGAATGTACCTTTCCTTGATGATTTGATGCAGTTTTAGGATTCGAATGTACACTCTTTTGTTGTTGTGATGAATCTTCAATATCAACAACCACTTGTAACTCCTTTCCTGCTTCTTTTGAGAGGTCTCTTAGTGATGGAACTCCTCTGGATTTGTTAACATGAATGTTGAAGTTTGTATCCACATCATCACTAAGTTGAGGTTCTGAATTTGTATATAAATCTGTCGTACTGAACCTTTCGATCATTTGATCCTTAAAATCAGATACATTATGCAAGCAATTAGTCAGGGGGTGAATAAGCCAACTTCTAGTTCTAGATATAGACATTAAAACTAAGTGAACTGGTACAGTGAAGGATCTTCAACAACTGGTTTTAAAAAGGTATTCTTGGATCCTCTTTCAAATGAAAGAACTGCTCCGATACCAATTGTTGGTCCCATGGAAAGGCTGACACAAGTTTAGAGGGGGGGTGAATAAACTTGTCACCAAAAACTAATCTCGAAATGGAAAAGTCTCAGAGGCGAGTTTCTCTGAAACTCAAATTGATCCTCAGTTTTGTTCCTGTCCCTTTAACTTGTGCGGAGTTCAGTTAGCACAACTGAATATAAGTTATTACTGACTTATATTTAGTCTCGTTAACTGGCAGCGGATAAGAATAGCCTTTAGTGCAATAGATGTGTAAATAGAAAACTAGACCTTCTATGTATCAGTTTTGTGCTGTCTTAGTGTCTGGTGTTTGCTGAGAGATAATGCAATAAATAAAACAAACACAGATGCATAAAGTAAATCAACACATAGTTTGTTTATGGAAGTTCCGGATGATGTAATCCCGTACGTCTCCCCTTCTCCTGTGGCGTAGGAGGTATCACTAGAATAATGAGATAACGTTACAAAATCCTAGTACTATGACAGTCCTTCACGACACCCTAGTTTCACTGTCTACACAAAATGAAGAAAGGTGAGATTGCTCCTTCACTCACACATTTGATCCTTTGGAGGTGGAATTGCTCCTTCACCACTCACCACTAATACCAACACACAGTCCTCGGGATCGCACCAACAATTGTAGCAACAACACCGTATGAAGAAAGGTAGAATTGCTCTCTTCAAACTATGCACAGCCAACCCTTTTTCACAAAGGTTAGGTTTAGAATTAATCAAGGATTAATTCAGTGAGCTGTCTGATTCTTCTGGATCTGACTTTGTAGCTCCAAGATGCCTTCTTTCCCCCTTAATGGGTTCTTTGGATCTTTCTTTGAAGTCTTCAAGGCAATTTCGTTGGCTCCCTTTTTACGGATATATATGATCGATTTTTATAGATCTGGATTTGGATCTTTGAATGTATGCTTGTAAAGCTCTTTTTCTGATCCTCCTCTATCTCTTTCTTGAGTGATTCTCTTGTGTATTTATAGGGGTGATGTGACGGTTACTAGCTCTTGTAGCCGTTACACTTGTCATTTTGCCAACGTTCATATGTATACGATCTTTAGTCGTATTGATAGTTTAAATTCAATCAAGGCCTTATCTCGTTTTCTACTCTTCTTCAAAAGCGAGTGCCTTGTTTACTTAATATCGACTTTAATTGATTAAGTCGAGTACACCATTCGATTTCTTCTTTTCGTAGGCGATAATCTTTGTCCTTAAGATTATTCGGCTTTTACATGATCTATAACTTCGCCCAGTCACCACAGACTTGCCTCGGATCGATTTATAGTCACGACTTAATCATATTCTAACCGAGTTTGCCACCTCGGTTCTTCAATTCTCAACAGCCGAGTCTGTGTCCTCGGTTCTTGATCTTCTAGATAAGCCAAGCGAGTCTGTGTCCTCGGCAAACTTATCTTCTTGATTTTAGCATAAGCGAGTTTGAACCTCGATTCTTCAAGTGCATATCTGATTTTCTTGTTATAACTCAGTTTCCTTGTTGTGACTCAGTTGTTCGCCTAGTTCCTATTCTATTACAATGCTTGTCTGAAACAACCTATACAAGGTTCAGACTCTAGATAGAACTTATACATTTATTTCTACACCATTTCTTGCTTCTTCTTTTATTATGCACTATATCAGTTAGTTACGACTTCATCATCATGGGTTGTAAGTGATTTTTCTAATTTTGTGACGAATCATCATCAAAACATAAATAATATTTCCAACAAGCTCCATCATTTATAAATCGGGTCGTCCAACATAGGGACCTCCAATTCAGTGTCAAAATTACACTTTAGATAATACTTCAGTCGGTGACCGTTTACTCTGAATATCCTCTAGAGCATACATCATGTCCCTCGCACGCACCATAATGGAAAACATTTGTGACGACATAAGGTCCAAACCAACGCGACTTCAGCTTTCCTGGAAAGAGACGTAGGCATGAATAGTAACCAACACATTATCTCCGACCTGGAAGGTGCATTTCAGAATCTTCTTATCATCTTCGCGCTTCGTCCTTTCCCTATACATCTTTCGGTTTTCATACGCTTGCAGTCTAAACTCCGCCAATCTATTCAAGTCCAACAATCTCTTCTCACCGGCTAAACATTCATCAAGATTCAAGAACCGAGTAGCCCACATGGAACGATTCTATAATTCTGTTAGGAAATCTATGCGGGAACGTAGAGGAATTTAAAATTGATTTCCTTTTAAATCAAGATCGACTACGTTTAAGCAACAAGCATAAAAGAAGTAGACGTGGAATAAACCTTGGATGATCTAAAATAGATCGTCGCTTTATCTACGGTTGTAGTTTCTACACAAAGCCACCCAAGTGTTCGTTGATGCACACGAACAGCCCACCGGAAACCATCATGGATTGCTACTAGAAAGACTCGGTTGCGTGACCGACCTTTTCTCTCTCTCAAAACTCTCTCTAAGAATCTCTCTCTTAGTCTAGTAAATTAGAACTCTTCTAATCGGATCGTTTCTACTATTTCTTTATGTTTATACATATATTAAATGGCTTTTTTGTTGTCATATATTTTTTATTTTGAAGGAACAAATTATGAATTGTTATATGATAACATCCTTAGTATTAAACTGTGATAGAGAAACCATGATAGGAGATTATGGTTGATGAGATCTCTAATCACTTTAATGATTTTGATACTAAAATGTCTCTAGGCTGATGTACTATTAAAAAGGGCATTGGTAGTACAAACCAACTAGCATGTATTAGATGTCTTCTGTCTTTAAGGGCAGGGATAGATCTCATCTATCGAAGTGTAGAGACACTTGAACTGTACGTGGACGTGTATTAGAGAATACATACGTTAGACTGACCCACTTACACTGTTAAGTGTCACACTATGTGGCGGTTGTGTAATTATCCTTAGGACCGAGTCTACATGGCATCACAGTGTGGATTGTCATGCTTTTACACTATTAAGGTTTCCCCTAGCCATGGGGCGATCATGCGGTAGTGATTGGGTGTGATACTGAAGCATGCAGAGTATACATGTTGTTCGTCTGGAAATCGCGTATCCTAATAGTAGGGGTGAACATCCGAAAAGGCCTTCTTATAAGGAATTTCTTACTCTCATGAATCTTTGCAAAGTGGAAGTAAATGAATTACTTCGAGAGAGCATGATATCCAGATTATAAGATACGGTAGTTGATTCTTGACACTCGACAAACGACCGTATGGATATTATTACAACGATAGGATTCTATTTACACGGTAACTGTTTCACATGAAAGGTAGTAGTCATTGCATTTGACTCTTCCGATGATTGGGGGTCATGGTGTGTTGCTAGACACTATCTCGTGATCGTTGGGCATGAAGGGCATTTTCATAATTTGCAACACACATATGAACATCAAGTCGGATTAAAATGCGGTTATAGTTGATGACCAAATAAGGAAGGAATTTATCTCACGACTATAATGGTTATAATGGTAAATTAATGTGGTGGTATTTATTTATTATGAATAAATATAATACAAGATATTAATTATGTTGATTAATTAAATATACATATAATGTATGTGTATGTTTCGAAATATGTATATATATATATATATATGACATACATGTATTTTGCAAATTAATTAATCATAGTATTATATTGATTAAAGAAAATCTCAATTCCCAAATTAGTGGGGAAAGAGGGAGGCCATTTTTTAAGTGTATTGGATACATTTGAATTGTGCAATTTAATTAATAAGAATATCATCATATTAATATTGGATATTAATTGATTCTGGGAAAAATAGATTTATGGTAATAAGATAAATATAGTCAATATAACATATTGACAATATATTGGAAATATTTAATATATGAAATTAAATTAAATGAGATAAATCAATCAATGAGATTTTCCTTATTTTATTAGGAAAATGATTTTCTCTGTCATCTATCTACTAGGAAACTAATCCCAATCAGATTGAGAGATATGAGGGGCGCCCAACACCCTATATAAGCAAGGGGTTGGCTAGCTCTTTTGTACATCACAATTCCAAGAGCTAATAGTTCTTGTGAAAAAATAGAGAGCTTCTTCTAGAGAGATTTAGAGAGAGAGAAAAGGCCATTCTAGCAACCGGATTTTTCTAGTAGCAATCCAATGGTGGATTCCGGCAGGTTGTTCGTGTGGAATAGCGGTAGCAACCGGTCAAAGCGTCAATCTTTTAGATCAACCAAGGTAACCACCGTCTACTATCTTGTTTGTTTATTGCTTAAACGAAGTGGATCCTAGTTAAAAGGAAATAAAATTTTGAATTCCGCTGCATTCCCGCGTAGATTTCCTAACAGTTCCGACGGTTGAATATATCTTTGTGGTTCTCAAACTACCCTTGAGATCTAAATTTACTCCCACTGTTTCTTTTGGAAGAAACACTTCCTCTAGAAGACAGCATGTTTGGAGACAAACATTTTTGATCCGTAGGTAAGTAAATGATATCTAGCTTACCTGCCGAGATATCCCACAAAGTTGCACATATCATACTAGACTCCAAGCCTTTCAGACACTGCATGCTTGCTAGAAGCACGACAACCCTAAATCATCAGTTAAGATGGATTTGATGTCATCGATTCCATTTATGATATGGAATTTATTCAACCATTATTATTTGGAACTCAGTTTATATATGTATTGAATAAAGGCACTATCCCAAAACATGTAAGGGATACTTTGCATGGCTTACTTCACACCTTTATCGTGTTGATTACGTGCAATGCACTTACTAGTAATAGGAATAGATCTATCATAGTAAAGTACTGGCGAGCCAAGGTCGAATCCCACAGAGACTCGTAAGAACGCAAATTAATCAAGATTGAGTTGTCACAAAAATGGTCTACGACCAACTATAATATAGAAATAAGTAAAGTGGTGCCAATAAACAAACAAGATTATGCAAGTTCAAACGGAGCACACAAGAGTTTCTAATGTATCAGTTTAATTATGAGTCATTAGTTATTCCCCTCATACATGCATTAATCATCCCGTTGGTAAATTATAATTCATTGTCAGCTATGGGTGCAAACTCCTAACCCTGTCTACTTCCACTAAAAAGACAATAGACAATCTATATGCAACTAACCTCCTTCGTTGGTTGTATCAGTTCAAACGCAATAAGTTTTAGAGTTGCTGGCTCAAGACCGAGAACCTCCTTAGGCAGCTATCGACTATGACTAGCACATTCCTAAGGATCCATCAAGACAATGTCCAAATTAACACTTCACTAACAGTCCTTCATGGTAATTTACAATGACATGCAAATAGTTCATCAGGCCACTAACATGTAAATTAAATCTTTCGATCAACGTAGCTGGCACTGATTATCATGAACTAAGATTTACTAGGTATTCAGATCTAGCGATATAGACCATCGCCGATCTGAAGAACGCAATCACTATTTCATGATTTCTTCACAAACGAATCAGATCTATACATACATAGGGTAAAATAAACTAATTACTACATAATTAAACTAAATAAACAATTAAAACATACTAGTCAAATAGAACGACGACATATCTACATTTTGGAAAAGACAGAAAATCATACCCTCGAAGATGAGTGTAGATCTACATCAGCTCTCTTCCTAGGAGGCCAATCCGTCGACTCCGTGACTAGAACTGATAACATAAATAAACAATGAACTTTTATTGCATAAAACTTGTCTTGAAAATTGTACAATAATTGGACACACTTAATTCTGATGGCGAGGCCTCTTATTTATAGCTAAGTAAACCGACTTAGAAAGACCTAGAACTACCTTTCATCCAAGAAAATGCGTTTCGGAAGATTCTGGACTCTCGATAAGTCGGCGGCAACTCCCGATTAATCGGGGGTATTTTTGTCCTTTTTTCTACCGACTTAACTTGAAATGTTCTGGAATACCCTAGGCCCAATCCTTTGTTCAGTCCACTCCAGAATTGTCCACAAGGCTTAGCCCAATATTTTGTATCCTGAAAATAATCCAATAACGCACGAAATAATATTGAATAAGGGAAAATAAACGTGAAGTGCAAAATACTCGACTCACGAACCCGACACATGACATTCAACAAAATGATTCATAATTATAGGTTGAAACAACTATTTTTAGCTCGTAACGGATAGAATGTTGATGTCGTATGATATACTATTTTAAGCGTCATCACGTATAAGGTGTTATTTCCATTTTTGAAGCGCAATCTAATTGCGTATCCCAAAATGGCATCCTTCAAGGGAGAATCTGATTCCTTTCAGAAAACTTCTGAAACATCCTTCAGGTATTAATTGCTTCATTTCAATTGAAGATCAATTGCTACGTAGCTCATCAATCTCATATTTGTACTAGCTCGAACTTTTGGGCTTTCCGAATTGTTGTACTTCCCTAAGTACATTCAACTATTTCTAAAAATAGTCATAGAGATTAATAAGCAATTATTTGTGGCATTAATTGTCATAAGCCAACAAACATCGGTATGTTTAGGCTTTAGGCAATTTTTCTAGAATTTATAACATTTTCTTAAAAGGGTATTTTAGTTATCTTTTAGATAAGATACGTATTACCCACATGATTCATAATCACATGGTTTAGACATCATTAGAATGACATTTGATTACACTTTTCTCTTCCAAGGAGACTATGTCTAGAGCAACCACAAAAATCAAGGATAACAGCCATACAAATACTTAGTTGAGATTTTTCACCTATATCAACTATATAGTGACACCAATCTACTATGTAAGATTCAGTGACCGTTCAATTAACTTTATCGGAATAACGGTTATTCCATTGAATTGAATTTGTCCATTAAGTCCTAACAATTAACTGAGATCGGGTCATTCATCAGTTTACCAGACTTAGAATACAATACCGAAAATGTTGCAACGTTTGCTTCACTTTTCGTATCTTAGTGTATTCCGTATTTAACATTTCTAATTTAATCATACTCGTCAGATATCATATATCTAATAGTTGATTTGAACTTAGATAGATTTATCTCAGCACACTTGCCTAGAATAGAGACTTCGATTCTTTCTAATTAATCATACTTTTATTTTAAGCATATGACATAACTTTTCTTTTAATCCTTTAAGCACTCGTAAATATTTCTTAGTGTAGTCTTCATAAGACTTAAGAAAAATCACAAGAGCTATGTCTTGAATTTTCTTTCATATAGAAAATCCAAAGTTTATTAGATAGTTTATTTAACCTTTTGAATCATATTCAAAACATGAACTATTTAATTAGCCTTCAAGCAATAGTTAAAGAATTAAGTCTATACTGATGTTTGAATTAATTGTCATCGTATGACAAAATGACTCATTGGACATCGCCATATCCAATATATGAATAGTTCGTTGAAACTAATATCAATGATTTAATCACATGATGAGCTTCCGTTTTGCTTAATAATTAAAGTCTTAGAGCACTGCATCAAATATGTAGTCTCCTTGTCTTTAACTACTACAACGAAGTTGCTCGTGTCATTGCTTATTTTAAAGGATTACTCAACCATATTTGAGAATGTTTCTCAAAAGATAATAGTCATAATTTGCTTTTATCATAAAAGCTTGTTAAAACTACAACATAAAAATAAAGATAAAAGAGTGTTGTTGTTTATAAATGCAAAAATAAAAAATGGTCCTTTTGGTTTATGATTTTGTTCCCACTAGTCAACTACCCCAATTGACTTTCAAGAATTTAATTAATTCCTTAGTTGCTAGGACCCAATCTAGTTGCCTCAATTCCCGACGGTGGTCGATCAACTTCAGCAATTTCAAAAGGTAGGCACTCCTACCAGTCGCATCATATCCGACTCCCAGTGGCTGACTAGTCAACTCTTTGATAGTCCGCATCTCTATTTGGTAGTCAACCCCTTCTAAAGTCAACCGGCCCGACGGTGGACAGTCACCGAAAGACTTTAGTCGAGTCGTAACCCAAATATTCACGAGATCTCATATCTCGATAATAACGATATACCCAAGTAGGTCAACTCCCGACGGTGGCCGATCAGTTGGATCCGAACAAGGGCTCATCACCGTCATTATAATATCGGGAGACAAATATGACTCGAGTTTTTGTCATGGGAGTATTTATGAAAATTAATTCACTTAATTAATTTTAATTACGGTCTCATCAATTATATCTATCTCTATAGACATGCATCCTACACATTCATCTAGATCATGCCTAGTCATGCATCTATCGTATCATACAATTTAAATACAAGCACAAAATAAATAAATGCGTAAAGTAACCGGTATGATCATAGACCTTTCCTAAGTGTGGTTTCGAATATAAACTGACGAAACCGCAGGTCACAATCTAAGGGTAGCTGAAACCGCCAATAGGATCTCTATGTATTCTTTCTTTGGCCTCCATATTTTGCTCCATTCTTGTTACATAAAATTCTATCTAATAAAATAAATACACCCGCAGCAAACAGGGGGAAGCTAGCGAGAATGAGATAAATGTAGAAAATAAACTAGGTCACATTCTCATAACGGCCTAGGACAATTTTTAAACCAATAGAAAAATTTAAATCATTCACATCTATCCTATTGGTCGAGTCCATGATCAATCGGGTCCATATAATCATATTATAGCTAACATATCTAATCTATACAATAAAAATCTTATGAAAAAGATAAAATCGAAAATTACCAACTTGCGCCTTAATTAATCGATTAATGTTTAATCAATTAAATAAATTTATCTAATCAATTAACTATTAACATTTAATTAATTAAATGGTTTTAATCGAAATAAAATTAACGATTAATTTTAAAACAATTTCTATTTTAATTTTAATCAATTAGAACTATTCCAAAATAAATCAAAATTAAAATTAAGTCTCTTTTGTTTCTTTCCTTTTGACTCCTAATCAAAATGGATGCCTTTGATTTCCAAAACCAAAAGGCTCCAACCTCGGCTCTTTCCAAAATTAAAATTTTGAAAAGGGTCTAGGCCTAGGTGTTTTCCAAAATCAAATATTTTGAAAAGGGCCTAGGCCTATTCTAAACAAAATTTGGAAATGCCAATATTATTTAATGTCATGTGGCATCACAATGGCCAAACTATTTGAACCATTGGTTAGCCACATGACACCAACTAAATAAAGAGATATCAATGCACAATAAAATATCACAAAACAAAAAATGAGACCGATGTCCCCCATGAAAGAACCGGGCAACGCCGGCAGCCCTAAGGACACCGACGCCGCCGGCGATGCCACGGTGGGGGCCTCCGTTTTGGCCGAACCCCCTACGTCGATTATAGATATATTTTTTTGTTTCGCGATCTTAGATCATGCATCTATCGTAATTACAATGCAAATTAACTATTGCTTATTGCTTAAGCTCGTAGCTCTCTCTGATACCACTGTTAGGAAATTTACGTTGGAGCACAACGGAATTTAAAATTTATTTCCTTCTAACCCAAGATCGACTTCATTTAAGCAACAAACATAAAAGAAGTAGACGTAGAATATACCTTGGATGATCTAAAATAGATCGTTTTTCCCGCCCAAGTGTTCGGCCTCTACCATTGATCCACACAAACAGCCCGCCGGAATCCCATCATGAATTGCTACCTGAAAAACTCGGTTGCTTGATAGACATTTTCTCTCTCTCAAAACTCTCTCTAAGAAACTTTCTATTTTTCTAGTAAATTAGAGCTAGCCAACCCCTTTCTTATATAGGGTGTGTGACGCCCCTTAGTTGTCCTAATCTGATTGGGAGAAGTTTCCTAGTAGATTGAGGAGAAAGAAAACCTTCTACTAGTAAAATAAGGAAAATACCATTGATTTATCTCATTTAATTTAACATCTCATATTAAAAATTTCCAAGATATTGTTAATATCTAATATTGAATATATTTATCTCATTACCATAAATATGTTTTTAATAAATCTAGTAATATCTAATATTAATATATGGTAATACTATTAATTATATTGCACAATCCAAGTGTATCTTATACACCTAAGTCATGTGCCGCATATGACAATATATTGGCATCAAGAATATTCTTAATTAATATAATGCTATGATTAATTAATTTACAAAATACATGTGTATTAATAAACACAAGTATATTTTGACATACATATACATTATATGTATATTTAATTAATCAATATAATCAATATCTTGTATTATATTTATTCATAATAAATATATACGACTATATTAATTTATCACTATAACACATTATAGTTCAGATAAATTTTCCTTTTTTGGTTATCACTATAACCGCATTTTAATCCAGCTAGATGTTTTTATGTGTGTGACCCGATAGACTTCCGAATATGTTGGCCTTAGGCACAAAGTGCAATTACGAAAATGTCATTCACACCTAACGATCATGGATAGCGTCTAGCAACACGTCCACGACCCCCAATCAACGGAAGAGGCAAATGCAATGACTACTACATTTCATATGAAACGGTTACCATGTAAATAGAATCCTATCGCTGTTACAATATCCATACGGTCGTACATCGCGTGTCAAACATCAATGACCATATCTTATAATCTAGATATCCTACTCTCTCGAAGTAACATATTACTTCCGCTTTGCAAAGACTTTCAAGAATAAGACATTCCTTATAAGAAGGCCATTTCGGATATTTACTCATAATCATAGGGTACGCGATTTCCGGACGAGCAACATGAATCATACGCATGCTTCAGTATCACACCCAATCACTACCGCATGATCGGCCCATTACTAGGGGAAACCTCAATAGTGTCAAAGTATGACAATCCACACTATGATGCCATGAAGACTCCGGTCTCAGGATAATTACACAACCGCCACATAGTGTGACACTTAATAAAGTAAGTGGGTCAGTCAAACATATGCATTCTATAATACACGTCCACGTACAGTCCAAGTGTCCCTACACTTCGATAGACGAGATCTATCCCTATCTTCAACAAGATAGAAGACATCCAATACGTGCTAGTCTAATCGTACTATTAAGGTCCCATTTAATAGCACATACGACTAGAGACATTTAAGTATCAAACCTTTTAAAGTGAGTCGAGATCTCATCAACCATAATCACTATTACGATTTCTCTCTCACAGATTGACATTAGGGATGTTATCATATATACACAATATCATAATTGGTCCATTAAACGAACATATATATAATAACAGAAAAGGCCATTTATCATATGTATAAACATAAAGAAATAGTAGAAATAATCCGACCCGGTTGTATCCGGTCCAACCCGATTCGGTTTAGGACACTATTTCAACACATTCTACCGGGAGGTGGCAAGTTTTCCCAAAGACTATCATGTAGGGAGACATCCCAATGGCGGTCGTGTAAGAGGTTCTGTAAGCCTAGTGAGCTGTTAGGTGTAGTGCCCGAAATACAATTATCTAATTGTTTTTATGACAGAATTAATAATTCATCTTATTATATGCATATATGCTTATAATTAAGACACTACTGAAAACCCTAAGTACCTCGTTTATGTAATCACATAACTCAGTGTATGTCTATACACAAGAGGATTGAGTTAGTGAGATGTACTTAAAATTAACTTAGTCCGTAGCGTTTATTAATCTGAGTACGGGTCTCAAGATTAATTTTCTAATAATGCGCCCAGAAAACTTTAGGTGTGTGTGATCTTATCCGGATATCGGTAATAAGTACCTAGTGGGGCATTTATATATGATGATAATCATATAGAAATTTGGACCGATTTGATTTGAGTTCTCGATATAATTCCGTGATCGAGAAGTCTTATCGAATCACAAGATGATCATATATGGATTAATCTCAATCTCGAGGTGATCGCAGGCATTTACTTAGACTAGGGTAGGGTTTGATGTGTTAGTAAGGATCACTTTATAGTATGTGGTCCAACACTTCTCATTGGCTCTATTTTAGGATGAGTGAGTAGTCTGTGCTATCACGGATATAGAATCCATTCTTTCCCTCGGGAAGTAGACAGACAGTTCCTTTATTTGTTAATCTTAGAAACTGATCGATGACGCCAGTTCATATTATATTAGTTATGAACTAATTGATCACTATGGGGTTGGTGGTAAATAAGGATTAGATGTTTCGAGAAGGGTTTACGGAGATATCCCGAATCGAAACGAACAGTCTATGGATTTTTATCCGTATGTAATGATTATATCAGTGGACGCTTATCGACTCAAAGTTGAGTGTAAGTTTATATATATGTTAATCACAGTTCAGTTTTGGGTTTATGGTGGTGTAATCCCAGAATTAATAGATTGAATATAATTGTTCGGTCTGACGAATAATTTTATTCAATTTATTGTAGCTACTGAATATGGGTCCATGGTCCCCGACGTGGCTCCTAATATAGCATATACGATTTCTCATCGTTTCACCTCAATTATAATTAAATAGTTGGATTGGACTATTTAATTGATATGTGGATTAATTGTTTAGTTGGACTAGATGATTAAAAACATGAAAAATAAATTTTTTGTGGACTCGGCCCAATATGTGTAAAATGTGTGTGGCCCTATATATCTAGGGTTTGGGGCGCATTTTGTGACTATTAAGTAATTAGAAAGAAATTAGTTTTCTTGGATAATTATTTCATATATGATTTAATTATTTATTTGTTAAATGATAAATCATGGAATATGGGATAATATATTTATTTATCCTAATTTGTTTGGGATATATATTATATTTATCTTTTATTTAAAATAAGGATTAATTAATAATTATCTCTTAATTATTAAATCCTTGGAGGACAAGGATTACTCTCATATATAAAGAGAGTTCTCCCAAGCCTTTTGACAACACAATTTTCGACATATTGAGAAGTATTAGGCTTAGAATTTTCGGCCTAAGTACTTGGGTTTGAGTTTTAGGAAAACTTCAGGTTTTTCTTAGGTAGCATATCGAGGAGGTCCGGCGGCTTGAAACACCATCCACATGGTGGTGCTTGGAGACACACGTTGAAAGACTTTGGCTTCTCAACTAGGCTCTCAACTAGCTTGGATTGACCTTTTGTTCTTGGCGTTCTTGCACCATAAAAATGTTGGTAATCTAAACCCTCTCGTAGGTTAGATTTATTATTTATGTATTTTGGTTGACTAGATCTAGATCTTGTACTTTCTGCTGCGTAATCGGGTGGATCTTTGATCCATCCGGCGATATTACATCCTACAAGAGCATCATCTAATTTTAAGGACCAGTCATTTCATGTGGGATTCACAGTTTCTCCAAAATCCTTTTTATCTCCCTGATAGTCACTTTGACTTGTCCACTAGTCTGGGGATGATAAGCTGCCCCGACCTTGTGTCACACTCCATATCTCAATATCAGTTTTTTGAACAACCTATTGCAATGATGACTCCCTCCATCACTGATCATATCTCGTGGTACCCCAAACCTCGTCAAAATATTTTTCTTCAGAAATCTCAAATCAACCCTGATATCATTGGTAAGTGAGACCACTGCCTCCACGCATTTGGAAACATAGTCTACCGTCACCGGGATGTATCTATTAGATTTTGACGATGTAAAAGGTCCAACAAAATCAATCCTCCATACATCAAACAATTCCACCTCTAGGATACTGTGCAGTGGCATCTCATTCCTCTTAGAAATATTTCCTGTTATCTAGCGGGAGTGACAAGCTCTTGTAAACTTGAAAGCAGCATTAAATATGGTAGGCAAGTAAAATCCACACTGCAGTACCTTGGCTGCCGTCTTGTCTGGCCCATAATGGCCTCCAACTTCTCTTTAGTGGCAATATTCCAAGATACTAGGTATTTCCTTCTCATGGACATATCTTCACAGAATGTTATCAGGGCAAATCTTATATTAGTAAGGTTCATCCCAGTAGTAGTGCCTTAACTCAACAAAGAACTATTTCTTATCATAACTTCTGAATTCTTGTGGTAGGTATCTTCTTGCTAGATAGTTCACAATATGTGCAAACTAGGGGTATATCTTCGCTACTCTTGCTATACCATGTTCAGGCTTGGGTCAAGATACTGGTCAAGTTACTACATAGACTGCAAAGAGTTGTTCATCAGGAAAATATTCTTCAATTTCGGTAGATTTTTCTTTATTCATCAGTATCAACCTTAACAGGTGATTAGCCACTTGGTTCTCTGACCTTTTTTTTGTCCTTGATCTCAACATCAAATTCTTGCATGAGTAGAATCTATCTCATCATTCTTGGCTTGTAATCTTGTTTTTTTAGCAGATACTTCAAAGCTGTGTGATCTGTGAAAACCGTGACTCTAGATCCTATAACGTAAGACCTAAATTTGTCAAATGCAAATATCACAGCTATGAGCTCCTTCTCCGTGGTCGCATAATTCGGTTGGGCACTATTGAGGGTACGACTTTCATAATAGATTGGGTCAAAGATCTTATCCACTCGTTGTCCCAATGCTGCTTCAGCAACCGTGTCACTAGCATCAAAAATCAGCTCGAAAGGTAGGTTCCAATCTGGAGCTACCAGAATAGATGACGTTGTCAACATTCGCTTTAATATGTGGAATGCCTGCTTGCATTCTTCTCCAAAGACGAAAGGCACATCCTTCGCAAGTAATTCAGTAAAGGTCTAGAAACTTTAGAAAAATCCTTGATAAACCTCCTATAAAATGTTGTGTGTCCAAGAAAGGCTCGCAGCTATGACCTCTATCTTGGCTTGGTCAACGTTCCTTATATTCTAGGACAAACAAAAAGATGTAGAGTGACTTATATTCTGAGACATATGGAGTAATATAAGTCACTCCCACCGTCCCGGAATATAAGTCACGCTATATCTTTTTGTCCTAAAATATAAGTCATTGTATATTTCCAATGGAATTTTTATTGCTAATTTCTATATATTATCCTAATTTATGAACAATCCACCGCTTTTCAATGCTTTATAATCATTTCATTAATGATAAACAAAAGATATTTTAAGCATTTCTTCTTAAAATTCATGCCATTCAACTACTTTGTTAATTTATGTGAAAACACCCAAAATGACTTATATTTTGGGACAGATGGAGTAGATAAAAACAAAAAGATATATTATGAGACGGATGAAGTAATATATTTGATAAAAAAAATTTTGAATTACTATATTACTCCCTCCGTCCCAGAATATAAGTTAATTTATCTTTTTTTTGTCCCATAATATAAGTCATTCAACATTACTTAAAAAGTATTTATTACTCTTTTTATCTATCTTACCTCTAATTTATTAACAATCCAACTACTTTTCAATACTTTATAATCATTTCATTAATAATATTCAAATGACATTTTAGTCATTTCCTTTTAAAATTTATAGTATTCAACTATTTTTTTAATCTGTGTGAAAACACATCAAATGACTTTTTTTTTTTTTTTTTTTTTTGAGATGGAGGGAGTATTTAATAAGGAACTAAAGGAGTAATCGATTTTCCCTCAACACTCTAAAGTCTAAATGTGAATATCAAGCGTTTACCGTTGTACTAAAACCAATTGGTAGAAGTAAAGACACAACTTTATTTCTTTCGCAATAAGAGTATAGGCAATATGTCCCAACACCCCCCCCCCCCCCACCCCCCTTCAAGTGTTGGCAATCTGTTCAACACTACAATTTTTTTCAAGAGTGTGAGCAATCTGTCTCAGCACCCCCCTCAAATGTGGACAATCTGTCCCAACACTTGCACAATTTTTATTTAAGAGTGTGGACAATCTCCACCAACACCCCCTTAAGTGTGAGCAATCTCTCCCAACACTTGCACAACTTTTTAAATAAGGCAGTTTGTCCGAGCATCCCCTCAAGTGTGGGCAATCTCTCTCAACACTTGTACTTTTTTTTAAAATGTTCCAACCAGAGTTCGATCTCATGACATCTGGCTCCGATACCATGTTCAGATCAAACGTTTATTATTGTACTAAAACAAATCGGTAGAAGTGAAGGCACAATTTTATTTCTTTTACATTAAAAGTGTGAACAATCTGTCCAACATTCAATATTTAGACGAGTTTGACTATTATTTGTGTGGACGAGTTTGTCAATTCTTTACGGTCGTGTAGTGGCTTGTTATAGTGTAACATTTTCCTCGTTCTACCACTTCTACAAACCAAACCAAATCGTCCCCTCCATTAATAATATTATATCATTTCATTCAAAATAATCAGTACATTATTATTGGTGGATTAAAAAATAAAAACAATAACTTAATATGATTATAGAAATCCAAATAGATTGAACTGTCTTTGATTTGACTAAAATTATGTGTTTATGGTTTTCTTGATTGTGTGTCATATTTAAGGAAAAAATAGAAGAAATAAAGACAAAAGACATTGTAGTCAATATATTGGTGCGTTGAATACTATGGATATTATGAGAATGTACATGTTTCGTGGTTGAGTAATGTTATTGCTACAATGATACATAATAAGTGTCGTAACTTACGTGACACTGATAGTATATTTCGCATCATAAATTATCATATTAAATTGTGTATAAATGATTCTGTCAGTATCAATACTTTGTGTTTTAATCAGGTTTAGTAACCCGTCATTTAATGTAACGTCCCGTTCCCGGATACCGAGTTTTATCCGAAAACGAAACGCTCGGCACGTATAACATTAAATAAATCTAATATTACACGTAAGCCTCTACTACGTCGTATCGAGTTCAGCAAAACGGAAGCTCAAAAGACTCGGCAAAACATCATAAATGCTACTAAGAATAGAAATCGACATACTAAAGATAGAAATGTAACATTTATTACCTTGAAAAAAACCAAACGAAACGTAACAACGCATTTAAATCCTATGAAAGCAAGTACTAAAGAAAATTACAAGAAATTCCCAACGACAACAAGTCTAGTGAATATAAATATAAATAAATAAAGCCTTCAACTTCGGCGTCCTTAAACGTCGTCATCAAAGTCCTCCTCGAACTGCGGGATTACCTGTTCGCCTTCTCTCCCCCAAACACATAAATAAACATGCATTTGAGGTAAGTACAATGTACATAGTAAGAAGTAGAAGCTACAATTTAATTAAGGTTATTATTAAAAGATTATCTTGGTGAGACCGACTCAATCTAGGGTTCACTTCATGTCCATCAACATGTCATGACTAACTGTTTCTAACTTAGCTTATCTTTGTTACATCCGCATTCAAGGGCACTACGCATGGTGCTGCCCACCATGAGACATCTGGGTGCAACCTATTGGTGGAACTCACCAATAGCCACGGGCTTGTCCCGATAGTATACGCGTTCGGCGAAGTCCCTCCGTACTTGAGGTCTTATGAACCTACGGAGTTATTCCATTGTAAAGTCCCTCTGCTCCTGGTGCTCTCTAATGGCCAGCAAAGTTATTCACCTGTGAAGTCCCTCTACTCCTAATGCCCTTGGGCCAGCAGAGTTATCCACAACGAGTACCCTCTACTCCTGGTGCCTCTAGAAAGGCCAGCAAGTTTACTCGCTCTATCCGAAGGCCTACACATTGCCATATAGTCTTGTGCCTTACCAAGGATGACATGATGTTTAATCTTATTACTATGCAAGTATGTAATTATTAATGGTTATTAACTAGCCACCTAAGTGTTTTCAAGTAAGCTCCCTCACAAACTCAACTCTCTTTCTTAGACCACTAGACACGGACAAGGCCTAGCAATTACACAGACATTGATGAATACTAATTCATCAAAGCACAAGCCCTTTCATGCCCTTCCGACGGATCCGAACTTCAACTCCCTTTAAGAGTACATTCGGTGTTTTAACTAAACGAATCAGATGTTCAATCGAAGCTTGTTCATGTTTAATTAATATTAACATATCATTATTAAGGGTTTAAAACATTGAAAACATGATTATGAAACCTGAAAACGAGCTGAAACGATAAAGGCAATAAAATCAAGGTACACAGGTCGAACGCCCGTTTGACTCTCTATGGACGCCCGTTCAATATCGAACGCCCGTCCACTAATCCCGAACGCCCGTTTATCAAAAATGGCTACATCCTGAACCAAAAGTCTGACCTCAAACGCCCGTCTGCCTTGTGCAGACGCCCGTCTGAGCTACTAGGGTCTCGGACGCCCGTCCGCCTGGGTTTTCCCAAAATGCTAAAACCTTCACAACTCGATTTCTGAATTGTTTCTAACCTAATTAACCCAATTTTCAGCACAGTAACACATAGAAAACATATTTAAACATCTATGATCCTTTGATCAACGAAAAAGCACAACCTTCTTGTATCTATGCATCGTAAATCTTGATCTAAACCTCAATAACGATAATTGGAATTGTAGGAAGAGCCTCTTACCTTATAAGCAAGCTAATCCAAGCCAAAACCTAGAAAGACTGCAGCAAACGAACACCTTTTGCAGAGAAACCTTGGGAAAAGCTCCAACTTTTTGATATTGAATCAATGCTCTCTTTACGACGATTCCGATGCCTTATTCTGATCTGAAAACCGTTATGATCCGACTTAGAAAACGGAAGAAACTCTCAGCCTTTCTCTCAAGCTCTCACACGCTGGTAGAAGGGATTAGGAGGTGGAAAATCTGATAATAATAATTAGGGAAAACTGTTTGGGGTCTATTTTCCTTAAATAGGAAAATCCCAATAATTAACCTAATCCCTTGTTTTCCTTAATTATCCTTTTTAAAAATCAGATTTCCTAAAAATATATATATATATATTAAGAATATATATATATATATATATATATATATATATATATATATATATATATATATATATATATATATATATATATATATATATATATATATATATATTTAACTTATAAAATTTAACTCCAATAAAAGAAGTCAGAATAATAATATTTCGTTTTCGCAAAATGACACGTCTGCCCTTTCCCGAAAATCGGAATATTACATTCCTTCCCCCTTACAGGAGTTCGTCCTCGAAACTTGATCGTACCCAATCCATTGACCTCCCTAGCAACTTCTTCTTCAGCCCAACCCAAATCCGAACTCCGCTTGCTTTCCCACGGACAACCACTAACGAAACTGCCCTTGTTAACCTCGTAATCAAACACTACTGATTCCCAGATCGTCCCAAACCCTTGTTCATGAATTCGAATGACCAAACACTCTTAAACCATTGAACCGCACTTAATCACTCTACTACCAAACTCTCGAGCCTTATCTAATTCACTGTACCCAGATGATCCATAAAGGTTTCTTAAAGATTGAGGGTAGGCTTAACTTGCTAGCCGCCTTACTTAACACCAAAAGTTTTGACACTCTCGTATTAAATAATGTTGATATAGCTATGTTACCCGTTATTAACGTGCCTAAAAGTTAGTTCATTTATTTAACCATAATTACAACGTGAACTTAATTCATGTCATAAGAATATCTTGATAAAATAAACGAACTGAAAGGTACCTGGTATGACTGCATCCATAGCAAACACCCTCATTGGTCGAGTTGCACCTCCATTGCCATTTTTTTGACTTTCCTTTGTGTTCCGCATAGGACACTGCCTTGCGAAATGTCCGAGGTCTCCACAATGATAACAACCATTTGTATCTGCCCGACATTCTCTGGAGTGATTCCTTTTACACTTTGGGCAACCCGATGTGCTGCCGGATGACCTAGCTGATTGAGGTGTCGTAATCCTTTTCTCATCTTGCTGCTGAGGTGCTTCTTGATCTTCTACTTGGCTACTCTCCAAAGGTCATTTTGCTCCAATTACAATGGTGGCCTTCTTCCTGAAGTTCTCAACTTCCAAAGCCTTATTCAACAATTCAGCCATGTTCCTTGCCGTGAAATCCAACATACCGGATTGTATTTCATAGGCCAAACCTTTCTTGTAGAGTGCCATCTTCCTCTCTTCAACCTTCATAAGCTCAGGGTAAAACCTTCCCAACTCGTTAAACTTGTTGGTGTACTGAGATACCGTCAAATAGTTACCCTGCTTGAGCATTAAGAATTGGCTTGCCATGTCTGCCTGCACTGTTGCTGGAAAATACTCATTGTAGAAGATGGCCTTAAAGCCTTCCCAATCTGCTACCTTGCCATTGCTACTCTGTATAGCATCTATCCATGCTTCAGCTGCACCCAAAAGAAAGCTGACCGCCAGTTGTCCCATCTCTGTTTCAGGAACATTTATATTCCTACAAGCCTTTTCGAAGCTTCTTAACCATTCTTCAGCCTTTGAATGCTCCACATTCCCATAAAAGTCTTGAACTCTGTTCTTCCTTAGTCTCGTATACCAATCAACTGGTGGTGCTTGATCAAACACTGGTCTAACTGGGGGAACAGGTGGATAAACTGGAGGGTATCCAAAAGGTAGTTGCTGCTGGTGCTGCTGTTGCTGAGGGTAAAGTGGGTTCACTTGAGGCTCAGTCTGATAAGGGTAATATCCCTGATGGTAATTCTGGTGGTGTTGTGGGGTTGGCTGAGGTTGCTGGAAACCGAAGGGTGGGTAACCAAAACCTTGCTGATGGTCGAAACGCGGTGAAAATGGTACGGTAGGTCGAGGGGTATGACCTACTGGAGGTGGGTAGAGGGTCTGCTGCTGTTGGTGAAACACTAGTGGTGAGGGGTGGCTCGCTGGTGGAGGGTAAATGCTGACCGGTGGAGGGAAAACACTGGCTGGTGGAGGGTAGAAGGTTTGTTGGTGTGGAGGGTAGCTTACCGGCCGAGGTACAAAACCAGCTGGAACATCGCTTACCAAGGAGAACTGAACCGAACTCCCCACGTGCCATCGTGGAGGTTGCTCCTGATGAGGTCGCGGTGACAAACTCTGTTGAGATCTTGGTGTAGGTGTCGCAGTATGAGGTGGTGGTGACAAACTCCGATGAGGTGGAGGAATCTGCCTCACAACACCGCCTCCTACGACCGGTGTTGGACTTTCCCGTCGAACTCACGGAAGACTCGCACCGCTCGGTTCGTGAACACCATCCTGATGATAAAGGAAAACCAGAACGTTACTAAGAGATCTAGAGAAACTTATCTTAGAAGAAAGGATGCCTAAAGGACGCTTCTCTCTGATACCAACTGTAACGCCCCGCTCCCGGATACCGAGTCCTTATCAAAACGAAACGCTCGGCACGTATAACATTAAATAAATCTAATATTACACGTAAGCCTCTACTACGTCGTATTGAGTTCAGCAAAACGGAAGCTCAAAAGACTCGGCAAAACATCATAAAAGCTACTAAGAATAGAAATCGACATACTAAAGATAGAAATGTAACATTTATTACCTTGAAAAAAACCAAACGAAACGTAACAACGTACGAAATCCTATGAAAGCAAGTACTAAAGAAAATTACAAGAAATTCCCCAACGACAACAAGTCTAGTGAATATAAATATAAATAAATAAAGCCTTCAACTTCGGCGTCCTTAAACGTCGTCATCAAAGTCCTCCTCGAACTGCGGGATTACCTGTTCACCTTCTCTCCCCCAAACACATAAATAATTATGCATTTGAGGTAAGTACATTGTACATAGTAAGAAGTAGAAGCAACAATTTAATTAAGGTAATTATTAAAAGATTATCTTGGTGAGACCGACTCAATCTAGGGTTCACTTTATGTCCATCAACATGTCATGACTAACTGTTTCTAACTTAGCTTATCTTTGTTACATCCGCATTCAAGGGCACTACGCATGGTGCTGCCCACCACGAGACATCTGGGTGCAACCTATTGGTGGAACTCACCAATAGCCACAGGCTAGTCCCGATAGTATACGCGTTCGGCGAAGTCCCTCCGTACTTGAGGTCTTATGAACCTACGGAGTTATTCCATTAAAAAGTCCCTCTGCTCCTGGTGCCCTCTAATGGCCAGCAAAGTTATTCACATGTGAAGTCCCTCTACTCCTAGTGCCATTGGGCCAGCAGAGTTATCCACAATGAGTACCCTTTACTCCTGGTGCCTCTAGAAAGGCCAGCAAGTTTACTCGCTCTATCCGAAGGCCTACACATTGCGATATAGTCTTGTGCCTTACCAAGGATGACATGATGTTTAATCTTATTACTATGCAAGTATGTAATTATTAATGGTTATTAACTAGCCACCTAAGTGTTTTCAAGTAAGCTCCCTCACAAACTCAACTCTCTTTCTTAGACCACTAGACACGGACAAAGCCTAGCAATTACACAGACATTGATGAATACTAATTCATCAAAGCACAAGCCCTTTCATGCCCTTCCGACGGATCCGAACTTCAACTCCCTTTAAGAGTACATTCGGTGTTTTAACTGAACGAATCAGAAGTTCAATCGAAGCTTGTTCATGTTTAATTAATATTAACATATCATTATTAAAGGTTTAAAACAATGAAAACATGATTATGAAACCTTAAAACGAGCTGAAACGATTAAGGCAATAAAATAAAAGGTACACAGGTCGAATGCCCGTTTGACTCCCTATGGACGCCCATTCAATATCGAACGCCCGTCCACTAATCCCGAACCCCCATCTATAAAAAAAATGGCTACATCCTGAACCAAAAGTCTGACCTCAAACGCCCGTCTGCCTTGTGCAGACGCCCGTCTGAGCTACTAGGGTCTCGGACGCCCGTCTGCCTAATGCAGACGCCCGTCCACCTGGGTTTTCCCAAAACGCTAAAACCTTCACAACTCGATTTCTGAATCGTTTCTAACCTAATTAACCTCGTTTTCAGCACAGTAACACGTAGAAAACATATTTAAACATCTATGATCCTTTGATCAACGAAAAAGCACAACCTTCTTGTATCTATGCATCGTAAATCTTGATCTAAACCTCAATAACAATAATTGGAATTGTAGGAAGAGCCTATTACCTTATAAGCAAGCTAATCCAAGCCAAAACCCAGAAAGACTGCAGCAAATGAGCACCTTTTGCAGAGAAACCTTGGGAAAAGCTCCAACTTTTTGATATTGAATCGACGCTCTCTTTACGACGATTCCGATGCCCTATTCTGATCTGAAAACCGTTTTGATCCGACTTAGAAAATGGAAGAAACTCTCAGCCTTTCTCTCAAGCTCTCACATGCTGGTAGAAGGGATTAGGAGGTGGAAAATCTAATAATAATAATTAGGGAAAACTGTTTGGTGTCTATTTTCCTTAAATAGGAAAATCCCAATAATTAACCTAATCCCTTATTTTCCTTAATTACCATTTTTCCTAAAAATCAGATTTCCTTAAAATATATATATATAAATTCCGAAAATATATATATATATATATCTTATAAAATTTAACTCCAATAAAAGAAGTCAGAATAATAATATTACGTTTTCGCAAAATGACACGTCTGCCCTTTCCCGAAAATCAGAATATTACATCTAATCCACCTTTTCATGTTGTTGTCTTGTCATATAACATTGTATTAGAAATGATCTCATCAGCTGTATAACCTTTTCTATCTCATTTCAGACATCGAATTAGAAAAACATTAGTTTATTACAACAAACCTTCTCTATCAGGGGCGTCTCTGTAAAGTCCCACATCGGTAAAATAAAAGAATGCTCACCCCCATATAAGTGTGAGACATAAATGTCTTGTCAACTCGGGTTAGCCCTTTTAGACCAAGCGAGGACGGCGGTCTAAGCAGTTGACCGGACCATTTATGACTCATTTAGCGCTACCAGGCCCGGGGTCTGGGGGGCGTTACAGAATGGTATTAGAGCCGACTATCAGACGGAACTATGCGCTGCACCGTACAAGAAGACGGTGTAAGGATGGCCTCTAGTTACCTCTGGTAGGGACGATCCGGGAACAGTCTCGGCCGTCCTGGCGAGGACACCAGTCCCTTATAGGGGGAGAATGTAAAGTCCCACATCGGTAAAATAAGAGGATGATCACCCCCATATAAGTGTGAGACATAAATGTCGTGTCAACTCGGATTAGCCCTTTTAGACCAAACGAGGACGGCGGTCTAAGCAGTTGACCGGACCATTTATGACTCATTTAGCGCTACCAGGCCCGGGGTCTGGGGGCGTTACAGAAACTCCTCTTAAGGGGGGAGGAATGTAATATCCCGATTTTCGAAAAAAAAAAGGGCATCTTAGTCTTTTAACAAAAATCAGAATATTATATTTATTTTTAACTAATGGAATTAAAGGATTTATTAATTAAGGAATCAATTAAAATAAGTTTTAATGGGATTAATAGGGAATTAAATTCCCATTATTGAGAAGAAGATAAAAAAAGGAAGAAAAAAAAGGGGGGATTAATAGGGAATTAAATTCCCATCAATTAATAAGTTTTCATGGTAAAACCTTGTGAGAGCAGAGGGGCGCTAGTTTGAGAAAAAAAAGGGGAGAAGAGACTTTCGAATTTCGAGGTTAATCCGTTGCTCTTTTCAACAGACGTATCAAGGGGAAAATATTCTACGGAAGGAGAGGATCGTTTTGATACCAACAATTAACCGGTTGGAGAATGTAAGATTTCACATGTTTTTGGTTCTGAGAAGTTAAGGCTGCAAATTCTTAGTATAAGTTAGATGTTCTGAGTTTAGGTTGCTTTGTGTTCAAGAATCGTAGTTTGATCAATTTGGTTTGATCAATTTGTAGGTTGAATCGAAAGCTAGGTTCTTTTGGTGTTTTGGATCGTTTGTTGCTCGCAATTAAGGTAACGGGGTTTTCATATTGAATGGTTGACGTTTTATAATGATTAATGTGAAGTAAAAAGGTGTTAAACCGTATTTAATCATGTTATTGTAGCTGTATTTTTTAGTTTATTTTATGTTCGTTGATATAAGTTCTTGACATATGTTTTTCCCTTCCCGTATGGTTAGCAGCTTGACAGTCAAAAGAATGAAAAAGGCCCCAGCTGTTGAAACAAAAAAAGATTTTTATGTATTCATTCCTTTCCCCAGTTGCTGTCGATAGTTTCAAAAAAGAAAAAAAGAAAAAAAGGGAAAGATGCAGACAGGTTCGAATAGTAAACAAAAAATATATGTACAGGTAGTGGTTACATATATATATATTATTATGCTTAAAAATTGATAATATGGTGATTGTATTGCGTAGTTTCCTTTCCTTGAAAGAATGGATGGAAAAAAAAAGATACAGGTGATGTGCAAAACCTGTAGAAGAAAAAAATAGAATAGCTAAGTGTTTAATTAATTTGTTTGTAGTATGGTGGTATACTAGAGTATGGTTTGGGGTCTTCCTAATATGATCTAAACAACATTAATAAACATTCATGAACATTACAAAGCCATGAATAGGTTTCTGATGCGTTTAGTTCTGCACCAAGTGGACTTCTTATGAATGAAACTTGGGACCGTCGGAAACTTAGGATTGGCCTTGTGCTTTGATGAACTAGGGATCATCATTGTCTGTGTAATTGCTAGCTTGAGTCTAAGGGTCTAAGAAGAGGGAGTTGGGAGCTTTTGTCCTGAATGAACCTAGGTGGCTAGCTAATCACTTAATAAACGTATTTGACTAGATAAAAGGTTAAACATCATGAGAGCTTGGATAGGCACAGTACAATATCGGTAATGTGATGTTTGGCCAGATAAAGTGGTGATGATCACTGCCGGATTCTAGACCTGCCAGATAATGTAGTGATCATTCCGCCGGATAAACTCACGAACGAGATAGACATTCACCGGTCAGCTCTCTAGGGTTGGCCAGACAAAGTGGAATGACTGTCTCGGGACCGCTAGAGATTTATCTCTATAGGGTTGCGTCTTCTGTCTTAGTGCATATCTCACTAAGTGTAGTGCCCTTGCAAACATGCTGTAACAAAGATAAGCTAAGCTAGTAACCCTAGGGACCTCATGTTATACTATGAATATAATGTGATAGTTTGATGTAAGATCTCTTAATAACGGTTTAATAATAAGGCGACATTTACTTTCTTTCATTATAAAATGTATTTTATTCAATAGCTTCTACTCGTTACTAAGTACGTAAGTACTTACCCGTTACATGTTTTATATTGAGAAGATGAACAGGTCTATGGAGATGATGAAAACGATGAGGATGTTTGATACTTTTATATGAAGTTGCATTCGAAGACTTTATTTTATTTCAAACTTTGGAATTTTAAACAACGTTGTTATTTAATTGATTGTTTCTTTTGTTTGGCTCGTTTTTAGAGGCCTTAATTTGTAAGACTAGATCGTTTGGTTTTCTTTTGTTTTGGAATTGATGTAAGACGTTTCAATTTCCATTTTGGTTTTAGTGCAGCATTGAATCTTGTTCTAGTTGATCTTTGGAATTCTTCCCCGAGTCGTTTTGCTTCCGCATTGTGTTTATGATATATGACGTAAGGCTTATGTATGATATTAGATTTTATTTGATATTATACATGCCGGGCGTTCTTTTCTGGATAAGGACTCGGTGTCCGGGAACAGGGCGTCACAGTTGTTATCAGAGACAATGTTTCCTTACTGCTTAGGATTTGATTTTTCATGAGATAAGGTTTCTTTAGATCTTTTAGTAACATTCTGGTTTTTCTTTGATCATCAGGATGGTGTTCACTAGAACCGGAGCAGGTGCAGAAGCTTCAGGAGTGTGGCGTGAAAGTCCAACGCCAGTTGTAAGAGGCGGCTTTGTGAGGCAGAATCCTTCACCTCACCCGAGATTTTCTCCACCCCCTCATACTGCGACCCCCACACCACGATCTCAGCGGAGTCTGTCACCATGACCACATCAGAATCCGACTCCACGACCGCAACCGAGGTACAACTATATTTATGGAGAGCCTGGAGAAGCACCTATCCGTGTCACTGTAGTGGGAGATATTCCACCAATCAGCTTACCACCCCCAGTGACTAACATTTATCCCCCACCGATAAGTGTCTATCCTCCACCAGTGACCCACCCCTCGCCACCAGTGTATCATCATCAGCAGTACCAGACTTTCTACCCTCCGCCAGTAGGTCACACTGCTCGACCTACTATACCCCCTTCACCACGTTTTGACCATCAGCAAGGCCTTGGTTATCCACCCTACAGTTTCTACCAACCACCGTCTTACCAACAACCTTACCAGCAAGAAATACCCTATGGACACCCTCCAGTGTACCTACAAGCCCCACCAGTTGGACCAGCGGTTGAGCAAGCACCACCAGTGGATTGGTATACAAGATTGAGAAGGAACAGAGTTCAAGACTTCTTTGGAAATGTGGAACATTCAAAGGCCGAAGAATGGATAAGAAGTTTCAAAAAGGCTTGCAGGAATATACATGTTCCTGAATCTGAGATGGCCCAGTTGGCGGTTAGTTTCCTTTTGGGTGCAGCTGAAGCTTGGATTGATGCTATACAGAGCGGTAATGGAAAGGTAACAGATTGGGAAGGCTTTAAATTTATGTTTTACAACGAGTATTTCCCAGAAACAGTACAGGCAGACAAGGCTAGTCAGTTCTTAAAGCTTAAGCAGGGTACACAGCTGACGGTATCTCAGTATACCAACAAGTTTAATGAGTTGGGAAGGTTTTATCCCGAACTGATGAAGGTTGATGATAGAAAAATGGCACTATACAAGGAAGGGTTATCGTATGAGATACAGTCGGGTATGTTAGGTTTCACAGCCAAGAATATGGCTGAACTACTGAACAAAGCTTTGGAGGTTAAGACCTTTAAGAGGAAGGCCACTGTTGTAATTGGGAACAAGAGGCCGTTTGGAGCTTTTCCGAGTAACAATCATGGGGCACCACAGCAGAACTTCAAGAAGACCGTAACACCAGCAACGGCTAATCAGAAAAATGGTTCACCTACAGTCTGTCCTAAATGCAACAAGACGCATGCAGGGGAGTGTAGAGCAGGAGGTAATAGTTGCTATAACTGTGGATAAGCGGGGCACTTATCTAGGACCTGTCCTATGAATTTTCATCAGAGGAACCCAGCAGCTACTAAAGGAAATCAGAATGGTAGTCGGGGATCTTCAAGTAGACCTACCTGTGTGTTTGCTATTGATGTGGAACCATAAGATCTTGATGATCTTGTGGTTACAGGTACACTTTAAGTGTTTGTGTTTATTATGAATATTTAATATTATATGGATGCGTATGATGTTATTTATTGTACTTAAATTGATCCACTTTCTAGGTACCATAATCATAGATAACTTAGCAGTGTCAGCCTTGTTCGATACTGGAGCTTCAGGTACTTTTGTGTCTTCTAAGATAGCTAGGAAGTTAAATCTACCACTTCAGGAGTGGAGAAACCTCTAAGTATCACTACACCTTTGGGGAGAGTTACTAAGGTTGCACAAGTTTTACCTCACGTCGACGTTAGAGTTGGAACCTATAAGTGTAAGTCAGACTTGACAATTTTGGACTTCATAGATTTTGATGTAATTCTGGGGATGGATTGGCTATCCAAGAATTTTGTTCATGTGGATTATAGAGGTAAGAAGGTGATCTTCAATGTTCCAGCTAAGTCAGATAAGACTTTTCAGGGTAACGTGTATAAGCCAAGTAAGAAGAGGCATCCGATAATATCAGCGGTTAGAGCAATGAGGGCATTGCAGAAGGGTTGTGAAGGGTATGTTCTTTATGCTATGGATACCAAGAAGAATGCTCCTAAGTTGGAAGAGACACCAGTAGTCAAGGAATTTCCTGAAGTTTTTCCAGATGAGTTGCCAGGAAATATGCCTGACAGGGATATAGAGTTTGAGATACAGTTAATCCCAGGAGCAGCACATACAGCTAAGGCACCTTATAGGATGGCACCAGCTGAATTGAAACAGTTGCAAGTACAGCTTAAGGATATGTTAGAAATGAATGTAATTCAGCCAAGTACATCGCCTTAGAGAGCACCGGTTTTGTTTGTGAAGAAGAAGGAATGTAGTATGAGGATGTGCATTGATTATAGAGCCTTGAATAACCTGACAATCAAGAATAAGTATCCTTTTCCTAGGATTGATGACTTGTTTATCCAGTTTCAAGGGAAGAATGTGTTTTCTAAGATTGACCTTAGGTCAGGTTATCACCAATTAAAGATCAAGGTTGCAGATATACCGAAGACAGCGTTTAGTATAAGGTATGGACATTATGAGTTCCTTGTCATGCCTTTTGGACTCATTAATGCTCCATTAGCATTTATGGACCTAATGCAAAGAGTCTTCATGCCTTATCTTGACAAGTTTGTGGTAGTATTCATAGATGATATCTTAATATACTCTAAGGATGAGAAGGAGCATGAGGAGCATCTGAGGATTGTTTTACAGACTTTAAAGGAAAAGAAATTGTATGCCAAGTTTTCTAAGTGTGAGTTTTGGTTAAAGAAAGTTAGTTTTCTTGGCCATGTAATTTCTAGAGATGGGATTCAAGTGGATCCAGCGAAGATAGAAGCCATTTCTAAGTGGCCTAGACCTACATCAGTAACAGAGATCAGAAGTTTTCTGGGCTTAGCCGGTTATTACCGGAAGTTTGTGCAGGATTTCTCGAGGATAGCAACTCCTCTTACAAGACTTACTCAGAAAAACATCAGGTTTGAGTGGTCAAAGGAATGTGAGAAAGCTTTTCAGACTTTGTAAGATAAGTTGACTACAACACCTGTGTTAGCATTGCCAGAGGTTTTTGATAACTACGACATTTACACAGATGCTTCGGGTCAAGGTTTAGGATGTGTTCTGATGCAAGCAGGGAAGGTAATAGCTTATGCATCCAGGCTGTTAAAGGTTCTTGAGAAGAATTATCCGACACATGACTTGGAATTGGCAGTAGTGGTTTTTGCTTTGAAACTGTGGAGGCACTATCTTTATGGTGTAAAGGCAAGGATCTTCACGGATCATAAGAGCCTTAAGTTCTTTTTCACTTAAGAGAATTTGAATATGAGGCAAAGAAGATGGTTAGATTTTGTAAAAGATTATGACTTGGACATTCAATACCATCCGGGTTGTTGGACTTATTTTGAGTTTTAGTGATGAGTGCCAGACTAGCTGTTATAGAGCAAAGGCAAGAAGATGTCTAGATCAAATGTATAGGTTTATTAGAGTTTGATCCTTGTATAGGTTTTTGATCAAACAAGCACTGCAAATGGTTAGCTGACTTACATCAGCAGGGTATCTAGGTCAGTAGACTAGTTAGGAACCTGCTGAAGACTGAAGGCTGAGGGCTCAAACTCAGTTATTGAAGGCTAAGGGATCAAACTTAGTAATTAAAGTTAAGGATATGGAATCAGAATTTAGGGAAGTCTGTGATGACCTAAACTGACTACATATACCTTGTGTACAAGGTCTAAGTTCCACAAGTTAAGTGGTGATTGGAACTTAGTTATATGCAAAATGGTGTAATCTAACTTCATAAATAAAAGTTAGATAAAAGAAGTCAGCTGCATTGTTTCATAAACACAGCAAAATATGGATCAGCTGACTAATATGTATTTCAGCAGACTTATGATCACAGGAACATGCTGATACATATACTTCGAATTATTCAAAGGCTACATTGGAAGATTACAAAGAAAGGGACAAATAACAACCTCTGATTTTATCAAACAAATCAAGGGTTAAGAATAAAGAGACGTTGGGATGAATCAGACCTTTATCCAATGGATACAAGTCAAAGGGTGGACAGACTGTATACTGTCAAAAAGGAATCTGACAGTGTCAGTCTTAGGAATTGTCAGAAAAAGCAAGTCAAGATGGGACAAATCTGAAACGGTCATGTTTGAATTTCAAACATAAGTCACAATGATTCCTACCTATAAATAGAGGACTCCTAACTCAGATACAAGTGAGGATGATTGATGAAAAATAACAGATAATCCTGAGTTGCAAATTCTTATCAAGAAAACACCCTACTGACCCTACTGAGCATAAAGCTACTGATCCAGAAAAGTTCTTCAAGTGTAATCTGCATCCAAGCTACATCAAGTTCACACACTTGAAGACATCTAGTTGCTAATCATATCATCCTGATCAAGCAGCTGAAAGCTGAATCACTTACTTGATTCAAACTTTCTTTTACAAGGAATCTACTAAAGACAGTGAAGCATCTTTTGGGTGTCAAGGACTGTTGTTTGTGGTGGAGCTGGTGAAGAGGCAATCCTACCTTTCAAGGACCAGTGGAAGACTTTGGAGCAGCAATCCTACCTATTCCAAGTGTTCAGTTTGTGAAGCCATAGTTATTGGTGAAGGACAAGCAACATAGGGATTTTTGTAACTGCTACCTCAAGAATCTCTAGTGAATTACCTCCAACATCACAGGAGAAGAGTGGACTGATAGGATTACACCACCTGGAACCTCTATAAAATCTGCCTACTTACTTTCTGCACTTATATTCTGCATTTAGTATATCTAGCACATCAATCTACTGAATCTAGCAACTGAATCACACACATACACTACTAAGTATCTAATACTTGGTATCATATTTAACAACAAGTAATAAGGCTTAATTTTTGATATATTCCGCTGCACAAATTCAATAAACTCATCATCAATAGACTATCGAGTATCAATGAGACTCATTGACCGGTCGCAGAGATCTTGAAGTTCTTTGAGTTTGTTAACTCCAAAATTTTTAAGTGTTAAGTTTATTCAACCCCCCCCCCCCCCTCTAAACTTAACCAAAGCCTTTTCAAAGGACCAACAATTGGTATCGGAGCAGTGCTTCTGTTCTGAAGTAATCCTACTTGTTGTGCTTGTGAAAATACTTTGAAAACTTTTTCAAGTTTCTGATTTTCAAAGCTTTGCATCATGGATAACAACCAATATGCTAGAACAATGTTGATGTGTTCTTTAGATCATTTTGATGAGTATAAATGTCGTATGCAGGCTTATTCAGCTGCAACACATGATGAGATGATGGATGTACTTACAGATGGACAACTGGAGATTACCAAGCCAGTAACAGTGGGAGATGAGATACAGTACATTCCAAAACCAAAAAGGGAATGGACTACTGAAGATAGAAAGAGAGCAAACCTCAACAATATTTCTATTGATCTCATATACAGAACCTTGGATAGCAATATGTACATGAAAGTGAAAGATTGCAAGACTGCAAAAGAACTTTGGGATAAGTTGCAATTAATCTGTGAAGGCACTGATGCTATCAAGAAGAATAAGATTAGTGTGGCAAATAAAAAGTTTCAGGAATTCAAAATGAAACCAAATGAAACCATTGAACAAATGGAGTCAATATTCAATGCAATCATGGATGAACTCACCCTACTGAGTGTGAAGTACTCACAAGAAGAAATCAACTCAAAAATCTTGGAAGCATTACCTGCAAAAGAAGTTTGGGAGATGAAGGTGACTGCCATAGAAGAAATGAGGAGTTTGCATGAAGAAGACACCTTCAAATTGTTTTCAGTTCTTAAGGCCTATGAATTCAGCAAAAAGATTGTGCCTGAGACTGAAAAAGAAGAACCAAAGACCACTGCATTGGCCGCTTCACATCAAGAAGAGACATCAGGAGCTCAAGATGATCTACTGGATGAGATGCAAGAACAGATTGCCCTACTGAGCAAGAAAATCAGAATGATGAAGACAGGAAAGGGTTCTCCATGGAATTTCACAAAGAAATTCAATGAAAAGAAAAATTAAGAATCCAAGAAAGATAATGATTACTTGTGCTATCATTGCAAGAAACCAGGACACTTCAAACTGGTATGCGGAACTAAAGCAGAAAAGGAACACGATTATCTTTACTTTAATTGCAAGAAAGACTGAGAGAGCCAACAATGAAGATCGGCAAGAAAGCTATGGTTCTTGAAGATGAATCGAGGATATGAAGTAGAATCGAAAAAATGAAATGAATCGATGATCTGCGCACTTGTTGCCGACATGGATGATTATGCTTTAATGGAAAATATGGATGAAACAGAGGAGGTATACAATTTTGTATCTATTAACACTCCTACTTTGGAAGTGATTGGGAATCAACTTGTGGTTCAAATCCTTAAAATTCGACAATGAAGAAACTTTGGATGCCATCCTTAATCAATCGAGGATAATACAACCGGTTATGAGATTGTGAAGGCTGAAAAAGAAGCTCTTCAATCAGAAGTTGAAAGATTAAATGTTGAATTAAGAATTCTCAAAGGAAAGGAAAAAGAAGTTAGACAGAATCAGTATAAGCCTGTTGTACATTCAAGAGTCGCTAAATCTGGCTTTGAACCATCTTGTTCCTCACTCGCATTCAAATCGGGAAAGCCTTATGGTGATAAAAGCAGGGCTTGGATTTGGAACTCAACAATCAATAGGAGTGGATCGATGGAGTCACTTTGAACCTAATACCAGAATTGGTCATATGTTTGTGCCTGCACAAGATCCAACTCTCAAAAGGGTTGCTGAGGCAGTGAAGCCTACTGAGAAGACCTCAAAGTGGAAAAATCAGAAGTCAAAGAAGTCAACAGCTCTTAATAAAAAGAACAAATCTAAAAATAGGACTGATGGCCTTCTAGACCTGCTGATAGTAGACCTGCTACCAAGTCTGCTGGACCACAAAAAGGGAAAAACCAGAATTATTCCAAGGATAAGAATCCTAAACTTAAAAATGTTAATCATTCTAGGGATACTTATCTTAGGGTGAAAGGTAGACTGTTCCCTACTGATAATGATTGGAATATTCATGCACCTACTGCTAGAAACAACAGGTATAACTATGCTGCTAGGGTAAAATCTAAGCAATGGAATCAATGTGAGGACTCAACCAAAGGACTTATATAAGACCTCACAGGGGACCTCAGAGACTCCATATTATAGGGATGTTCTTAACAGACGACAAACTAATGGTTATACTAGTGCTTCTAACAAAGAAATCACTTTAAATGACATTATATTCCAAAAGGCGAAAGCATATGTGAATCCTACACAACCAATTGTGAGACCTTATAAAGTATGACACCTTTCAGAGAAGACCTTAAGGAAATTTGCCAAGGGTCATGCTTGCCACTGACCACTATGGACCCAAACAGTTTTGGGTACCTAAAATGCATTAACTTTGTTTTATAGGGTGTATGCAGTACTTTGGCATTGGATGTTCCGGACATATGACAAAGAATAAGCTTTGCTTTGTTAAATTTTGTTGCAAAGGATGGTCCAAGAGTGAACTTTGGAAACAAGAACACATCTGGATACACAAGAGGATATGGCACACTTGTGAGAAATGGATTAACAATCGAGAATGTAGCATTTGTGGAAGGAATTTGGACTACAACTTGAGCCTTTGAGACTGGACTGTTTTGTGACATGGGTTACAAGGTCACTTTTGACAAAAACACATGTATTGTCATTAGTGAAAAAGGTGATCAAGTTGTATTGGCTGGAAGAAGGCAACAAAACATGTATGTTGTGGATTGGTCTACTGCTGTTCCAGAAACTTGCCTGATTGTACATACCAAGTCAGAACTTAATTGGCTATGGCATAAGAATTTGAATCATCTAAATTTTGATGATATCAATCAGTTGGTAAAGAAGAAACTGGTAATTGGATTACCTTAGATCACATTCAAAAAGGATGCAATATGTGATGATTGTCAGCAAGGTAAACAGACAAAATCAAGCTTCAAGTCAAAAACTAAGCAATCAACAAAAAGAGCTTTGGAGCTGATGCACATGGATCTATTTGGACCTGTAACACCAACAAGTGTAACAGGAAAGAAGTACACCTTAGTGGTTGTGGATGATTATTCGAGATACACTTGGGTAGTATTCATGAACAAGAAAAGTGAAACACTTCAAAAGATGCCTGAACTTTTGAAGAGATTACAAAATGAGAAAAGTTCGACAATAGTGAAGATCATATCGCATCGTGACAAAATTTGAATTTCTCAACAAAGTTATAAGAGAATATTATGAACAGAATGGTGTACTACATCAACTTCTTTGCTTTCTTTGGAATGCCTCAAAGAAATGGGGTTTCTGAAAGAAGAAACATGACATTAAAATAAGCAGAAGGACTATGATTTGTGAAGCATTATTACCGGAAGATATTGGGTCAAGCAATTAACACAAGACATGCTATACACAAAAGCGAGAACCTCGATGAACAAGAAGTCGCTAAACACCTTATGAAATTTGGAATTGAAGAAAACCTAACATATCCTGTCTCCATCCATTTGGAAGCAAATGTTTTATCTTGAATCATAAGGAACAATTGAAGACATTCCAACCAAAATCAGATGAAGGAATTTTCTTGGTATATTCTTACATCAGGCAAGACATTGAGTCTTGAATAAAGGACAATGAAACATGAATAAACAATACATGTTGTATTTGATGAACCTAAGTCCACTAGAATGGAAGATGAAGCCTCGAGAACTCTTTGAGAATCAACAAGTCACCGATCGAGAATGTGTTGAAGTTTTGGAAAGATTTAATGACTTAAAGGTTTTCGATTCCGCCCTCTTGAACACCTGCTTTGGTAACACTCTGAGACCAACAACGAAGGCAGTTCAAGGATCCGCTAAACCCCCTGTTGAAGAAGGACGCAAAGAGACCAATCAAGATGATGTTCACGAGAATCAAAATAACCAGAATCCATAATGGTTAAGGGATCACCTCTTTGAACAAGTCATTGGCGATATACATCAAGGTGTGAGGACTAGAAGACAATTAGAAGCAATGTTTACTTGCTTTCTATCTCAAATGGAACCTAAATTTGTTGAAAAAGCAATTTTGAGATCCAGTTGAATAATTTCTATGCAAGAAGAATTGAATGAATTTGAAAGAAATCATGTTTGGACACTAGTGGAAAGGCCTAATCATGCAAACATAATTGGTACAAAATGGGTGTACAGAAACAAATTGGATGAATCTGGTACCATTGTGAAAAATAAGGCCAGACTAGTAGCAAAAGGATATCCTCAAGCAGAATGAATAGATTTTGATGAAACATATGCCCCTGTTGCAAGATTGGAATCTATAAGATTATTCTTGGCATATCATTTTGCATATAAAAACTTCAAAGTATATCGGATGGATGTCAAAAGTGCATTTTTAAATGGTATCCGGAAGAGGAGGTCTATGTTCAACAACCTCCTGGATTTGAAGTTAAAAATCAAGAAGATAAAGTTTACAAACTCAATAAAGCACTTTATGGTTTGAAGCAGCCCCAAGAGCATGGTATGAGACTCTATCTCAATTCTTGGTAGACAATGGTTTTTAAAAGGGACCATTATTTCAATCCAAACCTAAAGAAAGTCATTTAGGTGCGATTAAGAGAATTCTCAAGTATCTTAAAGAAACTTTGGGAGTAGGATATGGTATTCCAAGGAAGGAAGCTTCAAGGTAATATCCTACTCAGACTCGATTATCGTGGATGCAAGATTGATAAAAGCACCTCAGAACTCCGTCAAGTTAATGGGAAATAGACTGGTCTCTGGTTTAGCAAGAAACAGTAATTCTATTTCAACTTCCACTCGGCTGGTGAATACATTGTCGCTTTGGAAAGTCTTTGTGCACAAGTATTATGGCTAAGACAACAATTAAGGGATTATGGAATTGAAGAAAAAGAAATTCCAATCATGTGTGACAACACAAGTGCAATTGCAATCACTGAAAATCCTGTTTTGCATTCAAGAACCAAGCACATTGATGTGAGACATCATTTTATAAGAGATCATGTTGAAAAGAAAGATGTGGTGGTTCTATACATCCCTACTGAAGATCAACTTGCTGATATTTTCACTAAGCCACTTGATAGTGAAAGATTTGCCAAATTAAGGATCGAACTTGAATTATAAAGATTGACTGATATTCAAAGCAGTTGTAATCGAATTCACCAAGGGATTAGTCTTTGCTATGTTGGGTGAGCTCACTTAGCATGATTAGTCATTGGTATCAACAATTCCATGTACTTATGTTTGAACAATTGAGCAAATGAGGTTGCCAAGCGGGATTGGTCTTTGTCATGTTGGGTGAGCTCACTTGATGAAGATCGGTCATTGGTATTAAACTTCATATTGTATTATCAATTGAACAAAACAAGGAGAAAACAAGGATCGCAGAGTCACCTTGTCAAGCAGGTCAACTGACACATTATCGCTAGATCTGCCGAGCCCACCCCTGTTGAGGGATACCTGGCCTGGAGGAACGTTACTCACCAAAATAATTAAAGTCAAAAGCATATTGGCGGGATATTTATTTTATCCATTATTACTACAGCTTAAAAACCATCCAACGGTTACAAACGTTATGGTGGAGTAATGGGCCACGTGTCAAGACGTAATTTATTGATTAATCGTGGTTACCTCAATGTACGCATATGACAGCTTTCAACTACCCAACGCCTATATAATCGGATCGTTATACAGCAGCATTCACCACTTGCATCTTCCTCGCTTTATCTCTCGCAAATTCTACTTCGTGTGAACACAGATTTGAGAGGAACTCTTCTTCATCTTTTTCTTATTTCAATGGCGGAAAGAGTTGAAGTTCAAATCGAATCTAGCCAAAGTGTAAGAGGCTATGTTGTTGATGCAAACCAAACAGAGTTGGCCATTAATATAGGTCGAAGAATAAGGAGGTTTGCAGGCTTGGAGAACAAGCTCAATATCAGATTAGACACAATTTCATACACCAATGTTGTTGATTTCTGGAAGAACATGGTGGTGGAAGAAGGAACTGAAGCATTCAATACAACTGTGAATGCTGAGGAGCTTGTTATCTCCCCCAGTCTGCTGAGGGAAGTGTTTGGATTTGAAGAAGTGGAAAATGGTCCAGTGAATCCTGAAGCAATGGGATTGGACAAGTTGACTTTTGTAGACCAAATCAAGACAAATCAAACCACCAAATCTGTTCCTGGCATCAATTGCAGACACATTGGGAATGAATATAGTCTGCTGAGCAAGCTCATTGCAAAGAACATACTCGGGCTAGTTGGCAGTATGGATACTCTATCGTGACTCCAAGATAGAGTCGATGATTATCATCTGGCAGCATGAAGTTTGATTGGGCGTGTACTTTATTCATTATATGAAGAAAGTGGCCAGGAAGAGAGTTTAGTGGAAGAGGAAGTCCAAGGCACGCCGCTTCAGATTAATGGTCCGCACTCTGCATTGAATCATCTTGAAATTCTCGATGTAGCACACCGTGGATATTAATCGCCTAGATACAAGAAGGAGATTGATTATGCAATCCCGGACTTGATGATGATGAAGAAATTGTCAAGAAGTCACTGATGATAATGATGATGGAGATGATGGTGATACTGGTGGTGAGCAGGTTCAACCAACTAAGAAGATTTCTATCAAACCTGCTGCACCAAAGAAAACTGCTGGGAAGAGGAAGAAGAGTGCTGATGATAGAAAGATTACTGAAATCTTGAAATCAAAGAGAACAAGAAAGGAAACAAAGACTGATCGCCGAGTCTGGCCGAGGGTCAAGTGGAGGTTATCACCTGCCTGTAGTCGTAAGAAGAACTGCTGTTGAAATTCTTAGAGAACAATGAAGGAAGCAAGTAGAAAAGAAAATTGACTAGAAAAGATGATGATGATGAACCCCTATCCAAGAGGATGAAGGAAGTTGCCAAAAGAAGAAATATGGCAAGGGAAAGAGTTGAAAGATTTGGAGGCACAGAGGGCACAAGAAGAAGCATCGAGTAGAGAGGAAGAAGAAGAGGCTGTGAAGTCGAGCCTCTAACTATCATTCCACCGCTTGTTATCGTGATTCCTCCAATGAAGAAGTTATCAAGTCCACCTGATGAGCGAACAAAGTTGTTTTTGAGCAACTGTAGAGGATGCTGTGCAGCTCTCATCGACCCTCGAGGCCGCCAGAGCATCCTTTGAAGAACCACAAAGAAACCACCGAACTCGAACCTCTTTGTGGTGGTTGAAGAGGTGATTGGAGACTTGGTTGAAGACCACGCAAATGTGGCAATAGTTCGGGGAAGAGCAGTCACGCTAACCCTGCCGATGAGCATGTAAGTCGGGGAACCAAGTGTGACACAGATGGAAGTAGTAGTACAAATGCACCATCACAAAGAACTCTGCCGACTTTCAAACATCTGTAGAAGATACCTTGAATCGCTTGTTGGAACCTTTGGAGGTCAACAAGCCACCGGAGCCGCTCCCTGTGAAGATCTTTTATGCCATTTGAGAGGCATGTGAAAAAGAGCAAGAAATCGAAGAGTTTGTGGATCCCAAACTTGAAGAATTGGCGATTACTTCCAGTGGAAGTTTGGGTTCTACAAAAGACAAAAACCACCGGCCAACCAATGATGAGATTTTGAAGAATGGGTTTTGACAAGTTAGGAGTGGAAAACTTGTTGGATCTCGATTGATACAACCTTGCCGCAATCAAGACTGATGGATCTGTTTGATGAGCAACAGAAGGAGGAGGGTATCAAATTTAGAGATCCAAGAGATGGTCCTGATGATTCCTCTTCATCATCAGATAGCAAAGGAGATTTTCCCTCTGGACCAGGAGAATCAAGTGGGGCTGCACTGGCACATGAATCATCTGTGCAATGATCCACCGATCTTTGGAAGATGGCCGAGGCCGCCAGATTTGGAGAGATGGATGAGGATCTGAGGATCTCACCATGGATGATCTGGAGGCATTGATCAACGAAGGCATTACCTCCGAGTCTTGGTAGGTCGACTCGATGAACCAAGTACATTCCATGTTGTAGAGCCTATTGCACAAACCGATCTTTGATGTGAGTGAGGATTTGGATGGAGAAAAGGTTATGATTTCAATGAATCTAGTGCAGCTACGGAGAGTCAATTGAATATCAAGACGGATTTGACATTGAAGGCACTCGACTAGAACCGCCATCATCCGCACAAGATTGGTCATCGCTTGAAGATTTCCAAGTGGATAATACCAATATATTCAATCCACGGGAAGTTGAAGAGGAGGTGCAAAGTTCCGATACAAACAAAGACTGGACAAAGGTTGAACAGAGGTGCAGTCAGCCGAGTCTCAAACAAAGACTGGACAAAGGTTGGAACAGATTTGGGTTTTGGAGGAAACCCACTGTTGTTAATGCAGGGTTCTTTGTAGTGGAGCCTCTTTGGAGCCAAGGCCATCAGAGGAAAAGATAGTCGCCAGATCGCTTGTTAATGAGGATGAGCGACTGGACTATGACTTCTGATGATGAAGAGTTTCAATTTTTGGAGAAGAAGGTTGTTGAAGAACCTCGCACAAGATCCTATCCTTGAAGATGTTCTTGGTGCAATGGTTGAGGAAGGACCTCCCTCTTTGGGAGAGATTTGAGTAGAGCCATGGTCATCAATGCACAATGTGCACAATATAGAGTTGAGAGCTCTTTGATGGATCTACTGATAGTAGAATGGCGGTGAGTGCCAATTGAAGTTGTAAATGAGTTAAGAACTGTAAGAAATGATATGCAACAGTTAAGAATCAATTGGACCAGGAAGAACAAAGATTTGAAGAACTAATGAAGATGGTAAATGATAATAGACAATCTACTGATACAGTTGCTTCAAACTTTGCATCTACTCAAAATGCTGTGAATGATCTGATATATGATGTAAGATATATCAAGCAAGGGAATACACTGAAGGACAAGTTTTTGAAAGATCAACTTACATCCGTTCATCAAAAACTTGACAAGTTTGTCAATTTCTTGAGCCTCGTCATTGCACAACAACTTTCGTGCTCGACCCCAAATTTCATCGGAAGGATCAACAGATGGAAGAGACCCGCAATCAAGGATTACTTCACTTGATACTAGAATCGAACTATGGCGTGTCAACTACACGAGTGATAGTGTCACAGAAGCTATTCATGGCCTCATCTCACGCTTTGTTGATGATGTCACTAAGGGAAGAGGGCCAATCACCGGCGAGAAAGGAGGTCGCTGGACTCTTTGCACGTAAGAGATGGACTGATGATACAAATGCTTTTAGGCAACTTTGCACTGGCGAGTGCAACTTACCGATGATCTCCTATCACAAGACAAGAAAGAGTTTCATACAATGAAGGAGACCTATCGTGACATGGGATTTCATGAAGGTCTTAACTCCTTCTTGAGTTTGAAGTTTTGGGAGGCAAGGATTAGAGCTTTAAGAGCATCTACCGTGAGACAGGAAGGAGTAGCAGAGGTGAAAAGGTCTTTGCCAATTACAAAAGCAAAAGATTCACTGAATGAATTTAAGGAACTGTATATGAAGTTTGGCTTCAGGGTGAATCAGATCAATCTTGTCCTGCCTGAAGCATGGAATTGGTGGAAACAAGTCAATTCTTATATTGACTTTACACTTATTGAGAATGAATGGATGGTTGAAATGATAGAAGAGATCAGAGCCTATCAAGAGCAAGCTGAGAAGGCTAGACAAGAAAGAGAAAAGAGACAATAGATCAGCTACCCTTCATTGTTTATCTTTGCTGTATCTAGTTGTAATAACTGTGAACAAATATTTATAATGAGAAATGACTGAATTTGTTCTGTTTGTGTTTTTATCTTTTTGCTTTGCTGATTAGGTGAGGGTAGTGGCATCATCACCAAAAAGGGGGAAATTGTTGGACTTATTTCTTAGTTTTGATGATGAGTGCCATACTAGCTGTTATAGTGCAAAGGCAAAAAGATGTCTAGATAAAATGTATAGGTTTATTAGAGTTTGATTCATAAATAGGTTTGATCAAACAAGCTTATCAGAAATGGTCAGCCGATTGTTTATCGCCAGATCGATCTAGGTCAAGCAGGGTAGATAGGTCGATGATCTGGTCTGTAACCCGCCAAGGTCAAGACTCAAGGCCGAGGGTTCAAACTCGATTAATGAAGGCTAAGGATCAAACTTAGTATTTAATGTCAAGGATATGGAATCGTAATTTAGGCAAGTCTGTGATGACCTAAAGCGATTACATATACCTTATGTAGAAGGTCTAAGTTCCACAAGTTGGATGATGTTTGGAACTTGGTTATACTTTTAAATGATGTAATCTAACTTCACATACAAAAGTTGGATAAAAGATTCAATTTGCATTATATTTTACAGACAAAAATATGATGTTCAAGAGACGATTGGTTTTACAAACAGATCGATGAACCTCACGATATATACCTCGATTAATTCAAGATTATTGGGAAGTTACATGGATAAGAATCGAACCAACTACCTCGACTTATCAAGCAAATCAAAGGCCGAGATTAAAAAGACGTTGGGATGATCCATATTTTTATCCATTGGATACAAGTCAAAGGGTCAAGAAGCCTGGACATTTTAGACTGATTGTCGGGCACTCATCAAGACCAAGAGCCAACAATGAAGATCCGCAAGAAAGCTATGGTTGCTGAAGATGAATCAGGATATGAAGTAGAATCAGAAAAAGGAAATGAATCTGATGATACTGCACTTGTTGCCGACATGGATGATTATGCTTTAATGGAAAATATGGATGAAACAGAGGAGGTATACAATTTTGTATCTATTAACACTCCTACTGGAAGTGATTGGGAATCAACTTGTGGTTCAAATCCTTAAAATTCTGACAATGAAGAAACTTTGGATGCCATCCTTAATCAACTGAGGATAATACAATCTGGTTATGAGATTGTGAAGGCTGAAAAAGAAGCTCTTCAATCAGAAGTTGAAAGATTAAATGTTGAATTAAGAATTCTCAAAGGAAAGGAAAAAGAAGTTAGACAGAATCAGTATAAGCCTGTTGTACATTCAGTAGCTGCTAAATCTGCTGAACCATCTTGTTCCTCCACTGCATTCAAATCTGGAAAGCCTTATGGTGATAAAAACAGGGCTTGGATTTGGAACTCAACAATCCAATAGGAGTGGATCCAGTAAGGTCACTGAACCTAATACCAGAATTGGTCATATGTTTGTGCCTGCACAAGATCCAACTCTCAAAAGGGTTGCTGAGGCAGTGAAGCCTACTGAGAAGACCTCAAAGTGGCAAAATCAGAAGTCAAAGAAGTCAACAGCTCTTAATAAAAAGAATAAATCTAAAAATAGGACTGATGGCCTTCTAGACCTGCTGATAGCAGACCTGCTACCAAGTCTGCTGGACCACAAAAAGGGAAAAACCAGAATTATTCCAAGGATAAGAATCCTAAACTTAAAAATGTTAATCATTCTAGGGATACTTATCTTAGGGTGAAAGGTAGACTGTTCCCTACTGATAATGATTGGAATATTCATGCACCTACTGCTAGAAACAACAGGTATAACTATGCTGCTAGGGTAAAATCTAAGCAATGGAATCAGCAGAGGACTCAGCAAAGGACTTATATAAGACCTCAGCAGGGACCTCAGTAGACTCCATATTATAGGGATGTTCTTAACAGACAGCAAACTAATGGTTATACTAGTGCTTCTAACAAAAGAAATCACTTTAAACAGCATTATATTCCAAAAGGCCAGAAAGCATATGTGAATCCTACACAACCAATTGTGAGACCTTATGGATGTGTAGAATACATGTATGAACCAAAGTATGACACCTTTCAGAGAAGACCTTATGGAAATTTGCCAAGGGTCATGCTTGCCACTGACCACTATGGACCCAAACAGTTTTGGGTACCTAAAATGCATTAACTTTGTTTTATAGGGTGTCTGGTACTTTGGCATTGGATGTTCCAGACATATGACAAAGAATAAGCACTGTTTGTTAAATTTTGTTGCAAAGGATGGTCCAAGAGTGAACTTTGGAAACAAGAACACATCTGGATACACAAGAGGATATGGCACACTTGTGAGAAATGGATTAACAATCAGGAATGTAGCATTTGTGGAAGGACTGGACTACAACTTGCTGAGCACTGGACTGTTTTGTGACATGGGTTACAAGGTCACTTTTGACAAAAACACATGTATTGTCATTAGTGAAAAAGGTGATCAAGTTGTATTGGCTGGAAGAAGGCAACAAAACATGTATGTTGTGGATTGGTCTACTGCTGTTCCAGAAACTTGCCTGATTGTACATACCAAGTCAGAACTTAATTGGCTATGGCATAAGAATTTGAATCATCTAAATTTTGATGATATCAATCAGTTGGTAAAGAAGAAACTGGTAATTGGATTACCTTAGATCACATTCAAAAAGGATGCAATATGTGATGATTGTCAGCAAGGTAAACAGACAAAATCAAGCTTCAAGTCAAAACTAAGCAATCAACAAAAAGAGCTTTGAGGTGATGCACATGGATCTATTTGGACTGTAACACCAACAAGTGTAACAGGAAAGAAGTACACCTTAGTGGTTGTGGATGATTATTCGAGATACACTTGGGTAGTATTCATGAACAAGAAAAGTGAAACACTTCAAAAGATGCCTGAACTTTTGAAGAGATTACAAAATGAGAAAAGTTCGACAATAGTGAAGATCATATCAGACAAGGGTACTGAATTTCTCAACAAAGTTATAAGAGAATATTATGAACAGAATGGTGTACTACATCAACTTGTTGCTGCTGGAATGCCTCAGCAAAATGGGGTTTCTGAAAGAAGAAACATGACATTAAAATAAGCAGGAAGGACTATGATTTGTGAAGCATTATTACCTGGAAGATATTGGGCTGAAGCAATTAATACAGCATGCTATACACAAAACAGAACCTCAGTGAACAAGAAGCTGCTAAACACCTTACGAAATTTGGAATTGAAGAAAACCTAACATATCCTGTCTCCATCCATTTGGAAGCAAATGTTTTATCTTGAATCATAAGGAACAATTGAAGACATTCCAACCAAAATCAGATGAAGGAATTTTCTTGGTATATTCTTCTGTCAGCAAGGCATTCAGGGTACTGAATAAAAGGACACTGAAACATGAATAAACAATACATGTTGTATTTGATGAACCTAAGTCCACTAGAATGGAAGATGAAGCCTCAGAACCTGCTGAGAATCAACAAGTCACCGATCAAGAATGTGTTGAAGTTTTGGAAAGATTTAATGACTTAAAGGTTTCTGATTCCGCCCCTGCTGAACACCCTGCTGGTAACACTACAGACGCAACAACTGAAGCAGTTCAAGGATCTGCTAAACCCCCTGTTGAAGAAGGAACAGCAGACCCAACTGAAGATGATGTTCCTGAGAATCAATCTAACCAGAATCCATAATGGTTAAGGGATCACCCTGCTGAACAAGTCATTGGCAGTATACATCAAGGTGTGAGGACTAGAAGACAATTAGAAGCAATGTTTACTTGCTTTCTATCTCAAATGGAACCTAAATTTGTTGAAAAGCAATTTCAGATCCAGATTGAATAATTTCTATGCAAGAAGAATTGAATGAATTTGAAAGAAATCATGTTTGGACACTAGTGGAAAGGCCTAATCATGCAAACATAATTGGTACAAAATGGGTGTACAGAAACAAATTGGATGAATCTGGTACCATTGTGAAAAATAAGGCCCGGACTAGTAGCAAAAGGATATCCTCAAGCAGAATGAATAGATTTTGATGAAACATATGCCCCTGTTGCAAGATTGGAATCTATAAGATTATTCTTGGCATATGCTGCATATAAAAACTTCAAAGTATATCAGATGGATGTCAAGAGTGCCTTTTTAAATGGCATTCTGGAAGAGGAGGTCTATGTTCAACAACCTCCTGGATTTGAAGTTAAAAATCAAGAAGCTAAAGTTTACAAACTCAATAAAGCACTTTATGGTTTGAAACAGGCCCCAAGAGCATGGTATGAGACTCTATCTCAATTCTTGGTAGACAATGGCTTTACCAAAGGTACCATTTGTTTGAGAAGATTTTGCATCATTTAAACAAAAGAAAATTTATAAACCCTAACTTAGATGCAAAACTAACTCCTAACCGGCCAAACACCGGGTAGTTGATAGTATAGCGAGATAAGTAAGGGGTCGATCCACAGGGAATTGGGCTGTTGAAATCTAATTTCATTAACTCTCTCAATTGTTACTACTAATTATTACTAAACCTAAACTAAAGCGGAAAATAAACTGGACAGAGGATTTTTAGTCCAAAGCCAGGAAACACATAATTAAGAACAAACAAATAAGAACAACAACAGAGAAGATAAAAGCAGTCCTAAAGCTAAGGAAAACATAAAAACGACCTAAACTAAGGAAACATGAAATCAAACAACGTACAAACCATGTAATTTCAATCCTACCTCATCTCATGATTTTAACTCGAATTGTGGTTTCACCTTATGAAGGTATGAATCCTACTTTCGTAGTAATTCGCCTATCAATCTCATCATCTTTCGATCTATAGAGATTAACGCATATAAAACAAGGTGTAAGATCTTTCAATCTAATAACCTAGATAATCAACCTATCAACTTTCGTTATGTCAAGGTTAAAAATCACATCTTTTCTATGGTGATCTAGCCTAACAATGATTTTCATCAAGTTAGACAACGATTAGCAACCAATCTCTCGATCTAGTCACACATGGCATGATAATTGCATAGAAAAGATACAAAACGAATCATAAATCATGAATATAAAGCAGGGACTGAATTAATTGAAGAACAAACTCACAGGGTTTGATACAATTGATGAATCCAAGAATCTACAAAGAAGAGAAAAGCATCTAATCTAACCCGGATCACCCGAGCACAAGGCTCGGGTGACCGGCCTTGAAGCTCCCAAAGAAGTGCTGCGGCTGCTGCTCTCCCTTTTAGAAATTATGTATGTGGAATTATGAGTTGTATTATGAATGAATATGTTTTGGGGCAATGGTGGTATTTATAGAAAATTAGATGCGAGACTTTTCGAATTTGGTTCCATGCCAGAACGCTGGTTCTATGTTGTGGAACGCCATGATTCCATTTCGAACTCCAGCCTACAAGCTTTTGAGCTCTCGAGATTGCTTTCAGCCCCTGAAGCTTGATTCTATATTGGAACGCTTGATTCCATGCTTGACGATGGTTACGCCTATTCTGGTGAACGGATTTGATCTTTGTCCTTATCTCTTAACAACCCATCCTTATCCTTTTGTAACAAACCTTATCTCTTGGATATTCTAGATGATTCATGACTTGCTCTCCTTGATCTTATCCCTTGCCACTTGTCAATTCCAAACTTCAACACTTGTGAGCTCCTAATTAATCAATGAATAACACCAAAATGTAATACAATTCCAAATTAATAATAAATCATCAATTAAGCACAAAATTCATTACATTTTGAAATTAACTCATTAAAAATATCATTTGCTCAATATTTAAATATGAGGCTCGATTTCTATGAAAATACGAATATGGGGGAATTTTATATAAAATATATCGTTATAAATCATACAATTTGACCCTTAACACCATTGACAAGACTCTTTTCAGAATCAATGAAGGAAACAGCCCCCTGCTGGTACAGATTTATATGGATGACATAATATTTGGTTCTGAAAATGAATTGCTATGTGAAAAGTTTGCAAATCTGATGAAAAGTAAATTCCAAATAAGTATGATGGGAGAAATGAACTACTTTTTAGGATAGCAAGTCAAACAGATGAAAGATGGAATCTTCATTCATCAAACCAAGTATACCAAGGAGCTACTGAAGAAATTTGGTATGGAAAACAGCACAAAAGTATCAACTCATATGAGTACAAATTGGATGAAGACAAAGATGGCAAAGATGTTGATCAGACCTTATACAGAAGGATGATAGGCAGTCTGCTATACCTTACTGCCAACAGACCTGATATATCATTTGCTGTAGGTGTTTGTGCAAGATTTCAATCAAAACCTAAAGAAAGTCATTTAGCTACAGTCAAAAGGATTCTCAAGTATCTAAAAGAGACTTTGGGAGTAGGGATATGGTATTCAAAAGATGGAAGCTTCAAAGTTATATCCTACTTAAATTCTGATTATGCTGGATGCAAGATTGATAGAAAAAGCACCACAGGAACCTGTCAGTTAATGGGAAATAGACTGGTTTCATGGTTTAGCAAGAAACAGAATTCTATATCAACTTCCACTGCTGAAGCTAAATATATTGCTGCTGGAAGCTGCTGTGCACAAATACTGTGGTTAAGACAACAATTAAGGGATTATGGAATTGAAGAAAGAGAAATTCCTATAATGTGTGACAACACAAGTGCAATTGCAATCACAGAAAATCCTGTTTTGCACTCAAGAACCAATCACATTGATGTGAGACATCACTTTATAACAGATCATGTTGAAAAGAAAGATGTGGTGGTTCTGTATATCCCTACTGAAGATCAACTTGTTGATATTTTCACTAAACCACTGGATAGTGAAATATTTGCTAAACTAAGGACTGAACTTGGAATTATAATAGTTCACTGATATATCTTTGATCAGCAATGAACTGGAATTAACCAAAGGGATTAGTCTTTGCTATGTTGGGTGAGCTCACTTAGCAGATTAGTCATTGGTATCAACAATTCCATGTACTTATCTTTTTTTCATTTTAGATAACAAGCTCCTCAATGAGAAGTACCATCTAGGCAAAAAAAAAAAAAAAACTTTTTTTTTCTGAAAATGATCGTTTTATTTCTTTCATTCGAGAGGGTCCGGTAAAAAGTTACACATAATGTTCATATCCAAAAATAAAGTGAAACAGAAGTTTACGTAAAAAAATATCTACTCTATTTGCCAAGCAAGCCTAAGGTTTCTTGCTCTTTCTGCAGCATTCGATAGGAAGACAAATGTCGGTGGCCTCTCGTTCACAGTTGTTGGTCCCTTGAAAAGGCTTTGGTTAAGTTTAGAGGGGGGTGAATAAACTTAACACTTAAAACTTTTGGAGTTAACAAACTCAAGAACTTCAAAGACTCAACGATTGCTCGAGAGTCTGGCACGACACTCGTGAGTCTGCGACTATTGACTTAACTGAATTTGTTGCAGCGGAATATATTTAAATTAAGCCTTATTACTTGTTGTTAAAATGTGATACCAAGTATTACATACTCAGTAGTGTATGTGTGTGATTCAGTTGCTAGATCAGTGGATTGATGTACTAAATATACTAATGTAGAATATAAATGCAGAAAGTAAGTAGGCAATTTTTTATAGTGGTTCCAGGTGGTGTAATCCTGTCAGTCCACTCTTCTCATGTGATGTTGGAGGTAATTCACTAGAGATCCTTGAGGTAGCAGTTACAAAAATCCCTAAGTTGTTTGTCCTTCACTAATAACTATGGCTTCACAAACTGAACACTTGGAACAGGTAGGATTGCTGCTCCAAAGTCTTCCACTGGTCCTTGAAAGGTAGGATTGCCTCTTCACCAGCTCCACCACAAACAACAGTTCTTGACACCCAAAGATGCTTCACTGTCTTCAGCAGGTTTCTTGTAAAAGAAAGTTTGAATCAAGTAAATGATTCAACAGTCAGCAGCTTGATCAGGATGATATGATCAGCAGCTTGGATTCTTCAAGTGTGTAAACTTGATGTAGCTTGATAACAGATTACACTTGAAGAAGTTTACTGGATCAGTAGCTTTTAGTTCAGTAGGGTCAGCGGGGTGATTTCTTGATAAGAATCTGAAGCTCAAGATTATCTGTTGTTTTTCTCTCAAAAATCATCATCTGTTTCTGTATCAAGGGTCTTCTATTTATAGGTGAGACTCCTTGTGATTTATGTTTGAAATTCAAACATGCCATTTCAGATTTGTCCCATCTTGACTTGCTTTCTGTCTCTGTACATAGTACTGACACTGTCAGTTTACTTTTTGTCAGATTTCATACTGTCCACCCTTGACTTGTATCCATTTGATAAACCTCTGTTTATTTCCAACATCCCTTTTAATCTTGGCCATTGATTTGTTGATAAAACCAAGAGTTGTTATCTGTCATTTTCTTTGTAAACTTCCAATGTAACCTTTGATTAAATCGAAATATATGTTCAGCAGGTTCATGTGTATGTAAGTCTCATTGAAATACATATCGATCGGTGATTCAAGTTCTTTGTGCTTATAAAATACTCTGTGGTGACTTCTCTTATATCTAACTTTTTATTATTAAGTTAGATTACACCACTTTGATCATAACCAATTTCCAATCACCATTTAACTTGTGGAACTTAGACCTTGTACACAAGGTATATGCAATCAGTTTAGGTCATCACAGACTTCCCTAAATTCTGATTCCATATCCTTGACTTTAAATACTAAGTTTGATCCCTTAGCCTTCAATAACTAAGTTTGAGCCCTCACCTACCAGTCTTTCAAGAGGTTCCTAAACTAGTCTACTGACTCAGGTACCCTACTGATCTAGACATGTCTGCTGATGAAAGTCAACTGACCTTTTACAGTGCTTGTTTGATCAAACCTATACAAAGATCAAACTCTAATAATCCTATACATTTGATCTAGACATCTTTTTGCCTTTGCTCTATAACAGCTAGTCTGGCACTCATCACTAAAACTCAAAATAAGTCCAACAACAGTTCCGTGCATAATCTTGTTTCTCCACATCCATATGCCATAAATTATTTCCCTCCATAGATACCTCCATCTGCTTGCAGCAAAAGGCGAAGGCCGTTGTGAATTGAGGTTCAAATCCATCCAATCCCGGATTGTATTCGCTCCAAAAAATGCGTGTTTACATTCTTCGGGTACACCAATATTCCATATATCCTTGACCCAGTCATAGTCACGGAGTGCGTGAAGAATTGATTCATTTCGTGCATTGCATAATTTGCACAGAGGGTCCGCTATAACGTTTCTAGTGTAAAATAGCTCATCAACAAGAAGGGCACCGTGTGCAATTGTCCAAAGTAAGAATTTACTTCGCGTTGGACCCTTTAGCTGTCAAATGTGCTCCTATTGCGCTTGATTTTCTTGTGAATTTGCCGATTGAACCTGCATGAAATAGCCAGAAGCAACAGTATATTTCCCCTGTGGGCTTTCTTTCCATTTATGGCTGTGATCATCTCCTACAAAGCCACTCCAAATCTGTGCAAAAGCTTGGCAAATTCCCCGCCATGTTGGTGAGCTGCCAGCTTTAGCCCTCGTCGTGAGTTCCTTATATTTATGTGAAAGAGCTTTCACCCAAAGCGTATCATTCTGCATGATAAGATCCGACACCAATTTCCCAATTAAAGCAACATTCATTTGACGTAGCTGCCTAAGACCCGACCCTCCTTCTGCTTTCGGCTTGCATATTTTATGCCAGGTAATGGTGTGCAGTTTTCAGCCATCTTCGTCGTCTCCTCAGGAAAAATTTCTACACGTCATTTCCATATTTTGCAAGGTAGTCATCGGCAACATGGTGGTCTGCATAGTATAATAAGCCTGTGTAGCAAGAGAACTCTGGATAAGAATGTTTTTCCCTGCCTTGGTTAGAGTTTTAGCTTTCATGATGCCAATTTTTGCTTCATCTTGTCTTCGAGGTAGGTGTAATGGGAAATGCGCTTTCTCCCTTGGATTAGACATTGTTGGTCCCTTGGAAAGGCTAGCACAAGTTTAGAGGGGGGGTGAATAAACTTGTCACCAAAAACTTATCTGGTGGAAAAGCCTCAGAACCGAAGTTTCTCAAAACTCAAAGCGATCTCCGATTCGCTTTTGTTCTCGTCCCCTTAACTTGTGCGGAGTTCAGTTAGCTCAACTGAGTATAAGTCAATGCTGATTTATATTCAGTCTTGTTAACTAGCAAGGGATAAATATTAGCCTTCAACAACTAGTTAACTTAGTTTCAGTATGAAAATCATGTAAATATAGCTATAATGAAATAATTGAATGCATAAAGTAAATAGACAATAATTATAGAGGTTCCAGGTGGTGTGATCATGTACGTCCTCTCTTCCCCTATGATGCGGAGGAAAATTCCACTAGAACTTCTTTGAGATGGCCCGGTTACAAAAAGTTCTAAACTGATAGTCCTTGACTAATCTCTAGCTTCACTATCTAAACACTTGTAGAACAGGTAGGATTGTTGCTCTTCAACTGTTTGATCCACTGGTCCTTGGAGGGTAGAATTGCCTCTTCACCAGCTCATCACAAACACAGTCTTCCTGACTGCACTCAACTGTCCTTCACACTTTCTTGGTGTTTCACAGTCTAAACCTTTGATAAAATCAAAGTTGAGACTTTGAATCAATAACTATGATTCAACTTTGATTTGAGTTTTTCTTCTGTATGATTAAATTAAGCACGGCTCTGTATTTCTTCAAGTGAAAGATCTTGAATCTGCTTGAATATGCTTGAGCACTTTGAAGAAATTTCTTGATCTTGCAATTAAACACTTAGCAGGTATTCCTTTGAATTTTGGCTTTCCCCCTCAATTTGATCTTTCTTGACTAGATAGATTCTTTTTAATTTTCTTGCTTTGTTATCACATACCTGCTCTCTTTATGATGTCGTAGAAGTAATCTATTTATAGGGGTTCATTCAACGTTTTTCCTGCTTGAATCTTGCAACGGCTATATTTTATGACCGTTCTGATGTGTCAGTAACTCATCCAATGAAATTGCTTCCTTTACAACGTTCGACTGTACTTTCAGTTTGTTGGATAGCTGACATATAAAACTGAGTTTCCTTATCAGTTTTATACTGAGTTTTTCACTTATCATTTTCCTAACTGACTTGGAGCATTAACTGAGATTTTACTCTTCTTCAAATATCAGTACTCCAGTTTTCATCTGATTATCATTGACTTAATCAGAGTACACCATAACTTATTTTCATCTAAGAATTCATTGTCCTTATGATTCTTAAGTCTTCATACAATATCTATAAAGTCGATTCAGTCACCACAATCTTGCACGAAGTCTAACTTACTGATCTCGACTTGTAATCTTCATAACTGAGTTTGAACCCTCAGTTCTTCAATCTTCAATAACTGAGTCTGTGTCCCTCAGTTCTTCAGTCTTCTAGATAAGCCAACCGAGTTAGTGTCCCTCAGCGAACTTATCTTCTTCAGTCTTCTGTTGGTGTGCTCTATGTTCAGTTTCTTTTAGAATCTCAGTTAGATTAAATCTCAGTTTCTTCATTTCTCAGTTCCAGCCTAGAACTATTACAGTACTTGTCTGATTTAACTTATACAAATATCAAACTCTAATAAATCCTATACATTGATATCTAGACATCTTTTTGCTTTGCACTATAACAGCTAATTATGACACTTCATCAATGGGGTTAAGAACAATTAACAAATAAGTGATGAATCATCATCAAAACATAAATTTTATTTCCAACAGACGTAGTCCAAGGTATTTACCCAAATCATTCGTATGCGCCATATGTAGACTTTGAGCAATATTAGTAATGGTTGCATTACCCACGTTATCCGACGTATAGAATCTGGATTTCTCCACGCTTATCTTTTGTCCCGAGCATCTACAGAAATCATCTAAAATGTCCTCGATTACTTTGGCATGCTGTACCATTGCTTCTGCAAATAAAAGTAGGTCGTCTGCAAGAAAACAAGTGTGATATAGGGGGTCCGCTCCTCGAAATCTTCACCCGTTTCCAATGACCTCTCCCAACCGCTTCATTTATTTTAAATCTCAAAACTTCCATACATAGTACGAATAGGCATGGAGCAATGGGGTCCCCTTGGCGTAGGCCACGGCTTGGCCGGAACGATTTCAATATTTCTCCATTCCAAATCACTGACAAGCTAGCCGTGGTGATGCAGTGCATTAAAAGTTTCCGGAGATTGTCAGAAAGCCCAATCGTCTGAAGAATGTTATTTAAAAATGCCCAACTGACCCTATCATACGCCTTTTCAAGATCTACTTTGATCATCATGTATCCCTTTTTTCCCTTCTTCTTTTTCCCAAGGGTATGGACGACTTCCTGTGCCAATATGATATTTTCCGAGCTTCCCCGTCTGGGAATAAACGCACTTTGAGTGGTTCTGACAAGTCGGCAATAATTTTCTGGAACCGGTTTCCAAGAACTTTTGTAATAAGTTTGATAATTATGTTTGCCAAAGCAATGGCCTAAACTGGGCGGGGGACTCCGGATGGTCTACTTTCGGTATTAATGAAATTACAACTTCATTCATATAAGTAGGAAAAGTGGCCAGCTGAAAGATCTTAGTCACAAAGGCAATAACTGATGGACCAATCGTACCCCAACATTTTTTTAAAAAGATGGGAGGGAGACCATCTGGGCCTGCAGCTTTATACTTTCCCATATCAAAACACGTATCCTCAATTTCTTTTTCGCAGACCTGTCGATTGAGAAGTTGGAGGTCAACATCATCAATTTTCGGAAATGATAGTTGGCAGCAGCAAAAATGGTTATCAACACCTGGGGAGTAAAGATCAATAAAATAATTTTGCATCATCCCCCTGATTTCCAACTCATCACTAGTCCAAGAGCCATCTTCTTTCTTAAGGGAGGTAATTTGAGCTCGTTGTTTTCTCTTTAGAGTTGTGACGTGGTAGAAGTGTGTATTGAGTTCACCCTCCACCAATCATTGGAGATTCGATCTTTGGTGCCATAATATTTCTTCTTGGATGAGGATTGTGTTATACTCCAGCTTCAGCTTCGTTTCAAGGTGCGCAAGATAATTGGATGGGTTATAAGCCAAGGATGCTTGAGTGCCCTCCAGCCGGCGTAAGCATTTACCTATCATGTAGAATATATTTCTGAAGCAGAGTCTTATTCCATCGGTTTGCATCATCCATGAATTTTTTCGCAACAGCACCAATGTCTGAGTTTTCTGCGTCCCAATGTGCTTCAACAAAATCCGCAAACTCCGAGTGCTCAAACCAAGCATTTTGGAATATAAGAGGTGCAGGCCCCGGATGTTTTTTCTTTTGTCTTGTTAACTGAATGAGTATGGGGTTATGGTCCGAGTGCGTTTTGGGAAGATGAGTCAGCGTTACCTCAGGAAAAAGTGTGAGCCATGCCGTATTACACCAGGCTTGGTCTAGACGTTCAAGAATGTGCGATCCTCTGTACATTGGCCCTGTCCATGTAAATTTGGGTCCTTGAAACTGAATGCCTAGCAGATTAAAAGTCTGAATCATATGTCTCATAGAAGTTGCGTTAATACCCCCGACTGGTCCGCCTCCCCGTTTGTCTCCTTGATCAATAACCTGATTGAAATCCCCCACTAAACACCAAGGGTGGTGTATAATTGCTGCCAGCCTATCGAGATACTCCCAGCATTCATTACGGACAACTGGTATAGAAGAGGCGTAAATAACCGATAAAACCCAGCTTATAGATTGGTCTTGCATCAGGGCCAAGCTAAGACACTGATTGCAGCAAGAAAGCAATTGTAAATTAACATTCTCTTTTTTCCAAAAGCACCATATACCTCCCGCAAATCCTCGGGCCTCTACACAAATAACTTCATCGAAATAGGAATGTCGCAAAATTCGCCATGCTTTCTGGCTACTGACTCGTGGCTCCAGCAAGCATAGTATATCCGGTTTTCGAGTAGCTAACATTTCCTTCAAGTTTCGGAAAAAGTCCTCAGATCCCGCTCCATAGAAATTCCAGGTTAAAATACGCATAAAAAAATCAAAGGGGTTGTGGTTGGGCATTCCTGCCCTTTTCATCCACACCATCGGGTGGCTTGTCTCTTAGTCTCCATAGACCCTGATTCCTATTATCTTCTTTTCTAAGGTTGTTTCCTACTGGAATTAAACTCTGTTTATCAGGTGGATTTGTTTTATATTGCATTTTTTTTCCATCACCTAATATGCTACTTCTATTTTGGGGAATGTCTCCTTCCCGGGAGAGCTGCATTTGTGGTTCCAGCTCACTTACATTTTGAGATGTCATGTAAAGGGATATTAGGCCGAACTGCAAATTTCGAAGTCCCTTCTGACAATGATGATTTTTTTGTTGGCGTTGTGGATGATGTGTCGTGTACAGTGGGTCCTTTGCGCTTAGAAGTTTCTGGGTGCAAGCTCTTTGTGTTATTACTCTTATCTCTACCTCCATTTGTTTTTCCACTGTCTTTGTTAGAATCGGACTTGTCCTTGGACAAGATTGAAATTGTGGGTCCCTTGGCATTTGATAATGCTTCCTCGAGTTGTTTCCTAAGGTTTTTTACAACATCCGGTACATCTTCTTCTTCCTGTTCCACCTTCATCACCTCTTCATCAACCAGAACTTTAAATCGTGAGCCCGAAGGGGTCTCGCGTCTTTCATTATTTCCATTTCATTCATTTTGACCGAGCCCGTTTCGAAGCTGTTGTTCTCCGTGTTGCTCATAAATTGCTCTAGAATATGGTTTTTCACCTCTCCCTTTTTGTCCCATGTTGCGCCGTCTCCTTCTATTTGTTGCTATCATCCAGGGACCAAACGGTTTCTCTGGTGCTGGCCCTGTTGGCTTCTCCGGCTGCACTTGGTTGCCATTTAACGGTTCTTGATTTGGGTTCGGCGGGTGGTGCACACTTGGGCAATCGTGGGTTTTATGTCCGAACCTCCCACATTCAAAGCAAATCTGTTGTAAGCCTTCATATTCAACTGCAAAATAGTTTCCATTCAACACCACTTTTTTTCTTAGCACCTGCTCTAAATTCATTTCCACACATACCCGAGCATTCCATGCCCTAGTAGACCTTGTTGTAACTATATCTACCTTGCCTGGTTTGCCTACCCTTCGAACCAATTTTAGTAGGAAATTTTCGTCTTCAAAGAGTTCATGCGGTATCCCCGGGAATCTTACCCAGACTAATGTGGATATTACTTTCTGCTTCGAGGGCTGGAAGAACGGTCTCCATTTGGAGACGGTGAGATAGTGACCCTGCACAAGCCATGGCCCCATATTCAAGGCTGTTTTATAGTCATCTTTGTTGGAAAATCGAACTACGTAGTAATCGCACTCCAGGTCCACTATGTCCAGGTCACCACTGGAGCACCACATGCTTGTTAATTTTTCTCGGAGAATTCGAAATGAAACTGTCAGGCCAAGGACCTTGACAAACACCGCCCTACGCCATGGTTGCCAGAGTTCGATGCAGTCTTTAACCGGTATTTCAATTGGATCATCATCCGTAGCCGTACAACAAAATTTTCTGCAATGGTGATGAAATCAGCTATGTCCGATTCATCTTCTCCCTCACAGTATAGTAGGATGAATGCCGCTTCGGTTCTCTGATTATGTCAATGCCAGATCGAAGGGACCACACCGAATCCTCCTCTTTCCACTTATCCGATTCTTCTGCTGATTGGCCTAGGCCATCCATGTCCATGGCTGCTGAGTTCTCCATGTGAAGGCAATGGTCAGAAGGATCAATGACGAAGGAGACCGATAGCAATCGACGCTGTCAGAGAAAAAAATGTAATTACCAAAGTATCTTTTTGATAGCACTCAAATCCAGAGAAAAAACTTTGTTAAACACACTAAATAGCTAATTTTCCCTTTACATGTTTCAATTCCTTCATTTAATCACTTTGTTTTGATCGACGTGCACAATTTTACGTGGTCAAAATTTTTATATTTTCAACGAATGCTCTGGAAATTAGCCTACCGCATTTGTATATAAAAGTTCATCCACGAAATATACTACCTCCATCTCCCGACAAACGTCCACCTTTTTTAAATCCACTTTTTTTAAATAAATTGTCCCATAAAAAAATATCTATTTAAAAAACCATTAAATCATTTAATACACTTTTTTCAAAGATACCTTTATATGATATTTAATTTTTATATATTTATTTCAAATTCTAAAATACTAGCATTTATTAGGTGATACGTGCATATATGTCTATCACTATTTAAAATATGTCAATTATTTAAAAATGACTGATTTTCAACTTATTAGGGGTAATAGGACACTCCGAAATCTTATTTAGTTATAAGGACATTCTAATTTTAAGAAGGACACTTATTTAGTTATAAGGACATTCTAATTTCAAGTAGATAAAGAGGTAGAAGGAAAAAAAGGAGGAAAAAAAAAAAAAACGTTCAAAGTAAAAATAAAAATAAAACGTGTGGATGGTTTTTTTTTTTTTTTTTTTTTATTTTTAATTCACCATATTTCTAAATGTCATATATTTTGATCTAAAACTCGGATCATGATAAATTTTTCACTAAAATTCATATTTTTTCGCCTTCCTTATTCTAAAATCAAATTTGATATTTTTCTGAATAAATTTCATAAAATCAATTTTTTTCTTCATAAAAATCGACATGACGTATTGATCACCGTCATGCATTGACCACCTACCCGGATGCATTGGCCACCGGGATCCATTAACCACCCCGATGCATTGACCGCGCGATTCATTGGCTACCATGATGTATTGACCGCCGCGATCCATTGACAACCTTGATCAGTGACATCTCATTGTAGCGATTTATACAATAACGTCTCATTGTAGCGATTTATGCAGTGACTTCTTATTGTAGCGATCTATGGAGTGATGTCTTATTATATCGAATTATACAGTGACATGTTATTGTAACGATTTAATTCACCATATTTCTAAAGGTCATAGGTTTTATGTGGTGACATCAATATCATTCAGTTATCTGATTATAAATACGATCATCAATATCATCGCTTGACATCAATGTCACGCGATAAGTCACCAATGTCCTCGCATCGGTCATCAATGTCACCGCTTCTTGACATCAATGTCACTGCATAAGTCGTCAATGTCCTGCGTGATCGACATCAATGTCGCTGCGATAAAACCTAATTTGCATCGATCACTCTGCTCTTGTTTTGCATTTCTCCAAATGTGGAGCTTTTAATATGGATAGAAGTACAAGTTTGGTGAAACTACAAAAGACTCTTCACTATGACTTCTTGTAATGGCCACACGTTGTTTGTGTCCTCCGATAATTGGATTTATTGTGGAATCCTCAATTCTTTAACACGATCTTGAATCATTTGACGATCTTGTTTAGCTTAATGTCCTGCATCATTCATCAACGCCTGCGCATAAGTCATCAATATCCTTGTATCGTACATCAATGTCGCTGATAAGTCATCAATGTCCCTCGATGATCGACATCAAATCATTGCGATCGACATCAAACAGTATCATTTAGAATTTTGACAATCCGAGTTTTAGATCAAAATATATAACCTTTAGAAATATGGTGAATTTAAATTAAAAAATAAATAAATAAATAAAAACAAACATCAGCGCATTTTTTTTTCTTTTTATTCTTTACCTCCATCCAGCGCTTCCTCTTTTTTTTTTCTTCATTCCTTCCTTTTTTTCCTTCTTCTTCTTTATCCACTTGAAATTAAAATGTTCTTATAACTAAATAAGTTTCCTTCTTAAAATTAGAATGTCCTTATAACTAAATAAGATTTCGAAATGTCCTAAATGATAATTAATTCTCTAACGATGGCCTTATAACTAATATCCACTTAAAATAAAACACATTAATTGGTGTTTTCTTTTCCTGTGTACACCACAAAAAGTATGTAGTATATGATTGTCAAGGGTACAGATTTCAACTTTTTTTTTAGAGAATTTATTCTAAAAAATTTGATAATTTTTTTTTTTCTATATATCCAAGACCACCAGATTTGGCAACACATTAAAACGCTAATGCCTAGATAGAGAGGATTTCACAATAAAGAATTAGAAAATTCCACTGTACAGAGATCAATTGTTACAATTTATTGATTCAATCTTAGGTTTTGAAAAAAAACAGCAATAATACACCACCCCAAAAAAAAAAAAGTGATTCAAAGGTGTAACCAACTTTTATATACCAGGACATACATACTTCCTCATTACAGGGGAGGAGCCGGTATGCCAAAATGCATCGGATGTTTATAATAACAGGAGTCTGTCTGCATTTCACTGCTCCCCATTGATTCCGAATATACGAACCTTGTGCATATTAGGAAACTTGGCAATCACTAGCACCATAACCGCAACAGTGTTGAAGAATAGCATTGGATGTTGGTAGTCTGTTGTATGTGAAGCTATCAAGTACCTGTTTTAAGATTTCATGGATGAAAGGAGCATATTTAAAAGGTAGGTATATATTACAACTTGCTTAAGTGGGATTAAAATGTGCAGAACTTAAAAAGAAATCAGCAAAATTGGCTGAAGAAGATTACTTACAGCACCACTGGAACAACTGTCAGGAATTTTCTATTACGAGTGAGCTGCTTTCCATTTTCTATCTGCTCCCACCAAGTCAATCCATTGTACATACCCTGGTCATCAGCAAAAGGAGTGCCTTTCTTCCAGTGGAAGAAATGATATGTTACCTGTATTGAGAAATACATGTTAGAATGTAAAATACATTTTCAAGTGAACTGATACTGAATTGAGTATAGCAAGCAAGAAAGTCAACAGCAGTTTCGGTCAAAAAAAGTAGTTTCCAGTCGTAAACTAGTTAGATATAAAAATTAGTACTTGCAACTCAAAAAGACTAAGACAACCCGATGCATGAATGCATCCTGCCTATCCCCCAAGGAGGGTCAGACAAGGTCATTCAACAATGCCACGGAGGGTCAGATAATTTCTTGGGGGTTTCCTTTAAAGATAAAGGTATTGTTTCCCAAAGTTCTAATGTTCAAACTCCTCAGCAAAATGGAGTTGCCGAAAGGAAGAACAGACATTTATTTGCTTGAAGTGGTCAGGACTTTAATGATTAACTCGGGATGTCCGGCATATTTGTGGGGTGAAGCTGTGTTACCAGTCGTCTATCTCGTAAAAAGGATTCCATCTTGGGTCTTGGATTATCAGACACCCCTGAGTGTGTTTTTAAAGTCATACCCAAAATCGAGGATTGTCAATGACCTTCCATTAGAGATGTTTGGTTGTGCAACGTTTGTTTACATCCACAGTAATGGAAAGATTGAACCTAGGGCAAAAAATTGTGTCTTCATTGGTTACTCTCCTACTAGTAAGGGTTATAAGTGTCTAAATGTTGAGTCTGGGAAATTTTTTATAACTGTGGATATTACTTTCTTTAAGCAAGATATTTTTTTAAGTGTAGTCAGAGAGAGGGGGAGAATTCTACTTATGAGCAAGAAGACGTGTTTAATTGGCTTGATTTAGAAACTGACAGGGTTGACCACGATGTTGATAAGTTACAGTCTTGTGTTATGACGTAGTCTGAGCAACCTAAGACTACTGATGTACCCGATCACTCTAGTAATAATCAGGATAAATTGGTTAGGGACCCTGCACTTTGGGAAAAGAAGTATTTGAGGAAGAAAGTGAAAGAAATGATTGAGGCCGAAAATCAGCCTATTCAGCAATCTCCTCCTCAGACCGAAACCAAATAAGAGTTGGTCATGAAGAAATTAATCAAAACACTGCTTCAGAAACCTCAGCCTCTGAAACACCTAAGCCACCCAATGAAGACCCTCTTCTCGATGTTCCTATTGCTATCAGAAAGCCTCCCAGAGAATGCACAAAAAAACCCATATATATCTCTGTCCAATTACCTTAGTTACACAGATTTATGAGTCTCACAAAGCCTTCATATATACTGTTTATAAAGAAACTATCCCTAATAATATCTATGAAGCTCTAAGGGATCCTAATTGGAGAGAAGCTGTCTTGGAAGAAATGAGGGCCCTGAAAAAGAATGGAACTTGGGAGGTGTCTGAGTTGCTTGTTGGTAGGAAGGTGTTCATGGTGAAACATAATGCTAATGGTACCTTACAAAGATTTAAGGCCAGATTGGTGGCTAGAGTTTTTTCTCAGGCCTATGGGAGAGACTATCCTGAGGAGGGGGGGACACAATGAAAAAAAAGGACAAATTCAACCATGCCGGAGGATTTTTTTCCCTCATCTTTTGTCAGAAAATTTCTTTTTGTACACAAGGGTTGCACTTCTTCAGATTTTATAACCAGAAAGACAACTGCACTGAATACACCAAAAATAATTATTGTCACAAAAACTATGGTACTATTTACCCCAGCTTTTATAAACCTAACTTTTGTTATTGACATTTCCATCCCCAACCAGATTCTTCAAGACATCAAGCGACAGTTCCTAGACTGTTTAGCCAAAAGTTAGATGAAAACAAGGAATTATGTCAGGAGTAATTCAAACCCCGGACGAGAGAGGCAAGGAGAAGATAATAGAGTGAGAGACATAAAAAGAGGCAAGGCAAACAAAACCATTCTAATAATGCCTTGGCAGATGAAGTACGCGAAGAATATATAACTAGAAAAGCTTGAGTTTGATACACGTCTTCATTAAAACATTTAAAAGTAAAAACAAAAAGCAGAGTCAAATCTGGAGCACACAAGACTGGGCATCAGATCTTCCATTTAACAGTGGCTATTACAACCTTCATACTATCTTCCATACCTTTCTTCTCATATCACATAATAAGGGAGGAACAACACAAACATTAGAGCCTAATTCCCATAAAACAGAGGGGCAATATTGATTTTTGGTCTCCACACGCATTCTATCATTACTTATACTCTCATCAATGCCTATATTTGTCAATCATCTTTATTCATACTCTCATCATCCCACATTTAATTAGTCACATCTTCTCTTGCAACACCGTATATACAATTTCAGTTGTGGCCACTGCATTTTATCACCCATAAAAACAATCCTAATTTTTTTCTAAATGTTCAGTTCGTATCAAATGCATCCTTATATTCCCACACATTCAGGTAAGCATTCACGACTTTGCTACTCCCATTTGTAATTGATGCTCATGATTTAAAGCCCAACATTCCCGTTGAGCATAGCTAGCCTCATTAACATCTTATAAATCTCACTTTAGTTTTATGCACATCATATGATTGCATAAAAGGCTTTGACACGTTTTTCAACTTAAACCAACCTGCCTGATTTATGTAGTGGACCATCTTTGTCAATCCCACCATCTTTTTGTAATATACATCTTAACTACATAGAAGTTCAATGAAAAGGAATATACTAATCTCTAATTCTGACACAGGATTCAGATATCCATCTTTAGAGGTTAAATTTCACATTTTTTTTCTTTCTACTCAAAATTGAAAATTTTCAACTTTAATGTGTCATGCCAATGTGTATAACATTGATTGCTTTCCTAGTTTCATTCACCGACACTATGGCATCAGCAAACATCATACATTACAAGACCCTATCCTAAATGTGCTCATCAGTCTCCTCCCTGACCAAAGCAAAAGCAAAAGCAAAAACAAGACATGAATAAAAAAATGTATCTGAAACAATTGTCACTATTCTTAAATAGTTTTTGGTATAGTCATGTATTAAAAACATTTGAATTCAAGGCACAGAATGAGACACGGTTGTCAAGGCGCTAGGCGAAGCCTAGGTGATCGCCCGACAGACATCCTAGGCGAGCAACTACACAAAACCGAAAATCAGCTTGAAAGTCATGCTTTAGGCTTATAGCACATCAAAAGTCAAACAAAAAGACCACATAATGTCATCAAGTCATGTTTTAGGCTTTTAATCAACACACGGACCAAAGGGATTCTGATTCCAATTCCAAAAGTCCTAATTCTTATACAACAGACATTCAAACTTCTGGTCCTAGAGTTCACAAAATGACATAAAAGACAAACGCAAAAACAAGTATCAAAAGCAATAAAGCATGCATTTATCCTTATTTCTGCTGCGTTTGATGAATCAAAGCAGCAGCAGCTGCCGTTTTCTTTTTTTTCAGCTTCTTTTTTTCACAATAGATGTTGGAACTGGAAGCTCATTGGAGAAACTAGACAGAAGGGGCTGAGTGGAGCGTAAAATGGCGGCCTGCCTTTTTGGTTGCCTCGCCCAGTAGCTATACGGTCCATGCTTGCCTAGCACCTAGGCGACGTTTTAACAACTATGGACCTAGAAGAAGTTGAATCTTTGAAACATGAGTTGCAGCTATCCTAACATTACTACATAAAATGGACAGTTAATCCACACTGTTGTTAGTGGGATTGAACCTATGACCTCTAGGTCCTCAGGGCTCACCAACACAGCCCTGATAGGCCTCATTGGCAGCTATCCTAGAAGTTGAATAGTCGAAACATCAGTCGCAGCTATCCTAGAAGTAGATGAATGGTACTCAAGGAGAAAGTAATAAAAAAATAGCATCCAAAATGGTTCTAACAAGAAATGCAATACAGAGGGATGCGGAGATCAAACAATGCTCTAAGGATGAAACATTCACAGAAAATTACTCATCCGTGCCACAGTATATTATATGATATCTGTTAAATGGAAACCTTTGAATATTCAATTCACCCCAAATACTAAACGTACGTCATACAATTTTCAAGCAAGAAAGAATGGGGGAATGAAGTTATTAATGCTATAAAAACTCGACAAGGTAGCAAATTACATTATGTAGATACCTAAAAAGAATACTCTTTCGCTCTGATTAGGTCTAATCCACAATCCACCCTTCTGTAACAAGAGCCCGCATCAAGGGAAAACACATAAAACCGTAATTGGGACAAAGCAAATTGCTTGTTTGGCATGCGTAGCAAAATACATAGTTGAACAAAAGAACAACAAAGCACATACGAGAAAGTGGGCGAGGTTGACGACCGTCCACGCCATGCCGGGAGTGCAGCCAAAGATGGAGAGAACCATTAACCAAGAGAAGAATAGGATCAATATATAGGTAGTCCAAACCCCCGGGTATGTGAACCACTCGGTGTTGCGATTCAGATCTACCGACGGAGCTGCCTGAACGTACAGCTTTGCCATTCAGATTGATATTTACCCCGATCGCTGCTCCACCGCCTACTGATCAATCCGGCGAGGATCTATAAATGATTCCGGGTAGCTCAAGATCAGATGAAGCAATTTGTATCGAAAATCCCCTTTCAGATTCCTTGGAGAAATGTTTTCGTCCGAAAAAGTCGTATTATTACTTTCTAAAGTTTTATCACTGCAAGTGGTTGAAGACTAATCGTTGCTTTACTTGTAGTTCTATGGATCCTTTTTATTTATAACACCGGTTTGGGTAGCTTAATAATTATTTAATAAGGAGTATTGACCTATATGAATATTCACCGGTTTACCTTTTTTTTTTTTAATAGTAGAAATTAATAGTAATACACTTTTTACTATAAAAAAAATAGTAATATACACAACCGTCTTAAAACTAAATAAACAATAGAAAGAACCAGAAAAAATACAAAGATAAAGGTAAATTGTCTGTGTATTACTTGAATTATATAAATGATATTTATAGTATAGATTACAGTGTGAATATAATTAAGTAGAATAGATAACCATAATTTTATATATTTTATATAATTAGATATGATATGCCTCATTAAAACTTTACTAAGAAAAAACCCGATGAGAAAAATCTTAGTTAAGGAAAAAGAACATATATTTATCTGTGTTGATTTACTCCCCTGAACCAAGAATCAATTAAAGTTATTTCAAACGTCGCATCACAATGCTCTTCACCAGTCTCTCAAATGTTGCAGTCAGCAATGTCTTGGTAAATAAATCTGTCAGGTTGTTGGTTGATCGGATCTGTTGCACATCAATTTTCCCATTCTTTTGCAAGTCTATTATATGGCTGAATTATTTTTTCAATCTCAGTTGCATAATGTATATGTCATGTACTATTAACATTGATAGAAAAACTCAGTGGGAAAAACTAGACAATGAAAATAGTTCATGCCATATGCGTTTTTGTTTGTTGCACTAACTGCCTCGTTAAAAACTTTTAAATAAGAATACTCTGTGTGAAAAACTTGGTTAAAGGGAAAAAAAAAATACAGTCGTTGATTTTGAGACCAAATGCTCAAAATAGTTTGGAAGTTGTCGCTCCCTCTGACGACAACAATCTTTCTTACGTACGCATTCCAGTACTATAAACACGTTTATTCAAAACAAATGTAGGAATGATCTCAGTGAACAAATATGCTAGATTGTCACTTGAACGTACTTTTGTATATTACTCTCTTCTAGAGTTCATGTAGATAATTAAATGTATGGGCTAAAATTTTCATGCCCTTTACTGATTCGTGCAACACATGCAACACAATCAACACTATAAACAAAAAAAAAACAATAGGAGAGTAATACAATCGCAGTTTGCATGCATATATTTTCACTATAATGAGTCGTAGTACTGTAAATTCATGACATAAATTACATGTATATTTTTTCCTCAGTAGGAATACTCAACTGGTCATATTGCATTCAACATGAATGTTAACGATTTTTACAACTTAACAATATGCATGTTCCGATTGTCATATTAATTCATTTCTGAAATCCACCAAAAAATTTCATATCAATATTTATGTCCACCGACCCATTAATATGCGGTGATGATATGTGAAAACACAAATTTACTGCCAGAGAGATTAATAGCGGAATATATTAGATTATTAATAAACAAAAATTTCCAATTCAAACTCAACCTCAATTGCTTATTTTATTTTGACCTAGTCTGAGTGTTTCTGACACTATGCTATTGACTTATGTACTGGATCCATATATAAACAATAATAGCAATTAAAGAGACAATTATGTCGACGACGACTATGATGTATTTTTATAAGTTTCTCCCATAAATTTCATTGCTAATTCGATATTAGCATAAACCAATTCTTTATCAATATATGGATTGGTTGTTCCGCAACCCCAATTTTCATCATTTGATGCACGTGTAATTTTCTGTGGATATTTATCTTTTACACCGGTCGGTCTTCTACGCTTCTTGCGTAGAGAAATATTATCAATAATACTTTTGATGCATTTATAAACAGTCACTCTTTTTATTCAATTAAGGCATCTGGCAGGTTAATTACTTGATAAATACAGTTAACTATTTTCCGAATTTTCAGTTCAATTTGAGCATTGAAGATCCTTAATATTTTATAAAATTTCTTGGCATTCTTTTATTCTACGATATGGTTTTCTTTATCTCCCCCTAATTCCGGGAAATGATGCATCGAGCTATGTCTTGATACTCTGTTATTCGCTTCAAGCGATTTACACATTTAAAACATAGTGCTTTTATTAAATATCTCATTCTATGAGGCTTTTGAAAACAATATCTCTCTTGCACTTAATGCGTTTAATAAACCACTAAGTGATTTCAGATTCTTAAAAAATCGCTCAAATTATTTTTCACATCATATGTAGAGAAGTCACTAAAATGAGAAATTGAATTTTTGTTTCATTTCTTTATTTTTTTCAGAAAAAATTTGATGTATGCAAAATGAGCATAAAATATACCCTATGAATAATATATGAACTCATGGTTCATATATATCAATGTTTGTCACGAGATATAATTCATAATGGATTTTCCTCCTTTTAATTTCGGACAACACTTTTCACAATCAATATCTAGAAAATTTGCAATAACCCTTGGCAAATTCAACATTTTAATATGAGATCCTCTGATGTGGGTATCAACAAACTTCTTTAATATTGTTTGATTCGGGGAGAAATATTGTCTCATATAGAGATAGTATATCCTTTCTCACAATTCTGGCTACAATATATCGAGTTATACTAATATTTGTTAATCACCAACCCAATTCTAGTGTGATTCTCACATATAGAATGATTATAACCCCACTAACCACTATATTCATAATCATTGTATGCATTTTAAATATTGAATATGGTCATATTTAAATAGATAAAGTATAAATTGAATTGTGAAAATAAAAACAAGTTAACACTTATATGTTCCAATAATAACTTCAAGTAAAGTAATAACATATTACAATTTCAGTCAAGCAAGTTTTTACACACATTATAACTCAAGTTTCAATTAGATTGTCAAATCGAGTATAACCAAGTTGATTGGTAATCTCATAATAATATACCAATTCAAATGGCTAATACTTATGCTCACTGATTCAAGACACTATACAATAATATTAGAATATGAGCATAATATCTCGCATGTATATTTTTAGCAAGTTAATATTCTTGTATTTAGTAGGTATGCACTCACCACTGGTCAAACTTATGGTCACTTGTATTTAGTAAATATTCTTGTATTTAGCACTTGCAGCTTTTTCTTCAGAACTATGGCATAATCAATGTTCTAAAAGTCGGTAGGCCCTAGTCGGGCGGCCGGATGGGGAGTTGGGACTAGTCGGCTAGGCGGGGGACTAGTCGGGGACTAGGCGGTGACTAGGCGGCTTTGAGTTTTTTTTAATTAATAATGATAATAATGGAATTGACAAAAACAAAAATAACAAAATACTACTAAAACCCCCCAAAAATAATGATACTACTACACTTGTAATACTAAGTACTAACATAACATACGTGATACGTCCAAAATAAACATATAAGACATACGTAATACGTCCAAAATAAACACATAAAAACATACGTGATACGTCCAAAATAAACACATTCAGAGTCATGCACTCAAGTTTAAAAAAAAATCATAATACAGACCACCTAGGCCGAGTTGCCCGAGTTGTGCCCGACTTTCCCGCCTAGAGGCCAACTAGGGACCGACTAGAGACCAGCCCAACCAGACAGGTCCGACTAGTGTCTACTCGGGTCGGTGGAGGGCCGACTAGCGCCTAGGCGGCGCCTAGTCGGCCGACTTGGCCGACTTTTAGAATACTAGGCATAATCGCATATGTCATCCGGGTGATCCTGTTTTACATTCTCTTTATAAGAATAATTTCATTGCTTGTAATAAATTTCGAGGCAATTTTTCTTGCCAGTCGTGCCCTTTGGGAAAACAAAATAAATTACCTTTTTCCACGTCTTTATCACACACTACTATGCCCTTTGACATTGTGCACAGTGACCTATGGTCATCCCATACGATGAGTTCAGGTGGCCATCGTTATTATATTTTATTTTTCGATGATTTTATGAATTTTCTATGGACTTATCCCCTCACCAATAAATCTTAGGTTTATTCTGTTTTTCTGTCGTTTTGTGCTTCTATTAAAACTCAATTCGAACGCGACATTAAATGTTTTCAGTGTGGCAATGGCCGTGAATACGACAACACATCCTTCCATAATTTCTGTAAACTTAACAGTATGAGTTTTCGTTTTTCTTGTCCGCACACCTCCTCTCAAAATGGAAAGTCCGAACGCAAAATTCATATTATCAACAATATAATCCGCACCCTCCTCACCCATGCTTCCCTTCCTCCCTCCTTCTGGCATCATGCCTTACAAATGGCCACTTATCTCCATAACATTCTTCCCACCAAAATTCTTAATTTTCAAACTCCCACGAAAATTCTCTATCAAAAAGACCCATCCTATTCCCACCTTCGTGTTCGGTAAAAACGAGTTTTACAATTTATAACCGAAACACCCCAAGTATAAGGTTCGTAGTATAGGGTGTTAACGGGTCGTCCTAAGGGAGTCGAATGTTTATCGGATTAAGGGCAGTTATTCTATCAAATACACTAAAAACTAAAGAAAAGAAACTAAAACAACAACTAAAAATAAACAGAAAACAGGAAATATTCAAGAGTAGACGAGCGTCCGCTTAGACAGACGGGCGTCCGGATACGATTTAACTGGAAATATGCAGAAATAAAAGCAAGCAAAGATTGAGGTTTCAATTAACTAACTTAAGACTAACGTTGAAACAAACGACTTTGTCTTCGAATTATAAAAGGGAGACAGTAGAACACCTAGAATCAATCACTCAACAATCAAACAACCAGTTTATGATTCGAACACAGTTTTATTGGTATGATCAATCGCGAAACCGACTAAATTCCTTTAGATCGATTTCTAGGGTTTGTTTACTTTTCCAAGAAAAACAAATAACATTCATCACAAGATCAACAATTCGTTCCCAAATTGTAATACCCAACTAACAATATATGATTCCTCAAAACATCATCAATTGTATCGATTGAAATAGAAAACTATTGTTGAATTATATTTCCATAAAAATTCAAACAACATAAAGTTTCATTGACATTCCTATCTAATAAAACTCTTAACAATTAAATCAGGATTCAAACGATAAATAAAACAAAGTATTCAAAATCATAACTAAAGATAAACTAACGAATCATGGTTGTGATGACGTTGATGTGATATCCTCCGGTTGTTCCACTGCTATGCGTTTAGCCAACAATCATGTTGGTGATCGTTGGATTGGAAGAACTCATCTTCATGAAGAGAAGATGCAGCTGAACTCTCTAGAGGCGCGCTTTTTTTTGTGTATTAGTGCGGTGTATAAAAGTATCCCATTAGGGTTGGGGCCACTTCTTTGTATTTATAGGAATCGATGTTGGCTACTACGATGCCGGGTTGGGACGCCCGTCTCGAATATCCGGGACGCCGCCCGAAACTTGGGACGGAACACTTAACGCGCTGCGTTTCGCTGCGTCTGAACTCTCTCGAACGTAAAATACGATTCTCGATGCCGCATGGACGCCTTGATTCACTCTGGGACGCCGCCCAAGATCGATGGACGCCCGTCTCGAATTGGACGGGATGCGACGCCTTTCATTTGGACTATTTTGAGGTCGGATTTCTCTAACTTTATCCAATTTCTTCAAGCCAAATCCATCTCTATCTCTTGTAATTCGAACTTGAGCCTCATTAATCCTCTTTATGCACTCGAAATTAAGCTCCAATAAGATAAATAAACATTGCAAAATGTAGTAATCTTCAAATAATAATAATTCCGTCAATTAAACACATAAAATCGCCCAAATTACACTTTTAATACTTTTAAACCCATTATTCAAATTCAAGCCTTAAACACATAATTTTCTCTAAAAATTACTAAAATACGAAAGATATTGTTCTCTAATAATGCGATAAAAACCATAAATTTCACCGAGAACACTTCGCACTTTCGGATGTTTATGCTACCCCTTTCTCCATCCATCACTATAAACAAATTACAAGCTTGCTCCACTCCGTGTGTTTTCTTGGGTTACACACCAAATCATAAGGGATATAAGTGTTACGATATCTCGAGTCGGAAAATCCATTATCTCTCGTCACGTGATCTTCGACGAAAACATGTTTCCCTTCGCTAATTCCCAAACCCCAGCTCCCACCTACACCTTCATCGACCCCAGACTGCTGCCACAATCGGCCCACCAAGCCCAAATACCCACATCCGACCCACCTCCAACCGTTCATCCTCTTACCTCTCCTAGGCATGCATCTCCTTGGGCCACTCCCCTAGCCAGCCCACCATCAGTCCCCATCCACTTCAGCCTCCACAACAAATAGCTCCCCCACGTCCCAACCCACCTCCCCTCATTCTCCCCTAAACCCTCTCATTCACCATAAACAGCTCCCCACCGCACCCTCCCGCCTCCTCTCCACAAATGACTACCCGAGCACAACATGGTAGTTTCAATCCCTAGAAAATTCTCAATCACCACATCATGGCTACACCGTCGATTTCCCCTCTTCCCACCAACCCACTCCATGCATTGCACGATCACAATTGGGAAATGGCCATGAAAGATGAATATGATTATCTAATTGAAAATAAGACGTGGGAATTGGTTCTGCGTCCTACTAACGCCAATGTTGTTCGTAGTTTGTGGATTTTCAGGCACAAAAAAAGTCAGACGGATAATTTGAATGGCACAAAGCCCGTATTGCTGGCGACGGAGCTGGTCAACAACCTGGCATTGATTGTGGTGACACCTTTATTCCGGTATTCAAACCGGTGACTATTCGGATTGTACTGTATTGAAATAGTGTCTTAAACCCAATCGGGTTGGACCGGATCCGACCGGGTCGGGTCATTTCTACTATTTCTTTATGTTTATACATATGATAAATGGTTTTAATGTTATTATATATTCTGTTTATCTTTATGAACCAATTTGTGATTGTATATATGATAACGTCCTTAGTGTCAAACTGTGAGAGAGAAACCATGATAGTGATTATGGTTGATGAGATCTCGACTCATTTCAAAAGGTTTGATACTTAAATGTCTCTAATCGTATGTGCTATTAAACATGACATTAATAGTACGATTAGACTAGCACGTATTAGATGTCTTCCATCTTATTGAAGATAGGGATAGATCTCGTCTATCGAAGTGTTGAGACTCTTGGACTGTACGTGGACGTGTATTAGAGAATGCGTACGTTAGATTGACCCACTTACTTTATTAAGTGTCGCACTATGTGGCGGTTGTGTAATTATCCTAAGACCGGAGTCTTCATGACATCTCGGTGTGGATTGTCATACTTTGACACTATTGAGGTTTCCCCTAGCCATGGGGCGATCATGCGGTAGTGATTGGGTGCTGAAGCATGCGTAGGATTCATATTGCTCGTCCGGAAATCGCGTATCTTATTATTAGGAGTGAACACCGAAAGGGCCTTCTTATAAGGAATGTCTTATTCTCAAAAGTCTTTGCAAAGCGGAAATAATATGTTACTTCGAGAGAGTAGGATATCCAGGTTATAAGATACGGGTGTTGATGTTTGACACTCGACGTACGACCGTATGAAATATTATTACAGCGATAGGATTCTATTTACACAATAACCGTTTCACATGAAAGGTAGTAGTCATTGCATTTGACTCTTCCGATGATTGGGGGTCATGGACGTGTTGCTAGACGCTATCCATGATCGTTAGGTATTAAGGGAATTTTCGTAATTGCACTTTGTGCCTACGGCCAACATATTCGGAAGCCTATCGGGTCACACACATAAGAACATCTAGCCGAATTAAAATGCGGTTATAGTGATAACCAAATAAGAAAAGTTTATCTCGACTATAAAGTGTTATAGTCATAAATTAATATGGTGGTATTTATTTTTTATAAATAAATATAATACAAGATATTAATTATGTTGATTAATTAAATATACATATAATGTATATGTATGTTGAAATTATTTGTGTATATTGATACACATGTATTTTGCAAATTAATTAATCATAACATTATATTAATTAAAGAATATTCTGGATGTCAATTTGTGGCTATATAGGGCGCATGTCTTGAGTGTATATGATACACTTGGATTGTGTAATTTAATTAATGAGATTACCATAGATATTAATTGATTTATAAAAAATAGATTTATGGTAATAAGATAAAGATAGTCAATATTAGATATTAACAATATTTTGGAAATATTTAATATAAGATATTAAATTAAATGAGATAAATCAATCAAATCTATTTTCCTTATTTTTCTAGTAAAAGGTTTTCTTCCTCTCTACTCTACATTGAGGCGCCACCTTCATTATAAATAGGAGGTGTGTGTCAAGCTCTTTTGTACATCACAATTCCAAGAAACTAATAGTTCTTGTGAAAAATAAGAGAGCTTCCTAGAGAGAGTTCTGAGAGAGAGAAAATGTCGGTCTAGCAACCGAGTTTTTATGGTAGCAATCCATGGTGGATTCCGGCGGGTTGTTCATGTGGATTAGCGGTTGAGGCCGAACGCTTGGGCGGCTCCGTGCACCACTACTCTCCTTGGACGGTCAAAGCGTCAATCTTTTAGATCAAGCAAGGTAACCACCGTCTACTAACTTAATATGTTTGTTGCTTAAACGAAGTTGATCCTGGTTAACCGTTAAATTTTTTAATTCCGCTGCGTTCCTACTTAGATTTTCTAATTGTGGTATCAGAGAGAGCTTCGAGCTTAAGCAATAAGCATGTTAATTTGCGTAGTTGATTTTATCGTTTAAATCACGTAATTAAAAGATAAAAAAAATTGATTCGTAAAACGATTCACGAAAAGAAAAAAAAACAAGATCGGGTGGTGCTCAGCCGACTGGAGGCGGCGGCGGCGGGGCAACCTGCTGCCGGTGTCGGTTGACTGGTCAAAGGTGGTGGATCTCCAAAATTTTTGTTTTAGGTATTTGTGATTCAATATGGGTCATAGTTGTGATTGATATCTCTTTGTTTAGTTGATGTCATGTGGTTAATTAATTGTTTAAATAATTTGGCCCATTGTGATGCCACATGGCATTAAATAATATTGGTCTTTCAAAATTATGTTTCGAATAGGCCTATGCCCTTTTCAAAATTTTTGATTTTGGAAAGGTGTAGGCCTAGGCCCTTTTCAAAATTTTGATTTTGGAAAGGACTCAGGTTGGTGCATTTTGATTAGGAATCAAAAGGAAAAAAAACAAAGGAGACTTAATTTAATTTTGATTTATTTTGGAATGGTTCTGATTGATTAAAATTAAAATTAAAATCGTTTAAAATTAACCGTTAATTTTATTTCGATTAAAATCATTTAATTAATTAAATGTTAATTAGTTAATTGATTCGATAAAATTATTTAATTGATTAAACGTTAATCGATTAATTAAAACGCAAGTTGGTAAATTTTGTATTTATCTTTTTCATAAGATTTTATTGTATGGATTAGACATTTAGATATAATATAATTATATAGACCACGATTGATCATGGATTGGACCGACAGGAAATATGTGAATGATTTACTTTCTGTTGGTTTAAAATTTGTCCTAGGTCGTTATAAAGAACGTGACCTAGTTTACTTTATGCATTTATCCCATTCCCGTTAGCTTCCCCCGTGTGCGGTGTGTGTATAAGTTTATTAGATAGATTTTATGTAACAAGAATGGAGCAGAAGACGGCGACCAAAGAAAGACGAATAAAGATCCCATTGGAGATGACGCATTAAAGATCCTATTGGCGGTTGCAGCTACCCTTAGATTGTGACCCGTGGTTACGTCAGTTTGTATTCGAAACCGTACTTAGGAAAAGTCCATGATCATACCGGTGACTTTATTTGTTTATTTTGTGCATGTATTTATTTTATACGATACGATAGATGCATGACTAGGCACGATTTAGATGAATGTGTAGGATGTATGTCTGTAGAGATAGATATATTTGATGAGACCATGATTAAAATTAATTAAGTGAATTAATTTACATAAATACTTCCACAACAAAGATCAAGTCGAAATATTGTCTTACAATATTATAATAACGGTGAAGAGCTCTTGTTCGGATCCAACTAATCGACCACCGTCGGGAGTTGACCTACCTCAGGTATATCATCGTTATTGAGATATGATCGTATGAGATCTCGTGAATATTAGGTTATGACTTGACTAAAATTTTGCGGTGATTGGCCACCGTCAGTACCGTCTAATTTTAGAGACAAGGGGTTGACTAACATATAGTGATGTGTATCGTCAATGAGTTGACTAGTCAACTACTGAGAATTACATAGAGATGTGATTGGTAAAGAGTTAACTACCTTTCAAAATTATCTTGGTTGATCGACCACTGATAACGCTCGAAATGCACCATTAAATTAACCCTTATTTACCCCGAATTTTGCTCTAGAGAATGTAGATAGACCCATTATTGTGAAGGAATATATGTTAAAAAAAAGTGCATGTTCTTAAGTTCATAATTCTGCATCTATGTTATTATCCTGAAGATTTGGTACTATTTTGCTTTGTTTAATGTATTTTTCAGGATTTATCAAATCTGGAGCACTTAAGGAAGGATCTGGATCAAGGAGAGAGTATTGGGCCGAGTGGAGTAAGTCCAGGAAGAGATCTGCTGAAAGAAAAGAAGAAATTCAGGCCCGATAAACCGAGGGTATTGGGGAACACGAAACTGAATCTGCCGCATCTACTAGTTTGGTTAGGGTTTATTTTAGTCATAAGTCGGCTATAACATCTATATAAAGCCGCAGAAACTGGTTGTAAAATAATCTTCCATTATGTTACAAATTATTATTATTTCTGATGTGCCTAAATCATACTTCGGTTCGCGGATCCTTATTCGGGTCTGACCGGCCACCGACATTAGAGGATAAGGCCACTGGCCATTACAGCCCGCGAGCTCGCAAGCCAAATTAAAGCCGCGAGCCTTCGGATCAGTCCCAAGCCCTCAACCTTATACGACGACAAAAAGGATTAAGGGGCCGATATGCGATCTCATTTAATAAACGGGTCCGCCAGCGACCTCGACCATAATATCTAGAGGAAGAACTACCTCAAGTCCAGCGAGACAATGATACAAAGGTTACAGGGATCGGCTCCACTACGATCCCGCTACTGTCGCTAAATATCTATTATATACTGTATGTCCTCAATTGTAAATAAACCAACTCTAGTCGGTGGCTCCCCTATAAATAGGGGAGCGTGTAACCTATTTAAGAGAGGGGGGATCATAATCTATAAAATAGATGGCAAAGCCAAATTGCCCTATTCTCTCTTCTCTTATAAAAGCACCACCGACGGAATCCATTGCCGCCACCGGGCACCACCGTCAAAGACCACTTTTATACACTTTTATAGCCAGATATCCTACGTGTAAACACCGCTAAAAGCAAGATGATAGATTCGACATCATCAATTTCATTATACAATTTTGATGCAATAAAGTTCTTTTAAGCTTTTGGAGTTTATTTTCTGGTTTCCTTCCCTTCCTTGCCATCTCTAGCTTGAGTAGATCAAGCTAGATCTCCATTGTTGAAGGTATGAAGCCTTGAACGTTCCTTTATGTCTTTAATATGGTAGATCTACTTGTATTTACGTGTTTTAGTTGATATGCATGTTTAACAACCCCATAATTTACTTGAATTAATCTGAATTGAGTAATGTAGATTCCCGATTAAGAACCACCGCCCCCGGTAAATCAGTGGTCTATACCGATTTACCGAGGCAATTTTAGGTCACCTTAATCTGGAGATTCAGCGTCAGCTACGTTGATCGACAGGAATAATTAAAACGAGTAATAGGTTTAGCCAATCTAGCTTTCGTAATTCATAATTTAACATGAAGGATTGTTTGTGAAGTGTTAATTAGGATATTGTCTTGATGGACCCTAGGAACATGCTAGTCATTGTCGTTAGCTGCCTAGGCGGGTTAGCGGTATGGGTTAACACACAATACTGGCAATTCTAGTTCTTCATATGTATGGGCTATTACAGACCAATTAAGGAGGGTAGCTTGTGTATAGATTGTCTGTTGCCATAGTCAGAGTAGATAGGTTTAGGAGTTGCACCCGTAGCTAAAATTGAATTAAAAGCTCGATTAGTTTAAGGAAATTATATGGGGAAGTAAACATAAGGATTAACTAAACCAAGTTAGTAGATAGGAGGGATGGGGAAGGAATACCATGTTTCTTTTATGTTCGTTGTTGGTCAATGACCACTTATGTCTTCTTGATTAGGTCAGAATTGTTTATGCTTAAGTTGCATTGTCTCTGTGGGATCGACCTTGATTCGCCCATGCTATACTACGATTGACCTAGTACTCTTGCTAGTAAAATCGACGTAAGGCCCGCATCGATCAAGTTTTTGGCGCCGTTGCCGGGGAGAATGGCTAATTTTAAGAATAAACGTTTTAATTCTAATTGAGAAGTTTTCTTTTAAATTTTTTTTTTTGAGTCTTGAGTCGTCCTGAATTAAACCTGAACTGTTTAACTACCAGAATAAGAAATTCTAGGCCCGGTTTACTGAGGGTTACCCCCGATTTACCGAGGTCCAGAAAATCAAATTCTAACAGCCCTTGTGATTCTGTATATATCCCTATTGATTTTAGTTAGTAGGTCCACAACAGTTGGGTTTAATCCTAGCTGAAGCGGAAGTTGCTAGCCTTTTTTTGTTTTCTTTTGTCTCTTTTGCACGAAGATCGGGACACTTCAGAGATTCGGTCAAACAAGAGTTGAAAGCCAGACAAGTCAAACAAAATGCCTTGCAAAGTATTAAATATCAAACCAATTTCCATGTAACCAGGATCAGCAGTTATAGAGCATTACGAAGCAGACAAGAAGCGTGTGGAAAAGGAAAAAGAAGCTCTTAAGAAGGAGCCCGAAGAGTGATTAACAGAGTGGAACATGTATCGTCCAGGTGAGTTTCCTCTAGAGCTAATTGATATATCTTCTTCTGATTACGATTACGATTCCGATAATCCTGAAGAGGATCTGGACACTATGTTTTCTGAGCCTGAGGATTACCCAGACTCAGATACCGTAGTGAAGTTAGGAGACCCTGGGATATTCCGACTCCCGATCTCTATCAACGGTGTATCAGTAGGTTTAGGTCTCTGCGACTACGGCTCGAGTTGCAATATTCTTCCTTTTCCCCTCAGTCAAAGGATTATGTTGGAAATATTATTTGTGTTTTGATGATGATTCGTCACGTAATTAGACAAATCACTTACAACCCATGATGATGAAGTCGTAACTAACTGTTATAGTGCTTAATGAAAGAAGAAGCAAGAAATGGTCTAGAGATAAATGTATAAGTTCTATCTAGAGTCTGAACTTTGTATAGGTTGTTTCAGACAAGCATTGTAATAGAATAGGAACTAGGCGAACAGCTGAGTCACAACAAGAAAAGCGAGTTATAGCAAGAAAATCGAATATGCGCGATAAAGAATCGAGGGTTCAAACTCGTTATGCAAGAATCGAAGAAGATAAGTTATTTGAGGACACAGACTCGGTTGGTTTATCTAGAAGATCAAGAAGCGAGGACACAGACTCACTTACAGAAGACTGAAGAACTGAGGTGGCAAACTCAGTTAGAAGCTGATTAAGTCGTGACTATAAGTCAGGATTCAGGCAAGTCTGTGGTGACTTGAAACAGAGTTATAGATCATGTAAAACTGAATAATCTTAAGGACAAAGATTATCGATTACTGAGAAAGAAGAAATCGAATGGTGTACTCGACTTAGTCAATTAAAGTCGAAGTTAAGGTACTCGATTTTGAAGAAGAGTAGAAAACTGAGTTAAGGCCTTGTTGAATTTAAACTGACAATACGACAAAAGATCGTACATGTGAACGTTGGCTAAAAGGCAAGTGTAATGGCTACAAGAGCTAGTGACTGTTACATCACTCCTATAAATACACAAGAGAATCACTTGAAGAAAAAAAACAGAGAGAGAGACGAGGATCAGAAAAAGAGCTTTACAAGCACATATTCAAAGATCCAAATCCAGATCCACAAAATCAGATTATATATATCTAAAAAAAAGGGGGAAACCAACGGAATTGCCTTGAAGACTTCAAAGGAAGATCCAGTAACCCATTGAGGGGGAAAGAAGGCATCTTGGAGCTACAAAGCCAGATCCAGAAGAATCAGACAGCTCACTGAATTAATCCTTGATTAATTCTAAACCTAACCTTTGTGAAAAAGGGTTGGCTGTGCATAGTTTGAATAGAGCAATTCTACCTTTCTTCATACGGTTGCAATTTGGTTGCCACAATTTGTTAGTGCATCATGGATTGTGTGTTGGTGTTAGTGGTGAGTTTGTTGAAGGAGCAATTCCACCTCTCGAAGATCGGTGTGCGAGAATGAAGGAGCAATCTTACCTTTCTTCATTATGTGTGGCAGTGAAACTAGGGTGTTGTGAAGGACTGTCATAGTGCTAGGATTTTGTAACGGTTATCTCAAGATTCTAGTGTTACCTCCTACACCACAGGAGAAGGGGAGATGTACGGGATTACACCACCCGGAATTTCCATAAACAAATCTTGTGTTAATTTACTTTATGCATTTATGTTTGTTTTATTTATTGCATTATCACTCAGCAAACACTGGATTAATCGAGTGCGCATGAATCGATACATAGAAGGTCTAGATTTCTGTTCACACATCTATTGCACTAAAGGCTATTATTTATCCGCTGCTAGTTAACAAGACTGAATATAAGTCAGCATTGACTTATACTCAGTTGAGCTAACTGAACTCCGCACAAGTTAAGGGATAGGAACAAAATCGAATCGGAGATCGGTTTGAGTTTCGAGAAACTCGCCTTCCGGGCTTTTCCACCAGGATAAGTTTTTGGTGACAAGTTTATTCACCCCCCCCCCCCTCTAAACTTGTGTTAGCCTTTCCAAGGGACCAACAGATTAAGATTCGGGTTATCATAGACTAAACTTGGTCCATGACCTATGTTGATCGAACTAGAGATATGCCTGCCGGTCTGGTGAGGAACTGCACGATTAAAGCATGAGGATTCATGTTCCCAATAGATTTTACCGTTATAGACGTACCGGAGGATCCTAGTGCCACAATTCTATTAAGTAGATCTTTCTTAGCAACCAGCCGGGTGATCATGGACTTCGATAATGGGGAGATAACTCTGAGGACCAATAACGATGTTGTATCTATAAAGATCCTAGAGCCCCTAGATAATAGGCCGGAATGTAGCATGATGACTTATAGTTCTGGGGAAGTGAAAATCTTGGAGATAGAAGAGGAGAGGCATAGATACAGAGAGGTTCTAGTAGAAAATTGTGAGCAAGAATTGATGAGAATGCTTCTAAGAGAGCATGAAGAAAAGGGCCACGACCAAACGCTCATGGAAGTTAGTGCTTCTGCTAGGCATAATGAAATGGAGCTTAAAGTGGAAAATGTGGAATCCCTGATCGTAAAGGTTAAATCTCAAAGAAGGAGTAGACCCAGTGCACGAGCAAAAAAAGAACAGCGTGATAGGAGAAGAGCTAAAAAAGGTTCTACGCCGGTAAAAACCTCTGGAGTAAAGGTTTGGCGAGTTAAAGCACCAACCCCTGAGTGAGCGAGGATTTGAAGAAAGTCGGGTGGCGACTATAAACTCAGAACTATTTATCTTGAACCCTTAGTTAAGATAGGAGTCAATAAAAGTAGCTAGATGAAATGACGAGCATTTTTTTCATCCTACCACACTTAGGCTTGAAACCGATGGTTGTTGGTAAGATTTTTTAATCGTTATTGATTCCGGTGAAGTAGGTTAGGATTGAGTCGGAAGTAGCAACAAAATGAGAAAAAACTAGTGATTTTGAGGTCATGATTGAGCAGTAAGTTAATGTAAGGTGTGAAGAACAGGAGAACAGAAAAATCTAGAGAAAATAGGCCCTGGTAAATCGGGAGTAACCCTCGGGTTACCGAGCTAGGGTTTTTCAGTTTTTGAGTGTCAGATTAAAAAGAAGACCTTTCGATGACACGTGATGGACACACGTTGCATCGGTCAGTCCACCAGTCAGCAAAACCGCCCCATTTTCCCTATTTTCCATCATTTCATCCTTTCCCACACTCTACCTCAATCCCATCAATCAAACCCCTCAATTCCCTCACCCTCATTACTCCTCTACCCACTATCCCACTAAATCCTTCCACCTTCTACCATTTTCACCTAAATAAACACCATTCTATCACCATTATTCACCATCTTCATCAATCATCTTCTTTCTCTTCACCACCAATTTCTCCATTTCTTCTTCTTCTACAAATCTAGGCCAACATCACCACCACTATCACCACCAAAACCAACCCATTTCCTTATATTTAAACACTAAAACACCCTTCCTCCATCCTCTCTGTTCTTTGAGTGACATTGTTACAATGATGTAGTTGCTCTGATTCATCATTTTTCTTCATCAAGAGTACAAACACCCCAAGAAAAATCGGACAAAATTAGCCGTGGTAAATCGGGAGTACCTGCCGATTTACCGAGGCTCCTTTTTTCTATTTCAACATCATCTTCAGTCTCTATTATCATCAGGATGGCCCCCAAGCATAGCAGAACCACTCATCGTCCAAGCGGTCAACATGTTGTATATGAAGATGCCAGCCTCTTAATCGACGGGGTTGAGCAATTTGATTCACTTGAGATTTATGAGTCGTTCCGAAGTCACTAAAACGGATGGCCTGTTACACGTGAGCGCGGCATAGACTTGGAGGAGTGTGGCTCGATCTTGCCAAGAGCCATGAAAGTTCAAAATATTTTGGATATGGCGGAGGCACCAAGCCGGTTCAATACTACGGTGGTGTTTGAATTTTATGCATATGTAGCGCATATCCCTGGAGCTACATTTGCCATGGTCCGGGGAGTACAAATAGACTTTACGATCGAGAGGATCAACGAGTACTACGGGGCGCAATCCTCTAGTGGGCCCAAATGAGTATACATCCTCCACATATGTGAATGACTTAGAGAGGATGCATATGATCTCTGACTACTTCGTGGTGGAATGGAAGCGCAATCCTATGGGATCCCCCATCATCTTCCTAGAGAATGACCTATCCTGGGATAGGAAGATGGTCAATAGATTTGTATGTTCCCGCCTTCTGCCGACCAAACACGCGACATCTGTCACACCGAAGAGGGCGGAGTTGATGTTCTATCTGGAGCAGGAATCTCCAGTCAATATCGGCTTATTGATGCACAGCCACATTCATGAGATTGCCAAGGATTCCGAGCGAGAGCAGTTGCCTTATAGCCCTATGATAGACATGTTTGCTACGGAGAACGAGGTTCTAGTTTTAGTCAGTGAAGATTGGGAAGAGCTTGAACCGATGATAAGTTCGCAGTCGGTTTTGAGACTACCCAGACGTGTGGTCCAAGAGCTGAGAGAGAGCGTACTCCGGTACTCGGAGGACCTCGTTCCCAGAGAGCCATGATCGAGGAGAACAAATGAGAGATTGCGAGTCTACATGGAAAGATGGATCATATTATAGACTTTTTAGGTGTTCCTCCTTCGACCCCACCACCTAGGACTGCCCCATGTCACGGAGCATCTTCTTCCGCCGCTGCTGCCTCAAGTTCTGGACCACCTCCCGGTTTTGAGCATAGAGATGACTGGGAGGAGTCTTTTGACGAGGACTAGTATTCTTTCTTTGTATTGTTGTTATTTTAATTTTCTTATTTTTTATTTTATTTCCTATCCAGTAATGTAGTAGATTTTTTAATAATATAATGATTTTGTCGGCTTAATTTGTTTGGAGTTATTTCATTTCTCTTTTACTGCCACAATTTTATTTTACGGTTTGTTGTCACCCTATTCTTCTTGGATCATTTGAGAGATTTATAGCAAATTTTTTCGAGGACTTCTTAGATGAGCCCATTGCAATTTAGAAGATCCAGTTTCTTACTTGTCTCCACGCTTAACCGAAGCTAAGTTCATTTTCGTTTTTTATATTTTCATCTTATCATTGAGGACAATGTTTCGATTAAGTGGGGGGTAGGGACGTCACTTAGATTTTTAACAATATATTCCAAATTGCTAGATTATCTTGATTCTCTTGATGCATTTTTCACCACATAGACTTCGATTTGTTTCATCAAAATTTCGAAATAAATGACATCTTTGACATTTTGGAGTTAATTAATTACATATTTGTTCCACTTTGCATAAGTAAAAGTAGTGCCCACCTCTGAAGTAGTGGCGTATTAAGCGCATATTCTGTTATGAACCACCATCTTAAGCACGTATAACTCACTTTCCCTGGTGTGTGGTCGATAGCGCATTACTTTGACTAGAGTTGACCCTAGCTTTATCTCGAATTTTGTTCAACCTGCCATTTGAGTCAAGTTGTGGATCTTATACGGGCTAAGGAATTACGGATTCGGTAGTTTATCAAGAGTGGGGAAGTGAGGATAGATAGAATTATGAGCGTTCACCTCCAAGAAAGAGAAACGATATATATATATATATATATATATATATATATATATATATATATATATATATATATATATATATATATATATATATTCTCTTTGGCAAAGCAAAGTCGATGGAGCATAAGACGCACGACTCTCATATCAAATAGACCGATAAATGCAAGCCTAGAGTAATACTCGGTTCTCGATCCGCCTTGCCCAGTTGACTTGACCAAAATCAATAAAGGAATAAAATCCATTAATAAAATAAATGGCGTAAAGGGAAAAGCATGTTCGTGACTGGTTAGTTCGACTACGGGTTGACGTAATGCGAGACTGTCTGCATTACTAGAGATCGACGGGTTATTGCATACACACATTGGTTCATGACATGAATATTGTTTAATGCGTTACTTATGGATGTGAGTGACATGATCTTGATCTTGACTTTGTGAGGCATAGCTGTTTTTAATTAACTTGTATATTGGTCGAGATTTCGTTTTCTTTTCGCCTTTTTGCTCAGGACAATCAAAAGCTAAGTGGGGAGTAGTTGATAACGCTCGAAATGCACCATTAAATTAACTCTTATTTACCCCGAATTTTGCTCTAGAGAATGTAGATAGACCAATTATTGTGAAGGAATATATGTTAAACACTGAGTACGTGTTCCTAAGTTCATAATTCTGCATATATGTTATTATCCTGAAGATTTGGTACTGTTTTGCTTTGTTTTATGTATTTTTCAGGATGTATCAAATTTGGGGCACTTAAGGACGGATATGGATCAAGGAGAGAGTATTGGGCCGAGTGGAGTAAGTCCAGGAAGAGATCTGTTGAAAGAAAAGAAGAAATTCAGGCCCGGTTTACAGTGGGTAGGCCCGATAAACCGAGGGTCTTAGGGAACACGAAACTAAATCTGCCGTATCTACTAGGTCGGTTATGGTTTATTTGAGTCATAAGTCGGCTATAACATCTATATAAAGCCGCAAAAACTAATTGTAAAATAATCTTCCATTATGTTACAAATTATTATTATTTCATTATACAATTTTGATACAATAAAGTTCTTTTAAGCTTTTGGAGTTTATTTTCTGGTTTCCTTCCCTTCTTTGCCATCTCTAGCTTGAGCGGATCAAGCTAGATCTCCATTATTGAAGGTATGAAGTTTTGAACGTTCCTTTATGTCTTTAATATGGTTGATCTACTTGTATTTACGTGTTTTAGTTGATCTGCATGTTTAACAACCGCATAATTTACTTGAATTAATCTGAATTGAGCAATGTAGATTCCCGATTAAGAACCACCGCCCCTGGTAAATCGGCGGTCTATACCGAGGCAATTTTAGGTCACCTTAATATGGAGATTCAGCATCAACTACGTTGATCGACAGGAATAATTAAAACGAGTAATAGGTCTGGCCAATCAAGTATTCGTAGTTCATAAATTAACATGAAGGACTGTTAATGAAGTGTTAATTAAGACATTGTCTTGATGGACCCTAGGAACCTGCTAGTCATTGTCGATAGATGCCTTGGCGGGTTAGCGGTATGGGGTAACGCTCAATACTGGCAATTCTAGTTCTTCATGTGTATGGGCTATTATGGACCAATTAAGGAGGGTAGTTTGTGTATAGATTCTCTGCTGCCATAGTCGGAGTAGATTGGGTTAGGAGTTTCACCCGTAGCTAAAACTGAATTAAAAGCTCGATTAGTTTAAGGAAATTATGTGGGGAAGTAAACATAAGTGACGATGACAAATTATGTCACCTAATTAATCCGGGCTTGAATAAATCTAATGATGAATACTCAAAACCCTAATGCCTTAAGAACGAGTTGTATATTTTGTGATTTGCGGCTGAGTCTAAGAGCTTGTCTTAGATTTCCTACGTATCCTGTACTTTTCCAGGAATCAAGCCTTACATAGTTCCTGGAATGTGGTATTTATAATGATAATGCACGCCCTAACCCAAATATTAGGTCGGTTTAGGCTATTTCCGTATTTAACCTTCATGGGCCTTGCCCCATGCCCAAGTTACCATGCTGATAATGGGCCTTCGTAACTGGTGCAAACTCTGTCCTTTATCTCGACTTAACCGACTCATGGTGGTCGAGATGGGACCCTCGTCCTACACTACTTAAGTCGATCGTCGTACCCCCGAGCCTAGGAATTGACACGCGTGCCCTGGCACTTATTCTTGACGTGGAGACCAACCGTTAGACGACACGTAGAGGGGTGAAACCCTATATCGTCATAAGCCCCCCAAGACTTGAGAGAGGCGACTCCCATTGTCCGAGATCAAATCTGTCATTTGAATCGTCTTCGAGTTGGGCCATCGTTTGGGCGGGGAAAATCCCGACACCTGCAACCCTAACCGATTGTAGTGTCATGGCATGACGTCATGGCGCACTAACGCCTTGTCTTCCATCAACCATAACGCCCTCAATCATGTCCTTTCAAATTACTTTCAGATTCTTGCAAGCATAAAAAAGGGAAGAGAGACCAGAGAAGAAATCATTTCGCCCATTTGCCTGCATAAACTCCAAATTCCAAGTAAGCATATTTCTTGTATCCTTCCTCTTTTTTCTGCATTTCCTCATGTCTAGTAGTGCCACAGAGTTAGATAGGGGTAGTGAATCGCCTTTTAACAGTCAAGCTTCACCGTCTGCTCAACCTGATCATCCCTTTCAGCCACTTTCCGGTGTCCTTAGAGAACCTAAGAAACTAGTGACCAGGATGGACGGAAAGGGTCCTAAAGGTTGTCTCACTGTCCATTCTTCTGATGATATTGATAAAATTCGTCAAAGGTTTGGTCTTGCTATCCCCCAGTTTGAAATCCAACTCCCTTCCGGCCAACATCAATACGCCGACGAGCCTCCGGAAGGGTTTTGTTCAGTCTACGAAGCTCAACTTTCTAGTGGATTGAGGTTTCCACTATGCCCGGCCGTCGTAGCCATTCTCCATCACTATGAGATAAGTGTATCTCAATTAGGCCCCATCGCTATCAGGACTCTAATGGGGTTTGTACTGGCATGTCGAGTGGCCGGGGTCTGCTTCTCGATCCCTCTCTTCCGACTCTACTACAAGATGACAAGCATGCCGGACAGACTGTGGTACACTTTTCAACGAAGGACAAATCGACATGAGTTTGTGTCCCGAGGGCCTTCATCTCACGGGGACTGGAAACCTCGATTCTTCTTCCTACGTCGCGGCTTAGATAACCCCTACATCGGGCAGTGGAGGTCGAGGGGTAAAAGGACAGATAAACTGGATAAGGGTCCAGTCCATCATGAGGCCCGTATAAAGGATGGTTTTGGTTTCGAGGTAGCCACCCGAGATCCGAGCCTTCTTCATGGCCTGGCTAATTTGGAAGAAGCGGGGCCGTTGCCCTACGGGAATCTTCACGTGGTAGACCAAGAGAACTGTGGGACATTTTCTATTGTTTCCTTTTGTTTTTGTTGAGTTCTGAGACTTGGTGTTATTGATGATATTAACCTGTCTTTTCTTTTTGCAGTGGGAAAGTTTTCTATCATCACCGATCCTGCCCAAGTCCCCAAGTCGATAGGTAAAGCAGCTCCGCCTCTCGGGGGTCAGACGGCCGAGGAAAGGACCACTCCCACAGCTGGAGAAGGGAGCTCTGTCCAACTCAAGACTGCTCCTGCTGGTGTCGAATCGGCTATCCCAGCTCGTTCCCCCCACCCAATCTCAGCCTTCTGGTGGCTTACTTGTCCACTATGGCTCATTACGAGATGAAGATGATGAGGCCATGGTCGATATAACAACGACCGTTGGTGGAAATGTCGAGGAAACGGCGGCACAACCCCGCAAGAGAACCACCCTACCCGACCTGGTGAGGGATCAGTAGAGACGGGCTAAGAAGGCCAAAGTTGGTGAAACCTCTGCTGAGGTCGAGGTCGATATGAACCTGGCTTCCGATGAGAGTGCAACCATGGAAAACAAAGTTCCCTCTTCCGTACTTCGGAAGTTGTGTCGTCTGGTGAGTTGCTTCTTTTTCCTCTTTTTATCATGGCCTATCCCTTATTTCTGCTGAGTGATGTATCTCTTTGCTTCCACAGACACACCACCTCGGCAAGGAGGCTGCTAAGAGATTGTCTGCACCGGTCGAGATCGAAGAGGATCTGAAAAGGCAGATCCGCAAGCTGATCGAAGAGGGCGTCAAGAAGAGTGCCGCCGTCGCCGGATTGGAATCCCAATTAGAGACTCATGTGAGGGAGGCTGATGCCGAGATAAGGAAGTTGAGGAGTGAGCTGTCTGCATCTGCTAATGGCTATCAAATCTTGGATAAAAAGTTTGCCGATCTAGCTGTGGAGTTCGAGAAGGTGCAGGCAACGCACAAAGCTTTTTTATCCGAGGTTACCCAAGCTTGAGAGGAGAGGGACGGTCTAAGGGTCGAGCTGGAGAAGGTTCTTTATTAGGTCGAGGTGGCCAAGAAAGGCATAGTCCTCGAATACCGCCAGTCGAAAGAGCTTGACGCCGACTTGACCGTGCTGATGCGCACGGCTATGATGGGCGGCTTTACATTGGCGGTGGATCAGGCTTCGGAAGTTTATCCCGAGTTCGACGTGTCCAAGCTTGCTGCGCCGCAATTCTACAACCCTGAGTCGGAGAAGCTATACGACCAGTATAGCGTGGAGTTCCAACGAGGGGAATCATTGGCTCGGAAATATGGTCCGTCGTCTTCTAATGTCGAGCCGACCCCTGCTATCACAGAGCCGACTCCTGACGCCACTTCTTGATCGTTGTTCTTTGATCTTTACCTTTGTTGAACTTTTATCTGCACAACTTGAATCATTCTGTATAATTCATTAGATCATACTTTAACTTGTTTTGGCTGGTCTCGTCGACCTGACCTCCTTTTGTATTGACTTTCTTCAATTTTTGTAATATTTTCTTCTTCTTTTTTATTGTTTATCTTTAATATCTCGATGTCTTTTAGGTTTTCGCTTGTCGGGCCTCTGGCCCTGTTTGTTGTTTGCCTTATCGATGTCGTGTTGCCCCCCAAGTGTATTATGAACATTTGGTTCTTATTGCACTTGTGAGTCTAGTCTAATTGAGATCGACCTGGTTACCTTAGCATTTTTTGTCTCACGGACTAGTTTTGCCGTAGGTGGGTCGATTCTCTGGGCTTTTGGTCCGACTTTGCGAACCGTCCCTCTGCCTTAGCATTTTTTGCCCATTAGGCTAATTTTGCTTTTTGGCTGGTCGATTTTTTGGGCGTTTGGTCCGACTTTGCGAACTCTCCCTTTGCCTTAGTATTTTTTGCCTTGTAGGCTCGTTTTGCTTTAGGCTATATCGAGGGGTCTGACTTGCGGATTGTCCCTTCTCGTTGTCGATTGCATTACCTTGACATTTTGTATCGTATTAGACTTGTAATGTTAAGGCTATAAAAGCATCTCGGGGAAAAACATGTTTATTAAAACATTCATGAAATTGTGAAAAGTTGATGTGACAATTTTTCTAGAATTCTTCGCATGGCAAAGACAAGATTCACTAGAAAAGTTGGTATGTTTGTTGTACAAAGAAGTATAAGGTCTAGGTTTCAGAGACCTCGAATGCTTTTACAAAGATCTTCTTGAAAAGCAAGCATGATGTATCTTGAAGATGCCAGATTCTCTGGCAGCAAGAGTTTTAAAAGGTAAATACTTTGAATCAAAATACTTCACACTTTCTTTGGGAAATTAGGGATAATGACACAATCTGAAATATTTTTAAGTAACAGGACAGCTACATATTTTTTATAAGGAGAATGACAACTGCATAATTTTTATAGCGAGAAGGACAAACAGTGAATCCCGAAAATCAGTGAATCTCCCCAGTGAATCCCGAAATCAGTGAATTTCGACAGTGAATCCCGAAAATCAGTGAATTTCGACAGTGAATAAATAGTTTTGTCCTTTATGCAAAAGTTTCAATAGACTATCCTTCTACTCAATTGATGAAATATCTATATCATTCTCCCTCATTCCCCCCACTTTCTTCTATAACATTGCACCCCTCGGAAATTTGGAGAGGTATCTTACAGGGCAAGGAGCTGTTGTTTCAAGGTCTAAGATGGTGGGCGGGTAATGAATAATCTATAAATATAAAAGAAGAACCTTGCTTACCTCAAATGCCCAAATTACCAGCCCACTTAAATTTCTGACTTAATGACAGACTCTAGTGTTAGCAGCGTGATCTCCCCGATTACCCGACAATGGAGAACTGAAATGGTAAGAGACATCTTCAACTCTTTTGAAGCGGATAGTCCTTTCCATTTCTCTATCTACCCACCAAGTGCATTGTACTTTAATTTGGCATTACGCGAATAAAGGTCTATATATAGTTAAATTTGGGTATCAGTTAGCCTATGATTTAAATTTTTGTAAATGAACGAATGAGCTCCATTCATCCTCATGCTTGAATAGATATTTATGGAACGAACTTTAGAAATTAAAGGTGAAACCTCATATAGTTCACTTCATGAGGAAGATTGTCAAAAATACCTAGCTCGTGCTTGCGGAAAAAAAGAGTATGAGACAAAATATGTCAAGTTTGCAAAGAAAAAATGAACAATTTGGCATTTTCTTTTGAGTGTGAAATATCTAGAGCTTTATGGGAAGCTTTTCCAGATAGGAACCATTTGCAGACCCCTCGCATCCAATCTTCCTAGACCTTCTTGAAGAGTTAAATAATGAGTATGATGATTTCGAAAAAGAACATATTGTGACATTTATTTGGAATATTTGGAAGTTAAGATATAAATGGGTTGTTGAAGGTAAAGATGTTCATATAAATCCTGCCCTTCTTCGTTCAAAAGCAGAAGTGGAGGAAGATTATTTTATTGATGTGCTCAACTCCCCTGCAAACAAAATGAGCCCTTTAAGTTCTGTTTGGAAACCTCCAGTGGATTGTCATCGAATTTTATCTTGCTTTGTTGGGTTTTCCTTTTATTTCATAAACGACAATCGAATGTCACTGCCCATCTTCTATCCATAATATACATTGTCCATATAGGATGGGTGGAATGTGTACCTCCCCCCTCATTTAATTCGATGATTGCGCTTACTAAATCATCATCCTTTTACCCCTCAATTTTTTTAAATTCAATAAAATAATGCAGTGTATTTAAAAACACAAAATTTTCCGACCCAGTTTCATTATTGATAATTTGATATGCCAAGCCCAAAATGAGCCCACGAGTGATCAATTGGGCTTCTAACTCCAGGCCCAAAGAGTCACAAGGTCATCGGCCCATATGGTCCGCACCTTAATAAGCCGGGCTGGGTCAGGCTCTATCCAGCTTTTTTACCGCCTTAGCGATATTTATCACGACAAGGCATGAGAGCGTCGATCAGCGAAGCCTCCAACCTGCCCTTGAAAAAGAGGGCGAGAAGCATTGGTGGGTGACTTTCTCGCCCTCCAACTCGACAGTCCGACCCGACTTATACCAAGCTCGCTGAACAGGCAACATGAGTTAAAGCTCGACGGTTACAACTGCTGACATTCCGCGACGGTTATCTTGATATCCGCCCAATCAGAGCACGCCACGTCAACCACATGTATTATTCACGTTTATCACATTTTGTAACTGTTGTATCCTAAGCCTATAAATAGCGGCAGTATTCCCTTGTAAAGGACATGCTAATATTGACAATTGCAATAAAACTCTACCGATTAGTCAACATATTAGCTCTCAATTTGCATTCTTACTTTTCGCATAATCAACATTAATTCCACCTAAATATTATGATATTCATAGCAATATCAGTTGGCTCCGTTACCGGGAAATGATTTTGATCAATTTTCCGGTCAGATTCACCGCGAAAAATCGTTTTTTCACATTTTCCGGTGAGAGTGTTGGATTGTATATGCGCAATAATATATCCTAGAGAGGGGGGGGGGTGAATAGGATATATACCCTTTTTAAAGTTTACTTGAACCTTTTCAAAACTTTATTAATGACTTTAATTACCTACGGAGTTCCAACTACTTAGGAAGCTGTTAGACCATATAAGGCGGAAGAACTAACCGGTTAACGTGTTGTTCCTAAAGTACTAGGTGATCAAGTTATATATTACTTCTAACCTTAAGTGATCAATAAAGAGTTGAACAAATCACAGACTTTATAATCAAAGCTAATTCTTGCTCAAGCAGACTTTTAATTTCAGACCACAACCCAATTCTGCTAGATACTGATTTTCGAATTGAGAAACAAAAAAGAAATGCAGCCTTCTTCTTCCAGAGAGCTTGGTTAGAACACAACTCTTTTGAGGATTTTGTCACTGAAGTCTGGGACGAAAATCTAGGATTATTCGAAATGGCTAAAAAATTTGCCACCGATGCAAATACTTGGAATCGTTCTGTGTTTGGAAATATCTTCATCAAAAAAAAGAATTGCATGGCTAGGCTGCAAGGGGTCGAGAAAGGGTTGGAAATGGCACCTTCCATGTACCTGGACAATCTTCACTCCACCCTCAATGATGAATTAGATGACATTCTTGTTCAAGAGGAAGTCTATTGGCATCAAAGGTCTCAACTCAAATGGTTGACTGAGGGGGAAAGGAACCCTCAATTTTACCATTTATCAACGATCGAAAAAAAAAAAAAAAAGAACATTAGTTGTGTTAAAGATGAGAATGGAGATTGGTGCTATGATGTTCCTACTCTTAACGATATGGTGAGAACTTTCTATGCCGACCTTTACACAATGGATTCGAATGTGCAGAGCCTGAACTTTGACCTCCACTTGCCGAGGCTTTCAGAGTCGGACACTGGCTTTCTAAACAGAAGAGTTTGTGAGAAAAAAATTGAAGATGCTCTGTTCGAGATGGGGGACTACAAGGCACCGGGCCCGGATGGAATTCCTGTTGACTTTTACAAAAAATGCTGGCCCATCACTTATAATACTCTTATACCTTTCATTATTAATGCTTTTGAGGAAGGTAGCTTTGATGCAAGACTGAATCAAACTATCGTTTCCTTAATTCCGAAGGTTAACCCACCTGAAAACGTTACCCAATTTAGACCTATTGCTATGACTAATGTTTGTGTGAAGTTGATTTCCAAGATTATTGCAAACAGACTTCAGACTGTCATTGGTAAACTTGTGATCAAACCCAAGCTGCTTTTATACCAGGAAGGGGTAGTACTGGTAGCATAATCCTTGCGCAAGAAGCTTTACATTATTTCACACGAAAAAAAAGGAAAAAATGGGAGATATGCTGTTAAAAATTGATCTGGAGAAAGCTTATGACCGTGTGGATTGGAAATTCTTGTAGTCAGTTTTGGCCAAGGTAGGTTTCTCTCAGAAATTTGTTGATCTGATTTTATTTTCACTTCAAACGTCTGAACTGAGGCTTTTGTGGAATGGCAATTTATTGAGTCCTATCAAACCCCAAAGAGGACTCAGACAGGGAGACCTTAGCTCCCTATTTATTTGTTCTTTGTATGGAATGTCTGAGCCAGCAGATAGATAGGGCGGTCAATGATGGGCTTTGGAAACCGGTCAAGGTCAGTAGACATGCTCCTCCACTTTCCCACATCTTCTTTGCTGATGATTTGGTCCCTTTTGGAACAGCTTCTGTGGAACAAGAAAATATTGTTAAGCAGGTACTGGATAAATTTTGTATCTATTCAGGCCAGAAAGTTAGCAGCAGTAAATCCAGATTTTATGTCTCAAAAAATACTCGCCCTTACATGAAGACTCTTATCAGTCAAGAATTGGATATGCAAAGCACTAATAATTTGGGACAGTACCTGGGAATGCCACTTTTGCACTCTAGAACCACAAAGCATACTTATAGCTTTATTGTTGACAAAATGAGAAATAAGTTGGCGAATTGGAAAATCAAAAGTCTGGCACGTGCAGGCAGAATGATTTTGATCAAAAGCTCTCTGGCAACACACCCGTTCTATGCAATGCAAACAGTCAAGCTTCCACAGAGTATCTTGGATGATATGGAGAGAATCTGTAGGAGCTTTTTTTGGGGTGAAGAAAGTGGAGAGAGGCGTATGCACTTCCTTTCCTGGATTACGCTTTGTCAACCGAAAGAGTGCGGAGGCTTAGGTTTCAAAAATCTGAAATTCATGAACATTGCATTGCTTGGAAAACTAGTTTGGCAAACGCTCATCAATGATCATTCGTTGTGGGTGAAAGTTTTGATCCAAAAATATGGTAGTCCCTTTGAAAAGCCTAAACCCACAAGCTCAACTGTGTGGAAGAGCATTTGCTATGCAACATCCTACTTGAAGGAGGGTTTTGATGTTGTTAATGACTCTATCATTTGGAGTAATGCCGGTAATAAAAAGTATAGTGTTGCAGATGGGTACTCCTTCCTCTGTAAAGAAATCCAGCCGACCACTGATAAGATCTAGGCGGATATATGGCACCTCAAAGGACCGGCCCGTCTCAACTTTACCATGTGGCAAACAACGCATGGTGCTTTGCCTACAATGTCGTTATTGTTCAAACGCCATGTTGTATCAACAGCCGTGTGCAAATTATGCAATGTCGCTGACGAGACTTGTTTGCATACCTTGAGAGATTGTACGGTAGCAAAGAAACTTTGGAAAATTCATGTCCCAAAACCGAACTGGAGGGACTTTTTTTCGCATGTTGCCCCAACTGACTGGATTCGACACTCTATCACTGATAAAGGAAAACATAAAAATTGATCTTATCAGTTTAGAGATATGATTCATTGTATTTGGTACTGGAGGAACAAAATCCACCACGGAACTGAAGATGGTCATCCTCCCCTGCATGTGTTGATTTCCAAATCTGAAGCTCGAGTTATAAACCTTAGACTTAGCGTGGAATTTTGATTAGCCTTTCTTTATGTAGTTCTTTTTTGTTTTTTTTGCAACATTGTAAGTTGTGGTTTTCCACGTTTTCAATTTAATAAAATGATCGTTTCCAAAACACAAAAAAAAACCTCTTTTAATTAGATAGTTATGCAAACATCAATGTCTTAGATGAAATCAATACACCGAATAGCAGATATGCAGATATGCAGATCTGCAGTTCACCAGTTCCCAAGATGTATGCAAGATTGTTATGACATTTAGACTAAAGATTTAGTCTCTTGATTTATACAAATAAATAAAAGCCTCTGAAAATATCAATACAAATGGGCACAACAGAATGCAACAACTTTTATGAGAAAGGTTGACCTAATCTGTATAAGTTCAACAAGTATGACTTAAGGTGTTCAATACAACTGCAAATCTAATTTTCTTAATAGCAGAATTCAATATTAATATACAGCAAGATGGATTACTTAAAGTAGTTATAGATACAGTGATTCACACAGGTTATCAACACTAGTAAATTTATCAAATCAGAGTTGAATACTTAATTTGGTGATGTTTCTAAATTGGTTTCATTCACAAAGTAAATCAAAAAATTTATCTTGGTTTTACCTAGATCATACAATCGTAGGTGTATCACATAAACCACCACACACACTTAGCTTTTTCACTATAGTTGGATGGTTACAAATACAATGCTCTTTGAATATTCAGAAATAAAGATACAGTGGATTAAACAGGTTCTGACTTGTTAATCCTTTAGATCACACTGTAGTGAAAGAATCTTAACCACAACAGTGACACACAGTCACTAAGATTCGATCACAGTCCTTTTTCAAAGGATTAACACAACGGAACAATATCCAACCTTCACTTACTTTTTATAACAAGTTCTAAATTAAAACACTGATTAAAATAGCAACTTGAAAGGAAAAAGTAAATCGTGAACTTACTGATATCGAACCACACAGGTTCAAGTTGAGAGAAACAGAAGTCTGGTACCAGAAACGAACCAAGATCGCAATCCAGGCTCAAGCTGGGATTCAGTCTTAATCTACTCAACCAAATTCAACCTTGAATCGCAGATGGATTCAAGATGAATCACGGCAAACAAATCGTAAACACAAGGATAATTTTTAATATTAACAAAAATGTTTGATCAGCTTAGTTGCTGGATCAGTTTAATGTATTTGGGTTTATATAGACAGTGCAGTGGAGAAAGTAGTGGTTGTGTATTAAATGATATTACTTGGAATACTGAATCAAATACATAGTGAATAGTGATGCATTCAATTAAAAAAGATCTAGCATATTTTCTAATTAAAAAAGATCTGGCATATTTTCTAAAAGTCTCTTCGAAAAACAAAGTATTTAATGACACGGTTTTCTAAACAGTCAACACTCAATTTACGAGGTTCATTTATTACAGTAAATAAACTTTTCGAATTTTAAATCATTTTTTATCATCATTTTTTTATATAAATTTATACAGCTAACTGTCTCTTAAGATTTATTTATCACAGAAAATAGTTTTGTTATAGCAGTTTTATCATTTTCGATTTATACAAATATTATTGCAACATTTTCTGTAACAGTAACTAATATGTCTATATATGGATGCAACTAAGTGAAGTGATTTGTCAATATAATCCCAAAGTGGTAAGTAATTTTGTACGAGTGTAACATCCCGACTTTTCAGAAAAGGGGCATAAAAGTCTTTTTACGTTTTTATGTGTGTCTCGATAATTTTAATGGGTTATACTTTATTAAATGAATAAAGTCAATAAAATTGTTAAAGGGTATTTACGGTATTTTAAATGTGTAACTTTTATTGAGGGCAAAACGGAAATTTAACCACCCCTATAAATACCTCTTATAACCTAAAACTCTTCTCATTTTTCACTTCTCCAAATTTTCTCATGGTGAGAAAAAAAGAAAAGAAGAAAAAAAAACGAGGGAAAAGAAAGAGAAAACAATGGATACTTTTGGCGTATCTCGCGACCGTTAATCCGCTTTTGAAATCCGAAAGTACCACTGGAACCGTGAGAGGACGAGGATCGTTTTGACACCGTAATTTGGGTCCGATTCTCGTGTATGTTGGAGTCGAATTTTTCTTTGTGAATTCATGAAAAGGATCACGAATTCGTGTTCTAGGGCTTTGTTTCAGTAGTTCTTTGTTTAGAGGTTTTGATCATCAATTAATTTATGTTAATTGGGATCTTTTAGATCATGTTTGAGGCCTGTTTAAGTCTTTCAGTTGAGTTTGGTTTGGTTTTGGCCCCAATCGTGGTTTCAATCAAGCCTTGTAGATCTTCTTGGTGTAATTCGTAGAATCATGATTTGGGGATGTGCTTTGAAGGTGGCAAGGAATTGTTTTTAACAGTGAGATGCTCTTCTTCCTAATGTCTAATTAAGGTTTTATGATGTTAAGGTTGAGCGTTTGTGTTGAATTCTTGGTTAAAAATCATGATCTAGGTTATAGTTAAAGTGTTGGATGTTTTGGTATGTAAATGCTATGTTTTCTGCTATGTTTCTGTGTTAAATGATGTTAAACTTGGTTGGGTTTGAGTAGAAAACGGTAGAGTGCAGAAAACTGTTTTCTTCTGTGCAGTCAGGGCCTATCCGTACGGATGATGCAATTATCCGTACGGATAATTCGATGATTCGACCGAGAGTGAGAGAGAGTCGTCCGCACGGACGACAAAGTCTATCCATCCGGATAAGGTGCCGACAAAGTGTGACCTCGCGTTTATATGCGTTAGAGGGCTTCCAAGCGCGTTTAGGTTTCCAAACGTGCGTTTAGGTGTTAAACGGGCGTTTGATCGGTTTATCATGTTTTTAATTGCTTTAAACTCTTGTTAATAATATATGAGCACTTTATAAACCTTTCAAAGCCATGAATAAGCTTCTGATGCATTTGGTTCTGCACCGAATGTATTCTTGAAGGGAATTGAAGTTCGGGACCGTCGGAAGAGTACGAGTGGCCTTGTGCTTTGATGAATTAGTATTCATCAATATCTGTGTAATTGTTAGGTCTTGTCCGTGCCTAGAGGTCCAGGGAAGAGAGTTGAGTTGTGAGGGAGCCTACTTGAAAACACTTAGGTGGCTAGATAACAATTTAATAAACTACATATTTGACTAGTAAAAAGATTAAACATCATGAGAGCTTGGGCAGCACAAGACAACATCGGCAATATGAGGTTTGGCGAGATAAAGTGGTGTTGATCATTGCCGGATTCTAGACAAAGCCGATTAAAGTAGTGATCATCCCGCGGACAAACTCACTTAACGAGATAGCCATTCACCGGATAGCACTTTGTAGCTAGCGGTCAAAATGAAATGATTGTCTCGGGTCCGCTTAGAGATTTATCTCTATAGGGTTGCAAATTTTGTCTTAGTGCATATCTCACTAAGTGTAGTGCCCTCGCAAACATCTCAGAATAAAGAGATAATTTAAGTTAGAAACGTTTAGTCGCGACGTGTTGATGGACGTGAAGTGAACCCCAGAATTGAGTCGGTCTCATAAAGATAACCTAATATTATTTAATGAACCTTTCGTTGTAAGGCTTATTTATACATTAACTTTTTCATCTTGCTAAAGACTTTGTACTTACCTCAATTGCATATGTTGTTTTGTGTGCTTTTGGGGTGAGAAGACGAACAGGTTGTCCTTGAGCTCGTTGAGGAGTTCGATGATGTTTTGATGACGTTAGTCTTGATGATGCTTTCTTTTACTTTCTTTTAAAGGTTGTACTTTATTCCAAGTTTGTAAAATGAGGTTGTATCTTTATTTTCAGTAACATCGACGTTGTAAGAACTTTATCTCGTTGTTGTAAAACTTTTCCTTTCTACCCCTAGTCGGTTTGTATTCTATTCTAAAGAAGATTTATGATTTTTACCCGAGCCTTTTGAGGCTTGGTTGCTTTAATTATGATACGACGACGTAGAGGCTGGCGTATAATATTGGATTTATTTAATGTTATACGCGCCGAACGTTCTCTTCCGGATAAGGGTTTGGTATCCGGGAGCGGGGCGTTACAACGAGTATGATATACACATAGAGGTAGATCTATATCACACTCTCCGATGGCAAAGGCACCTGATTTATGTTTCATCTCTGTTGGTCTAATTTTCATTCAGAAAAGCATTCAACAGATCAACACAGAGTATATCATTTCTAGTAGATCAATACTCAGATTTGACTCATAAATCGAATTTGATTTCATCAAATCTTAATCCAGACGGGACATGCAGATGCAGACACTAGTGAATCATTAATCAGAACAAAATAGCAACAGATTCTGATTTCTTCACATAACTTCGTATAATGCTTCATCTTTGATTTAGAAAAACCAAATCTACATAATACACAGATTAAATCATCAACAGATGCACATAAAATTCAATTTCATCAAGCTGATAATCTTGACTCATAAAGCGAAATGCATCTGGTACGATTTCATTAATCTAATAGGCTTGGATCATAAACCAGGACATGATTTCACCAAGTGTGGACTCGAAATGCAGAAAGGAAAAGACGAATCTTAGCCATGATACCTGACCCAGATATAAACAAATCTGGACATTACCTGAGCAGTGACATCATTTTTTGAGAGGCAGTGAAGGTCGGACAGTCACCGGAGATGAGAAGATTGCATCTTTTCTTCAATCGGACATTGGTTTGTTGATTTCTAGCTATGACCATCATTAATTCGTCCTTAACCGAAGCAGTGGTCATAAAAGGTTGAGTCTTTGAAAAGATTCGGACTTCATAGAAGATAGATTGATCTTCTCAGTTGAATAGGAAATGATCTATGTTTTAAAAGAGAGAATTCAATGTACCAGAAGCATAATCGAAACCTTTGATTAGGACAACAAGTTGAAGAATCGAGGAGAGGATTATGTCGGAAGATGAAGGTGGAGGTTTCAAGATGATTGAACAGAGAACGGATGTTTTAGTAAATGGAAAGGTTGAGGGGAGGTGGAGACCGTGGAGTGTTATGACAGAATAATGGAGAGGTGGTGAGGCGGCCGAATTCAGATAATAGGATATTTAGGTTTAGGAAAATAATGTGTATGATTTATTAGTTTTTTTTTTCCCGGGAAACGAAAGATTTTATTAAACGTCGACTAACGCTTTCAGAATGTCTGATAATAATGCCGACACAACCGACAAAGCAAACTAAAGACACAAACAAGAATAATACAACAAGGTCGAATAATACATCGGTCGGTCAAGCACAATGGAAGAAATTTTCCAAAAGACGTTCGCATATTACATGGATCCTCTGTGAATCTATTACTCGACCAACACAAACAAAGAACAAAAACAACAAACTCAAATAAAACTAAAAACGATAACACCGCTTAGACTACACCGCCTCAAGCCGCCGGTAAAGACGGTATAGAGAGCCGCAAGCCCGACATCTCTCCCGATTAAGCGGCCAACCGAAGAATACGCCGAAAGCCATCGATTCGGCACCACTCACCGGACATGGTGAAAAGCCAAGAGATGGTGGCGAGTGAGCACTGGGACTATGGTGAAGCATCCACCTCGGTCTGAAACGAAGAAATCCAGCCGGAGACCAACGAAGCTCCAAGCCGATGACCTCAGATCTGAGACCCACCGCGGTAAGAAAGCCGGAAAGAACCAAATTATCACAAAACTGTTGGAGCCTCATCACAAAAAGGATCAACTTGAAGAAAGAGACGGATGTACAAAAGGGAAAGAGATGGACGCCGGCAGCCTAGGGCCACCGGCGCCGAAAGAGCGAGCAAGGCTGTGACTTTTGCCGAGAATAAAGGAGAGAGAGAGGGATGAATAGTTTTCAAGTTTTAGTTGTGAAAGAGGCTTGTGAAAGGATGGTCAATTAGTTTTATTTGGTAATGTGAATTTTGTTGGATCAGAGGGCCGGATGATGTATATATCAAATGATGATCCTGCAATATTTAAATAATTTGGTCCAAACATATATAATAATAATTTTCTAGATAAGTAATGTAATATCCATGTAGTAAAAGAATAACACAACTTAGATCATATCATGATATTATTAGGGCAACTCTCAATGGTAGTACTTGGAGATAGAGATCAAAATGCAAAATAAGACCCTTATGGTCATGTTTAATATGATATCAAGTTACCATCTCTAATAATAGGGATCAAAATGTGGTATCAATTTTTTTTTTATTAGTTTATTATTACTTTATGACTATCAATAATTTAGGGTAATGACGGTTATTTTAATTAATATTTTTTATTAATATAAAATTTATTGAAAAATAATTGTTAAAATTCACACACACACACACACACACACACACACACACACATATATATATATATATATATATATATATATATATATATATATATATATATATATATATATATATATATATATATATATATTTATTTATTTATTTATTGTAATTATCCAAAAGTTTAATCTAATAATTCAAAATTTTATATTAGGATTTACTAATATTATCCGATTGGGTATTTATTTATTATTTGCTATTATAATTTTTATCAATTTACTACAATATCTTATCCGATAATATCTTATCCGATATATATATATATATATATATATATATATATATATATATATATATATATATATATATATAATAATCCAAAATACAATAATCCAAAATTTATCAATTTGCATACATATGCGTTCAATGATTTGCTATTAGGATTTTCTGACCTAATATCTTATCGGATTGGCCCCAATAAATACAACCTTCATTATATCAAGAAATGCACAAACATTTCTCTTATAAAAAAGATCTCTCGTTTCTATCTTTCCACTATTTTCTTTCTTGCTTGTGAAATGAAGAGAATGCTACAATTCTGGAAGAAAAATGATGACGATACTCACGCTCGTTTCTATCTTTCCACAAAGGAGTTCGTATTCCCATGTTTTCCAACTTTCAGATCTTGGTTTAGGAGGCATTATTTGAACAATGGAAAAAATTATAATTAGAGAAAAAAAATCTAGAAAAGAAAGTATGGAGAGATTGTGTGAAAAATGAAATGATATGTGAATGTATTTATATAGAATATGTTGGTAAAAAAATAATATTTAGAAAAAGTAATCGTTGCAAATTGTGTTGATACCACCAAAAGAATAAAAAAAAAAACCGTTGAGAACAAAAGCTAGAAGACAAAACATAAAAGAATGGGACATGTGGGGGACAATGAGGGGACAAACTCTTTATGTGTGGGGCCCACACCTTTTATCACAAATTCTACAACACTCTCGGCTCGTGTCTTGTTTGGGTAGTATTTCAACAAGTCTCATATTTGAGACCCTTCCAAGTATTGTCTCTTATTTTGATACACATTGCTTTACACCATTGGAGATGTAAGTACCAACCTATAGGGTACAAATTATGTGTTTGATCCCCTTGTTGGAGTTGCCCTAAGGTGGTGTCATTTAATAAATTAAATAGTATGATATCATATTTCAATAAAGACATTAAAAAGGCAAGTATATTCGATACAAGATAAATTTATATACACTATATCTTGAGATATCCGATAGATTCATTTAACATCATATGTATATAACCTAATGGGAATGTACTATCATTAACAACGTACGTAGTACTCGAATGCATCCTTGTGGATAGCATATTATAAGAAATAATGTAGTTATGATCCTATTATTTAACATACCATTTATTAGGTGAAGCAATGTACTTCATCTAAGAATGATTTATTAAGATGAAGAATGATTTATTAAGATGTGATATAGCACACTAATAAATGATCGATACTTAAAAGATTTAATCGAATGATGAAAGATATGTGAAAATAAATCAACACCTTATTTCACAACAAGAACCACCACTACGGCGGTTTTCTTCATTTTCTCCAGAAAATTTCCAGATCATCAAACAGATCATCCATATCTTCATCCTTACGAAGAACACCATGCCAAACACCAGATCATCTGCACATGTTCCTCACGATGGCCTTCCATTCGAAACCTCGAAGGCCGGCAACAATATTGTCTTGATCACCGGGAGGACTAACGGTGATTGCGTTTCCATACACCAGTCTCTCAGTGATCGAAGCACTCCTCCACCACTGGCGAGGGATCCTATTCAGCAAGATATCCTAACCGTTGGATGATAACCAAATGGAAATGGAAATTCGGCGGCCATCTTTATATCGCTCTAAAGCAATGAGGATCTACCTCGATTAACGCTGCCAAAGTTGAAAGAGTCATCTAAATCTGGGCACTCAAGGGATGATCTAAGCGTTTTACTCATCGAATATTCAAAAATCATGCATATACAAGTTTACAAGAGACGAAATCGACGTTTGTTCTCCGGAAAACTCAGAATCACATATAAATAGGCATTTGTTGCAAGAAAATCATGGAATAAAAACTGCAAATGCATTATGAAACCCATAAGAAAGCAGGTCTAAGGTTACAAACCTGATTAACTAGAGAAGATCTGATGAAAGGTCTTCTTTAAAGTTGATAAAGCACCGCCGGAATGGCACTTTCCTAGCCGGAAGATCCCCGAGTCTTCGAAATTTCATGCAATTTGAAAATAAAGTTTGAAAAGTATACAAGTGTCAGAGATCCAATCTTATATAGGAGACGGGTGAACAATTGCGACGCTTTGACTCCCGAGGGCAGTAATGGCACTTTGCGGTTTCAAAACACGCTACCTAGGGATGACAATGAGTACGAGTGGGCACGGGTTTGGCCATATCCATACCCTGCCCATCACAAATTTTTTTTTTACCCATACCCTACCCATTACCCATGCGGGTAGAAAATTTCAAATCCATACCCTCCCCATACGGATATCCACGGGTACGTGGATATCCATGGATATCTCATTTTATTGACGATTAAATTTCGCAACCCCTATAATAAAGAAAGTCAACTCGCAAATCGAAACAAATGATATAGGTCGACAAGTCTAAGTGATAATTTTTGAATGTAAAAGTAATTGTCCAATTAAGTTGGTTACCATTGAAATAAATATATGACTTAAGCACATTAATATTCAAAATTAGTCCAAAAAAAAAAGATCAATATCAAATCAAAACAAAACTTTTTATAAACCAAAACTAAAGCAAACAATTATTAGTCAATCTATTATATTTTATATCCGTTCTAGCAAGAATCAAAAGAGACCACTCCATTTAACCATCAACTTCCTGCATATCACAATCTTCATCTTCAGGAATAGTCAACATACGATATGCATCAAGTAGGTGAGAAGACGTAGAAGCTGTCACGAATGTAACAAAGAAAAAGAAAAGATATTTCAATAAAATGGTAAGCAATGCAACTCAAATAACATACACAAAAAGTTGATATATAAACAAAAATTGTCTGTCTTACCTTTTTCAAATTTCACACCAATTTTGGCGAAGATGCTAAAGCCTCACAAGTAGATGGGTGTAATCTATTTCGATGTGGACTAAGTAACCTACCTCCCATGCTAAAAGTTGATTCAAAAAGCAATGTATAAATGAGAATAGCTAGAATATCTCTAGCAATAACTTGGAGTTTGTCTTCCACCACTCAAGAACATCAAAATCATAAGACATTGGTAAAATATCGTCATCCAAATAGTGGTCTGATTCTGACTTAAAGGATGCTCTCTTAAGCCTTTTAGAACTAATAAACATGGCAAATTTCTCCATATAACCACCACCTTCCTCGTCTTTATGTGATAAAGTGCTACTAGAAGGTGTGTGTTCGTCTTCCCTTGATTGCCTTGTTTGGTATTCTTCTAGTAATTCAGTACAAATGTTAACAATTCTTCTAACTTGTTTTGTCATCTCTTCCTTTCCAAAAATCTTTTCATAATAGAATTCTAAAAGATCTGTTTTATACCTAGGATCAAGCATACATGCAACACCTACGATACCATGTGTCACATCCTAATACTTCAAGAACTTATCCATAATCTTCATCGCCATATCTTTAATCATTGTATCATTCTCACAAGTCCATCTATGTAAAGCCAACCTAATATCACAAACTTGAAGGAAAAGTTAATTAGAAGTAGGATACTTTGTACCTGAAATAAGCTTTGTGATCCCATAAAAAACTTTAAACCTATCACATATATCACTTGCTACTATCCAATACTCCTCAGATGGCGCACTTTTATACTTGGGTTCTCGTAGCTTCAAACGGCTAAAGACATCAATGTAAGGAAGTGCACTATCTAGGATAAAAAAAAGTTGAATTCCACCTTGTCTTCACAACAAGAGACAACTTTTTGGTAGTTGAAATACGAAGTTTTCGTGCAACTTCTTCAAACTTCTCCAGTCTTTTTTGTGTAGCAGTCCAATATAAAACACTCTCTCGGATTCTCTCGATACGCTTTGCAATAATTGACAAACCATCTTGTACAATCAAATTCAGAATATGAGCAGCACAACGCATATGCATAAGAGTACCATCCAACAAAAGTTCACCCGTACCAATCCTACCAATAATCAAATCGATTACTCATCATTCACAGAAAAATTATCCACCGTCAATGTGCAAATTCTTCTGTCAATATTAAGGCAATTCATCAAACATTCAGAAATCACGTTTTTATCATGTGGCGCCGGAACATAGCAAAACCTACAATATGTTGAATTTATCAAAATCTAACATATTCATAATAAATCAAAGCGAATATAAAAATATCAATAATAATATATTAAGTCACCTTATAATCCTATTTTGTAGTCGCAAGAATTATCAATATAGTGAGCAGTCACAGCCATGTATCCTTTTCTATGGTGGTCAGATGTCCACATGTCAGTAGTGATAGAAATTCTACTTTTACAATTCTCCATATCCATTGATGTCATTTGCATTTTCTATTTGTACAATTTCATAATGTCACTACGAATCGTGTTCCGAGATGGCACCTTGAACAATGGTTGAAGAGCCGATGAATAGTTTCTGAAACCCTCATGCTCCACAATGGATATATAATTGATATTCATGGAGAATGATCATTTTCGCAAGCTCCAATCTTGCATCATCATGATCATATATCAACGAAGTACCAATCGTAGACTTTCCTTCACCTTTTTTATGTTTGTTTTCAACACCATTTGACGAATATCTTTTGTGCCCAATCTTTTGGTGCAACTCTTTTTGTGGTTCTTTAGGTGTGTTGTTCCACTTGAACCTTCTGATACTAGGGCTTTTGAGCAATAATTACACACATTTTTCCATGCCCCGTTAGTTCGTTTCTTTTTAAAAAGCTGCCACACATCGGATTTTAATTTCGATACATCATATTCGTCACAATCTTTAGAAACACCTTCATTCTGATTAGTGAGTGGAGTAGGGCTCTCGCTAGGTGACAAATTCATGGGGTTCAAAAAATCCGAATGTGTTGAATCCTTAGAACGTGGTATTTCTTCCGTAGGACGAGAATTTTCACCCATAATAAATGATATGCAAATCCTACAAATTATGAAACGAAAGAAACTCATGTTGTAAATATAAAGTGTTAAAAAAATCAAATTCCATCAAAATTAAAATCAACAAAATGTTTCTAGAAAGTTTGTCAAACAGCCACATGATCAAATCATCCAAACACGATACCAATTTCAATTACAGTATTGAAATGAAAGCAAAATAGTGCAAATCAAACGGCCAAAACCACACAAAAACAAAAATATATAATAAACAATATCCATAAAATAAACAAGAAAATATACTTTACTACCCAATATCCATAAAATAAACAAGAAAATATACTTTACTACACAACGATTCAACGAATCCAAAGCTAAACGTATACATCTTCTCTTTTGACTATATTTTTTTTTTTTTGACATTTCAGACACTCAGTCACATAGTTTTCTAATAATTCAATCAATAGAATATTACCAATTTAGATATTTATACTCCATAAACAATATTCATTGAGAATCATGTCTTCATAACAACGAAAAAAAGCTTAACAAAAAAAATATATAAGAAAAAAAAGCATAGCTACCAAACAAAAAAATAAATTATAGTTGAAGAACAAATTAGAGCAATAAAAAAAAGCACACAACAAGATATGAAATCAATTCTCACATTTCTGCCGCTACAATAGAATGCTAGGGTTGGCCAGCAAATGCAATAGGAATTAGGAGAGAAATCACTCCAAATCTTCTACCTCTACAAATAAAAAAAAAGTAACTTCCAATCATTGTAAATACTAAATGCCAATGATTGGGGCATGATAATTAATTGCATTAATTATTATTTAGTTTTTTTCTTTTCAAAATGACAATGTGACATACTTTTTTTCAAGGTGACGTTTTGAATTTATTCAATTCTCTTTATTTACATTTTTTATACATAATATATTATAGACTGTAGAAATATTACGTTACATTTATTACATTAGTGTAACATATTAATTGTGAGACATATTAATTGTAAGACATATTAATTGTATAGTATAAACAATTAATATGTCATAAAGTCATAAAGTCACTCTATTTTGTCTTATTTAGGTAATAAACAACTAAAGCAATTAATACTAGCCGATTTCAGTAATTAATTGCTCTATCCTAGCTTATACTCTACTAGGACCTTTCTCACTTACTTGTACCTATTTATACTCACTCTTTTATGATGAATAAACTAAGTTGAAGTTTACTAAAGTATTATTACTTTCTCAAACTCTCTTCATGGTATCGGAGCCTTAAACTCCTGAATCCGCTGCAAATTCTCAGTACCTTGCTGAATCAAGAATGTCTTCATTATCTGAAGCTTCCTCACCCTTAGTTGAGCCCAGCTACTCAAGCAGACTCAGGGTCACTGAAAACCATTCTTGTACAAATCACAGATTTGATGGCAACAACTACCTGCTGTGGTCAAGATCTATGAAAATGTATATCTCAGGCCAGAGCAAGATGGGATACTTATCTGGCTCCAAACCTGCCCCTGCTGAAACTGACCCCAAGTTTGAAGCATGGGATACAAAAAATAACCAAGTCATGACCATCCTCACGAGGTCAATGACAAAAGAGATCAGTGAGAACTTCATGATGTATGATACTGCAAAGGAAATCGGGACAATGCCGTAGACCTTTACTCAAAAAAAGGACAATATATCGAGGTCTATGATCTTGAAGCTCAAATCCAAAATTTGCAAGGGGATGCATCAGAACTCAATACTTCAACCAACTATCTAAGGCATGGAAACACCTAGATACGTTGGAAATTCACCCATGGAAGGATGTAGAGGATCTTCGCCTTATACAAGAATATCATTGAGAAGAAGAGGGTATTCAAGTTCCTCATGGTGAACTCATCCTCGATGATGTTAGAGGTAGAGTTCTTGCTACTAAACCTCTCCCCAGCCTCAAATCTGTGTTTGCTGAAGTCAAACATGAGGAAAACATGAGGAAAGTAATGCTGCAAAGCAACCCTGCTGATCACCCTACTGATAGCTCAGCAATGTTGGTGATCAGGAAGCCTGCTGAGGTTACTGATACTTACAGGAACCCTACTGAGAAGACATGAAAGTTGTTCTGTGACCACTGCAAACGCACAAATCACACCAAGGACAATTCTTTGGAAACTACATGGTAAGCCTAATTCCTTTAAACCCTCCAAACCAACCAGGAGAGTCGAGGCGGGCATGTCGGTGAAGAAGGAACAAAGATACCATGTTGGATGCCCAATTTGCTTCTTTCAAAGCCTTCATTGCTCAACAAAAGGAAGGTAGTTCTAACACTGACATAGCTACTCATGCTAAAACAGTATATTCCACTCACCTCTCAAGAATGATACTTGGATTGTTGATTCGGGGCTTCATCCCATATGACTGGTAACAAGAGTCTCATATCTCGGTTTAGGCCTGTCATCAAACCCACAATATTAAGATTCTTTGATGGATCTATCTCATGTGCACAAGGGTTTGGAAATGTTAAACTTAATCGATAAGATATACCTTCATGATGTCCTATTTGTTCCTAAATTAGGATCAGACTGATATCTCACAAGAGACTCACTAAAGACCTAAATTGGACAAATCTTGTTTAATGACAATCATTGTATTTTCCGGGATCTTTCTTCACAGGAAGTGATTGGGAGAGCTAAAGCCTCGCCAGATCGCTTATGGTCAACCTGCTTTGAAGACAGAAGATTGAAGATCAAATCGCCTCGTGACTGCAACCAAACCTTAGACAATATCATGTTATGGCATTATAGGCTAGTCATCCAAGTTTTGGTTATTTAAAGTCTTTAATTCTGAATTGTTTAAAGGATGTAACCTCAGTGACCTTCAATGTGATATTTGTCGGTTTGCTAAACTTACTAAATCTGTGTATACTAAAATACCTTATTTACCTTCCACACCTTTCACTCGATTCATAGTGATGTATGGGGACCTCAAGAGTTAAAAGTATAACAGAAAGAGGTGGTTTGTCACCTTCATAGATGACCACACCAGGATTACATGGTCGTTCTCGATGAAAGATAAATCAAGTTGGAACCATCTTCCAAGAGTTCTATAACATGGTATCCACTCAATTTGACACTAAGATTAAAATCTTAAAAACATATAATGCCTTGGAATACTATGAGTCCAATCTCAAAGACCTTCCTCGAATGATAAGGGATTATTCACACCAAGATGGTGTGTAGTAGAGACACCAAAGCAAAATGGGGTTCTTTGAGAGGAAGAACATGCACTTCTTGGAAATGGCCAGATCGGTCATGTTCACCACACATGTGCCTAAATATATGTGGGGTGAAGCTATATTAATCGCCACATACCCGATCAACAAAGTTACCCAAGAGAGTGTTAGGATTCAAGACTTCCATTCAAACCCACGACAACTCATCCTTGTCCTCATCTCATTGCTGACTTGCCTCCAAAGATCTTTGGATGTACTATGTTTGTCTATATTCACGCCCAACACAGAAGCAAACTTGATCCCAAAGCTCATAAGTGCATCTTCCTAGGCTATGCCAAAGACAGGAAAGGTTACAAGTGTTATTCTCCCACTGACAAAAGATTTTACAATTCTATGGATGTAAAATTCTTTTGAAAAACCCCTTACTACAAAGAAACCCACTGAGGCAAATCACAGATGGCAACCTTATTGAGATTGAGATCACTCCAATCCTCAACCAACTCCTCAAAGAGACACTACTCACTCATCACCATCAACCTCAAGAAACTCATCGAGCCCCAAAGACCCATCGAACCTCAAAGCAGACTCATCGAACCCATCGAACCTCCTCAAAGAACTTATCGAACCCCGAACCTCAGCAGCCTTCCTCGAGCCTACTGCACTGCTCATTCCACTTAATATTGATGACAGCCCATTGTTGTCCGGAAGGAAAGAGATCATGCACTAATCACTCTATCCATACTTATGTGTCTTATGATCACTTGTCACCTCTTTGCTATGTTTACACAGACTTGGACTCTCACTCTATTCCTAAGAATATACAGTGAGGCTCTCCATGAGAGAAAAGTACACCCACTAAAATATTGGTCCTCGGCAACGGCGCCAATTTTTGATGAGAGAAAAATACACCCACTAAAATATTGGTCCCCGGCAACGGCGCCAATTTTTTATGAGCTAAAAATTCACCCACTAAAAATACATTTATAAAGACTCGCAAAACCTGTGGGTAAACTAACTCTCTCTGGCAGAGTACCTGTGTCGATTGCTGTGCAGATAGCTACAGAGGAGTGCACGAGGTCGTCCCAAGAGAAATGTGGTTGTGAGTACCAAAGCGAATGTGGTTCTTAGTCTAGCGATCAAAGTTTTAGGTGGAGTTTTTATACTAATGCGAAAAATAAATTTTAACTAACGAGATTAACTAGGTGATTAAAAAGCATAGCCGAGCCATGATCCAACAGGTTATCTCCCACAGAAAACTTGATAAGGAGTGTGTTTTATCTCGATTCGGGTTCATATGATATTCACAGAGTCAACTCTTTATTCTTGCGTTAAGAGAACGACTCTCACTTAACTCCCCACACTAGGTTTATTAACCTCCGCTGTAGAGCTAACTCGCTTTAACATGGTTGACGGAATAAAAGCCGTTGAAAAACCTCACAAAACATAATTTTAACGTATCACTTATGTTGCCAATCTAACGATTAAAACTATAGTTTAGTGATTTTAAAACATGTTTCGCACATCTCGTAAAAATAAGAATTTCACTTAGGCATAGTCGGATCTCATCACTTAGATTGTCAATCTAACAATCGTGACTCGATTAGTGATATCCATATCTCACATCTCACCGTTAAAAATACATTTATAAGCTCGATGTAACCGTGAACAAAGTTGTCAATTTTATTCAAAGTTATTAAAATGATCAAAACAAGTTTAAAACATGATTTTATCATAAAACGTTAAATTAAGCACAACACAACTCCATCTCGCTCTCGAGGGTTGATTTTACCCGTTTTCACATAATTCGGCTATGTTGCGTTTAACTACTCATATTAATATAAAATAACAAACGAAAATAACAAAACGAAAGAAAACAAAACGAAAAAAGATAACTAGATAACTATATATATATATATAGATATATATATATATATATATATATAATAATATACGAAAGCAATAAATATATATATATATATATATATATATTTATACTAATTGCATAAAAGTAAAAGAAAGCAATAAAAACGGAAACGTAAATTATATTAAAACTATAACTAGATCCGAGATCGGGTTATCATTACACATGCAGACATTATAACTACATATATATCTAATTTATAGTTGCCCAAAATCCAAAACATAAGGAAAAAGAAGGAAAAGATGAAAGGAGGTTGTCAGGGAAGAAGAGGGGCCAAAGGTCTCTCTGCATGTGCTCAATTGTATATATAGAAAATGTTGAGGAGCCGGATCGATCCGAAATTGTGCCGGATCGATCCGAGATCATCATCACTAATCATTAACTATAAAACACTCTAAAAATACGATATTTTATATAATAACTACTACTAACATATTTAGATGAAACATAGGAATTAATGACTCGAGCCCGATATAAAAATACTCAAAATGATATTTAAATGGGTTGAAAAGTTATAAAAATAATGTTGAATTTTTCCGTCATCACAACCTTCACTAGCTTTTGGTGGGTCCTAACAAAATAAGCGATAAAATAAAATGAATGAAGGAAAATTCATGCAAAGATAAGATGTAAGGGACAACCAAATGATATAACCTTGTAATTACAACCAGGGGTGTTAACCTCAATATAATCAGATAATAGTGCGTGTGTGACATGCTTTTTCAATTTCCACTATCCTCTCTTGAATAAATCAAGCAAACGCATCTTTAGTATCCATTCAGACAATCCTAACAACTTTCCTAGGTATAGCGATGAATTCCACACAAAGTCCTCCTGTACTTATTAGGATAATCCCTAAAGCATATCATTTAGTTTATCTTTGGGATATAGAAGATAACTAAGTTTTCAACCAACTCTTTCTTTCTTTTCTATTTTTTTTTTTTTTCTTTTTCATAGAATACTAACATATCCAAACTCATTTCCAAAATCGACTATCTTGCAAGTAAAGTCATGAGGTGAGATCGAATACATTAATACCTATCTAACTCTTTTTTTTTTTTTCACATGTATAGTATATGCCTCATTCCAGCAATAGGATGTTTCGTGATAACACCCTCAGCACTACAATCATCGTGCAATCGAGCTTTTAAACCTCATGTAGTGATATGGGACGTTTCGGATAACGCCCATCGCACTCAAATCATTGGTACTTACTACCGACATATAAATAATTCAACTTAGTTTAATATTCTTCCTATCACATTCAAACCTTGGATATTCGATTACACGTTCAAAAAAGTTAGTACTGAGTTATCGCTTATTATCTCTAGAATAACCACTAGGATACCTGAATGGATCTGATTTAAAATTTAAACTCAATATCAAAGGCTTACGTGAACAAGGAATTCATGTTATACAAAACAGATTTCGGTTAAAATACACTTAATGTTCACATTGGTTATATACATCCAAATCGATCATTACATCTTTAAATTCATGACAAATATACCTTATACTGATTCATTTTAATCAACTCAATAATGCTCGAAAAAAGAAGAAAAAAAAACTAAGGGTTTAAACACTTAATGCCATTTTTATACCAACCATACCTCACCCCCACTTACGATTTTGCATTATTCTCAGAGTGTAAATGAGGTAGCAAGGAAGACTTAGCTTATAAACTGCATAAAAGATGCTATCGAATCCATAACAAATGGTGAGAAAGCACGATCCAATCCCTATACCAAAACTTAAAAAAGAAAACACCAGGACATGGTCCCGTGCCAAGAGACATCGAATAGGGATACGGGAATAATAAGATAATGGCCCTTTATTCGTGAGAAAATTGATAGGCAATATATATAAGCACGTAACATCTAAGCATATATGTATCACATGAGCATATAACATAGTCAAGATGTTGCCTATTCCTAGATTCATTTTTTATTACACACGATTTTATTGGTGGGAATACTCACCACTATACTCTACTGACCAGAAATTTGAAACAGACTAGATCATAAAAATGAAATGTGAAAGAGTATAGAGTCTTTTATACCCAGATCTCTCAAGGGTTCAATAACCTAAGTCCAAGAAATGATACATTTGAATTTTATCTTTTTTTCTCCATCGGGATTTCGGATAACCACTCTTAATCATTCCTCTTAATGAAATTCAAAACATCCATCCCGAGACTTGGTTGTACTTTGTGTTCATCTTTCATCACTGATTCTACATTTCATTAAGACTAGTCATATCCAAATTATCATTATTATTATTATTAACGGGTCGCCTCGGTAGCGCTTTTGTTTAACGTCGCTTGCTCGACTAAAGTAGATTTAAGTTATCAACCAAAATCGTAACTTAAGAAGATCAATAGCCAGAAAAATTAACAATCGAGAACCAAAGAAATTAAATTGTCTAGAAACGCACTACTCGTTTGGCCTCGATGTTACCTCCTCCTGGCCGTCGAACCTTCTATTTATCATCATCATGTGAACCATCTTCTTTTGAAATTACCATAGAGCTCATCCATCGTGAGTACCAAATGGACCAGAAAATTCATCCTGCAGAGTGGGACGAATGTAATAATCCAGGACCGATATATCGGCTATTACCAACTCTCCGGTGGCTTTACTAAAGATGGCCAATCAATCTCTCCATCCTCTAACTCACATCATCTCCAAATTCTTGCACTTTTTCTTGGCTGCAAATCGAAACCTTGTCTTGAAGATTTCTTATAAATGAGTCGATGATTACCTGCCAACTCAAAGATGTCCAACAATCGATCTTCCAGTGCTCTGGTTCAATCGTTCTAGTTGCTCTGTTGACTGTCGGTGAATTCTTCTGTATGGGGAAAGCGATCATATTGACTTTGATTCATCGGAGGCGAGTAGCAGCCTTCTTGCCATTCCAGACACTCGTCGGTGTGGTGAATGTCAGTTGAAGCTATCAACGCATTGGCATGAATACCGTAATCCTCGATAAGCACAGCAGGTTAGGACCCCTCGTAATATGGTGGCTCATAAATCGAATAACCATTACGGTCCTGGTATGCCATTCACAAATCGATAATCCCGCTAACCTTGGTTATTCACGTTAGATCATTGAGGCTGAGGCACGAATCGCGTTGTTGATAACATTGTTCGTGCAATTGAGGTTGGTAGGAGTATTGTTGTTCAGTGAGTAGTATTGATTGAAAAATCCATCCGGCTCAATGCAAGATCTGGAATGAAAACAACAATAAAACAATAAAAATTTTTTTTTTTTTTCTCGTAAACACACGATATTTAGACCTCAAAAGTTATATGGTTGCCAATGCCCTAATCCCCAGCTTTTAGCTGGACTTACAAGATATCACCCTCAGCAAGAGGCTAAGTACCAAAGTCGTATTCACCCGAGTTCAGACAATATCACTTAAAGATCCATAAAGCTCTTTGTCGACATCCAAATAAAACAAGAAAATAAAAACCTAGCCCATGGCCTTCAGTTCACTTACAAGATATCACAACAATATCATCTTCACGGCAACGGCGCCAATTTTTGATGAGAGAAAATACACCACACTAAAATATTGGTCCTGCAACTGGGCGCCAATTTTGATGAGAGAAAAATACACCCACTAAAATATTGGTCCTCACAACGAATTCAAGAAACCGGTAAACTAACTCTCTGCTTGGCAGTACTGTGTTTGATTGCTGCAGATAGCTGTTACAAGTACGAGGTCGTCCCAAGAGAAATGTGCGTTGTGAGTACCAAAGCAATGTGGTTCTTAGTCTAAAGCGATCAAAGTTTTGGAGGTGGAGTTTTTATACTAATGCTAAAAAATAAATTTTAACTACTTATGAGATTAACTAGGTGATTAAAAGCATAGCCGAGCCATGATCCAATGATTGTTATCTCCTCACATGGAAAACTTGATAAGGAGTGTGTTTTATCCGATCAATTCATATGATATTACAGAGTCAACTTTATTCTTGCGTTAAGATCTGAACAGCAATCACTTAACCCCACACTGTGTTTATTAACCTCCTTTGTAGAGCTAACTCGCCGCTTAACATGGTTGACCGGAATAAAAGCCATTAAAAAACCTCACAAAAACATAATTTTAACGTATCACTTATGTTGCCAATCTAACGATTAAAACTAGATGGTACTATTGACAAATACAAAGCTAGATTGGATGCAAGGATTCACTCAAACATATGGACTTGACTACAAAGAGACCTTTGCACTGTGGCAAAGCTAAACACTTGTCTGCAGTATTGATCTCACTTCTTTGTCCAACTTGATCGGCCTCTCCACCAACCTGGATATCAAGAATGCGTTCTAAATGGTGACCTTCTTGAGGAAGTCTATATGAATGTACCTCCTGGTTTTGCCAACACTCACACTCTCGAGGAAAGTTTGCTTGCAAATTGAGAAAATCTCTATATGGCCTAAGCAGATCTTACTAGAGCCTGGTTTGGCAAACTTACCACTGCGTGGTTAAAGCTGCTGGATATCATCAATGCAACTCGAGATCACACCATGTTTATCAAAACAACCAACCGTAAAAGATCCATTCTTATTGTCTATGTGGATGATATCATCCTTCTTGGTGATGACCATGCCGAGATCCAACAATTGAAGACCCTTACGGCAAAAGTGTTTCAAGTTAAAGATCAGGATATCTCAAGTACTTCCTTGGCATGGAAATAGCCCGAAACAACCAGGTATCTCTATCTCTCAAAGGAAATATGTCTTTGGACTCTTGAAGAAAGCGGTATCTTTGGGATGCAAACTCTTTGTATTCAGAGTAGACCCCAGGTAATATCTCTTTGCATGGTGACATTCTTTGTCGGGAAGGATCAATATCAAAGACTTGTAGGAAACTCATTTATCCGTCCCGCATAAGAGACGATATTGCATATGGAGTCGATTTAGTTAGCTTGAGTTCATGCATTGCCCTACTTGAGCAACATTGAGATGTGTGAGCAGGATCTTGAGGTACACGAAGTCCACTCTGGCCAAGGCTTACATTTCACCAAGTGCCGCAAGAGATCTATCAAGGTTTACACCGATCTTGATTGAAATTTGGTTGTCACACCGATGGAAGGTCTACTACAAACTACTATTCTTATGTATGGGAAATCTTGTCACTGGAGGAGCAAGAAACAACCTCATGTCTTTAGAAGCGATCTTTGAAAGTTTGAACTCAGGGCACTAGTTTTGGGTATTTGTGAAGTTCTATGGATAAAAAAGGTCCTTATTGAACTTCAGCAGACTATTCAACAACCTATCACACTCTGTTGTGACAATAATTTAGCCTTATGCATGGCAGAGGATCCAGTCCATCATGATAAAACCAAACATGTGGACATTGTGTGACACTTTTCGAAGGAGAAGATTGATGCCAAGATTATTCAACTCCAGTATGTTCCCTCAGCAGACCAGAATGATGATATTCTCACCAAGGCCATTCCGCCACTTATGTTCAGCAGACTGAGTAGCAAACTTGGCTGTATAAACATATACAACCCAGTTTGAGGGGGGGTGTAGAAATATTACGTTACATTTATTACATTAGTGTAACATATTAATTGTGAGACATATTAATTATAAGACATATTAATTGTATAGTATAAACAATTAATATGTCATAAAGTCATAAAGTCACTCTATTTTGTCTTATTAGGTAATAGAAAACTCTAGCAATTAATACTAGCCGATTCTAGTAATTAATTGCTCTCTCCTAGCTTATACTCTACTATGACCTTTCTCACTTACTTGTACCTATTTATACTCACTCTTTTATGATGAATAAACTAAGTTGAAGTTTACTCAAGTATTATTACTTTCTCAAACTCTCTTCATAGACAATATGCTATATGGTGGGTCGGGTAGGTATTATGGCGGGTAGAGAATACATATCCATACCCTACCCTATCCGCGGCGGGTTTTGAAAAATCAAACTCATAACTTACCCTACCCTAAAAAATACTAAATGCCAATGATTGGGGCATGAAAATAGGGATGTCAATTTCGATCCACCCGGTGGATATCCACCGGGTGGATCAAAATTTCCATCCCTATGTGGATATCCACCGGGTGGATCGAAATTGCCATCCCTATTTTCAACAGAGCAAAGTTCAGCAGGTTACAAGATCAACAGGATGAAATACACAAACTGACCTATTAGCTAACTTCAGGAAGGATAATCTAGTTCAAAGAACAAGATTATCAAGCATGTGGTTTTACAATGTTGAATACAGGTTCAATGACCCAATGTTTAAGGCACTATATGTTACAGGATGTGACCAAAAAGGACTCAACAAATCACAACTCAGCAGACAAGGTTCTAAGGCAAAGGTTCGGCAGATAATGCAGCAGGGAACAAAAGACGATGCAGCAGACACTAAGGGGTGTTACTGTAGTGATGCTCAGTTGCAAGAACTGAATATCAAGTGTAGAAACTAGGAATGGGAGATTGTCAAAACAAGACCGGTCAATCACAGATGTCCTGATAATCACCTTGTTTAAGCCGCTTAATGCAGAGTACAAGTCTACAGCCTTATCCACAAGGCAGACACCTCTGGCACTTCAAACCAGAGTGTCCTGTAACAAGCACTTTACAAGGACTTAATTAGCAAACTTCACAGGCCAGTTATGATTCACAAAAACAGGCAGACCAGAATCACTCAAACTTTTGTCAGACAAGCAAGTCTGAATTCAAGACTTAAGGTTCTTTCTGATACACCCCTGACACTCGAGAATTAGTCCACTTGGCTCATTAGGCAGATTACCTTGGCACTTCAAACCACATAATCTAGAGACCAACTTATCACAAGGGTTAATCAGATGGACGAAAATCAAGGATTCAGACATGAAAAGACTCAAAAGCAATGCAAGAACCGTATCTATCAGGACTACTGTAAATGCAATAAACACTCAACATGAAATCAACAAACCAAATAACACAGAAATCAAAGAAACCGAGTTAATGTGTACTTTACACAAAGGAACAAGAAACCTCAGTCAATGGCTCTGTGGAGGCTATTGACCAGATGCTCCTGTCAATAGGTAACACAAGAACCAAAAGCTTGGCCAACCACACAGATTTTCCAATGTAGGACCTCAACTTCTGTGCAATGAAGACTGGACCAGTAAAGAGAGAAAAACAAAGTGTTTGAGATGTGGGATTGCTGAAGAAGAGTGGCTTCGAGTTGTTGCAATCCTCATCATTGTTTAAGTCTATTTATAGCCTAGAGGTACAAGCAACCTTCAAGCTTAAGGACTCTTCAGTATCAGCTCAATAATAACCGAGGCACAAATCACACATGCTAAAATTCTAGGGATGGCAAGTTTTTAGTGGTTGGGTCAACTTAACACAAGACTGCCTTAGGTTGCCATCAGGCAAATAATAAATGCTTTGAGTCTGTGTTAATTGAACCAGAATTATGAACCAAACAAGAATATGACACTAACATGGTGAGGGGCTGTGATACTTAGGAAAAATCCATAGAACCGGGTATGGCACAACCGGGACTGACAAAATACTCACCCAAATTCATAAAAATTAGCACACATGGGTCAAGTGTTGATGAAAAAATGACCTTGGTTCAGGGGATAGGCAAGAAACCAAAACCTATCTCTGAACACTGTTATTTCATTCCACAAAAAAGCCAACCAACCGATTTAATCCAACCATGCATGAAATAACCCATCATTGAACCTAAGGTTCTCAGGTCAAGACTCAGACGGGACCTCATAGTGTAAAAAAACCATCGGTCTAGACTCGGTTCAAAGGAAAGCTAGGGTTTGAGCTATTGTACCAAGCAATCCGGCTTAGAACCTCAGATTAAAGTCGTTCTAGGTGTAAATGGAGAGATATTGTGCTTAATATGGATTCTGACAGGTTTGCATCTTCAAAATCATCACGAATTAGGCACGAAGGATGAATTTGGACCGAAAACCTTGTAGCTTTGACCTTTAAATCACCACTAGAAGATCGAGGGTGATGAAAGGTATCCAAGAGTGAAAAATCTTTAGCACTTGCTGAAAGTGAAGACACTGCTGAAGATTAGAGGACTGCTGAGTCTAAACCGGCTAAAACTCAGCAACCAAGAAAGACCGCTGAAATCTCTAAAAAGTCAGTTTCTGAACAGAATGATATGAAGAAAAGAAAAAAGAGAAAGCTGAAGAAGCAAAAAGGATTGTGGAGGAACAAATTTTTGATGATCCACCAAAGAAACTGAAGATTAAGTATGGTGTGAGTAAAAGTATCAAAGTTCTAGAATAAGAGAAAGCACTTAATGGGGGAACCTGAGCAAAACCCCACAAAGATGGAAGTTGCTGAAGTTGTTGATGCTGACAGAGGAAAGATTGTTGCTACTGAAGTTGAAAAATAAGCACCTACTGAAACTGTTGAAAAATAAGCAAGAAAGCATTAGTTGTTGCATCTGCTGAAGTTACACAGTCAGCAGAACAAGCTTTGATTGAAGATGTTGATATTATGTTGGAGGATGAGTTACCTTTCCAATTTTCAGAACCACAAAGACTATCAAATTATATCAATTGGAAATTGAGTTTAGTGATATAACAAGAACCCCAAGCTGAAATTATGAAAAGTGAGGAATGATGGGTTTTTGATCTAATGAAGATTGTGAATCTGAGAGACATGTCTCCAACAGAACATTTTCTGATGGAAGGCTATAAAATCATCATGAAAAATGAAGAGAAAGGAAGGAAGCTTGCATCATCATAGACCAAAGATAAACCAAGAAAAGATGATGATCCAGATTTTGATGATGGTTTGCAACTGGCCTTACTACGGTCTCTGCATCCGAAGCAATCAAAGGGATCAGACACTGCTGAAAAAAGAAAATCAGCACAAGAAGAGAAATCTGCTGATGGAGGAAACTTAGTAGACTAAGATAAGGCCGTTGATCATGTTCAAGATACAGAAGAAGTGACTGATAAACAAGGAGACAAACAGGAAGCTGCTTATCTGATTCTAGAAGAATTTCATCAAGAAGAGAAGAAAGTGAAAGTTGTTCCTGCTGCAGAAATTCCTATAACAAGCATCCACACAATAGACCTTTTTTATGAGACATAATCTACAGCAGACCAGAAAGCTCCTCTCAATCCTGTTGAGCTTATGACACCAGAAGACATGGAGAAATTTAAAAAATGTTTGGATGCTTTAATAGATCTACAATCCATCCGCAATAAAGTTTTTCAAGAAGTTTCTTTATACATTTCCAAGAGGGAAATTATTGACAAAGATATCAAGGGTGAGATAAAGACAATCAAACAAGTGGCTGCTGATTCTGTTGAAAATGTCAATCTGATGAAAGAAAATCTTAAGGAAACAAGAAGAACGGACCATGAAATCTTTGCAAAATTTGAAGAAGAATGTATCACAAAGTTACAAGTATGGATGCTAAGCTGGATGTCATGTATCAAACTCAATTGAATCTTGCAAATGGACAAGATTTAATGCATGAACTTCTCTCCAAGCACATTTTGAATGATGTCAAAAATGGGGAAGAAGATAAGCACGGAACTGCTCAAGACAAGAAGAAGTCAGCTGAGCAAAGTCAGCCAACCATGCATGTCAGAAGAAAGGAGTTGACAACCAATGAACTTTTTGACAAACATTGTCAACCCGGTGAGGATCAGCTATCTCTAGATCACGACCTTTGGAAAGATTTCAATATTGTTTACAATCCAAAGAGAAGAACGTTTCGTGACGTGAATAGAGATGGAGCACTGGAATCATTTCTTTGTGAGAAGAAGCTAGCTGAAAAGATGAAAAGATTCAAAGAAGACAGAAGGAAGAAGGAAGAAGAAGAAGAAGAACTTCAACCCAAAGGACAGATACGCCTTAAAGTTTTACTTAGAAGAATTTGAAGAATTTTATAACCAGAGTTGTGCTATAGGAGCTTCAAAATATGAAGCACGGCGAACTTGGAAGTCAGTCAGCAACTACTACTACTCAGATGTTGATGAGAAGATCACTAAAGAATGCAGAAAGCATGATGATACAATGATGCTGGAAATGAGCATGGAAGCTGTAAAGAAGAAGAGAAATGTTTAATATTTTTTAATCTTGTATTCAACCTTCAAAAGAAACTTTTGTAATCAGCTGAACAAAAATAATTTTAATGATAAATCAAGTTTTTGTGTATTTATTGTTTTTATCTTTAAGTTTTTCTTTTAATGAGGGTTTTGGCATCATCAAAAGGGGAAATTGTTTAAAAATATTTTTGTTTTGATGATGAGTGTCAAGAATAGCTGTTATAGTGAAAATCTAAGAGATGTCTTGAGCTGATTGTATAGGTTTATTAGAGTATGATTATTGTATATGTTAAATCAGACAAGCACTGTAATAGACTGTTGATAGGTTTTTAGTGAAGTCTAGGGTTTTGAGTTGAAGGCTGAGGGATCAAACTCGGTAGAGAAGGCTGAGGGCTCGAACTCAGTTTTAAAGGTTGAAGGATGAAGTATCAAACTCAGTAATAAAGACTAAGCCGAGGTTATAAAGTTAGAATTCAGGTAAGTCTGTGATGGTCTGGACTGACTTTATAGACCTTGTATTGAAGGTTTGAGTTACAATGCAAAAAGTGATGAAAGGTCTCAATTATACTTTTAAAGATGGTGTAGCTAATCTCAAAAAATAAGATCAGATGAAATCTAGCAACTCAGTTGAGAATCGAAGAGCTACTGAGTTTCTACAAAAGTCAGCTGTCTGCTGAGAAACCACAAAAGTCAGCAGAGGCTGAGTAATTTCAGGAAACCAAGTTATTTCATGAGCTGAAATTGACTCAAGAGTTTTTGAATGTTACAAGTGAAACTTGGAAATCAAGGAATTGTTAAGAATCAATATAAACTGTTAGATCAAGAAAACAATCGATGGCGGAGTTCAAATGACTGTTACGAAAATTTCGGGACCACCTTAATTTACGCATTCTGATTGGTTGACACACTCTTATGTCAGGAGGACACTGACATCTGACAAAGATGGTGGATAAGAGCATGTCGGGAGTATATTCAGAAAAATCCAAGAAACGGCCAATGAATTCAAAATTCAAACGTTGGACATGCACTTATAAATAGAGAATTCAACATCATGGATCAACATACGAAGAGTTATCAAGAACACGAAGAATTTTAAGCATTTAAGCAATCAATTTTTCTGCTAAGTCATACCATCATCCGCTGAGCTATCATTGTGATTTATCCATAAATCTTCAAATGCTATGTGTTTCAAGATCAATCCAGATTCTATACTGGAAGACTGAGCTGCTGATCTTGCTCACACAGATCAAAGGCTCAAAGCAAGAATCACTTTCTCGAGTCTACTTTGTTCAATCAAAGGTTCTAGACTGTGAAGCATCTGCTATGTGTGAAGGATGGTTGTTGGTGCAGAACGATCTGTGATAAAGCTTTATGTGGTGGAGTTGTTGAAGAGGCAATCCTACCCTCGAAGGAATAGTGGAACAACTTGGAGAAGCAGCAATCCTACCTGCCATCTAAGTGTTCGTATTGTGAAGTTGTAGTGATCGGTCAAGGACAATCATTTTGAATCTATTGTATCTTGTAACCGTACCTCAAGATCATTAGTGAATTCCTTCCAACATCACAGGAGAAGAGTGGACTAAGGCATTACACCATCCTGAACCACTATAATCTTTGTCTTTTTATTTATGCAATTTACTTATCTACATTTCAGCATATAACACATAACTTCTTGCTTACCAACTATGCTTAATCACTGCACTGAGCACACTATTGAGTACTAAAAACTCATCACATCAAGTTTCATAAAGAACAAACATTAAAATATTTCTATTTTTATCCGCTTCATATAACTCATCAGAGAGAATAGTCGGTCGACCATTCACTCAGCAGGGTTATCCAAACTCTAGAAAAAGATTTGAAGTGTCAAGTTTATTCCCCCGTCCCTCTAAATTTTACCCAAACATTATTGGCTTGAGTCATGGAGTATTTAAGTCCAATAAGTGTTTTACATATGGTTTCAATGTGAAAAATTAACGAAATTTCCTCCTTCCTCCTCAGTTGTATCCTTTTCTCTCTTATCTCTTTTCTACTTTCTATATTTCTCCCTAATTCCCCATTCATTTGTGTTGAATTGTGACACAAGACTGGACTTTTTATCTTCAAGCGTGATGATCATTGATACTTACTCGATAGTTGCACAATTGAAATCGTTACTATCCAGAATAAATGGCACAGATACACTGGAATGTCATCCATCAAGTATGCAACGATGGACATTCAGCACTGTTGAGCCTAGGCGGGTTTTCAAGTCTCAAATTTTTGAAATTTTTTGGATGATTTGATTTTCACAGAGAAATACTTGAAAGATGAATAGTAACGAAAATCAACATCCCGCTATAGAGAACTGTTTATCGTGGAATGAGTGGATTTATATCAATCAATGAAACGCATTACGATTAACAATCTACACATGTTTAATGACATTACAATATGACAGTATCAACCCTTTTCTTCAAATCGAGTTTTGCATATGGCCCAGAAAGTTATCAGTCTTGGAGATGTTCCATCTTTTTCCTAACATAGAGATTACTAATCCATACATACCAACATGCTGATATATAAGTTCCATTTAATTGACAACTAAAAGGACATTTCACCTGGCAATTGGCTCAAGAGAAAGTTCATTATGTGGTAGAGTCTTTATTGCATCCCTCGAACAAATGGATAAAAGACATGTGACACCCATCCGACGGCCTGGTGCAATAGAGGCCCTCATGCCTAAGAATATCTGCCATTATCCATTGCATCTTCCTCATTACCACCAACCCAGCCAAGGTTTATAGCCAGATCCTCCACATCCACCTTGATAACATCCCTTCGAACACCAATATCTGTGGCATATCTGCTCATACAATACATACCAGCTGTTACTGTAGCCACTCCAATAGGACTAGGCATCAGCAAAGAGGAAACCAGTGCAGGTAATGGAGCACTAAAGACAGAAGAAGCTTGCCCGCTTCTTCCCACTCCTAGCCTGTCAACAGTAACAAGCCCGGTTTTGCAATACATAGCAAAGTCCTCACAGTTGTTCTGAAAGACATCATAATTCCCAAAGCCATTATGTAGAAGATACATTGCACGACGAATCACATTATCTGGAAGGTCAGATGCTGCAATGGTACAGGTGCCTCCTCGTATTTTTGATAGGAAAACAGAAGGGATCACCCCGTATTCAAAACAGTAGAGCGACCCATTCTGCAAGAAGCAGTCCAGACAAGAAAGAACTACACCACCGTCAGGCTGTCTAAATCCGCAGTCAGGAAAATTTTGACAAGAGGAAAGGAGATTCGATCTTTCATCACTTGATTTGGAACTAGTAGAGGTTTCAGCAAGCGTGAAATGAACAACTTTGCTTCCCCCAACAAAGATGCCTGCACTACATGAAATCTTTGAAGGCTCAGGACTGTAATCATTCTTAGAAATCAGAGGTTTTTCAAATCTGAAAAGACATGAAATTGAAAGTCTACAGCAGATTTTTCGCATGTTTCAACAAAAGATCCAAAAAAATCAAAATTTCTTCTTTTCAAAAGTTAAACTGAAAAGGCTCAAACTTTGATGAAAAAAAAAAACTTGGATGAAAAATGACATGAGAATCAACAAGAATAAAAGAATTAGCATCATCAAAGCAAAATTAGGTCCCGAATAACCATTGGGCCTGAAAGTGATAGATCAAAACATTCAAATCTGAAATAAACACGGTAAAAAAAATAGACCCACATTGCAGGGGTAAAATAGATGCAAACAAGCTTAGTATGTTTCTTCATAACACATGGAATTGGTTGGGGGTTTGGAATATAAAAAAAGCCGATAAACAATTCTTCCTCACCGTGATGGGAGTAAGCAAACACTGCTCTGTAAGTGTAGATATGATCTCCGGGCTTAATTTGGCTCCTATCTGCTTTGTTTGAAAGAAACCCCATTTGCCAATTCTGCACCTTTTTGTTGTATATTCTGCAATGTAGCAATTAAAACAAGTTATTAACTCATTTCTTGCAAAACCCATACTTAATCAAGTAAAATCGATGTCAAAGAAGACACATTTTACCTTCACAAACAATCAAACAATCAAACAAACAAACAAGAACAACAACGTCCGCGGTCTGCTCATCTACCGCAATTGTGGAGGAGAAATGTAACCATTTCTGACGTGATGTGGTGGCTTTTTGTTGCTTGGCAAAGGCAATGGCAATGGCAATGGCAATGGCAAGTGAAGTGTACGATTTAGGCTATAGATCGAATTTCGTTTCTTTAGTCAGTGAACTTTTAGATATTCCATTCCTTCCTTGAATTTTGTCGTGTGGTATCCGATGGAGCAAGGATCCTCTACTTACATATTTATCACACAAAAAAGACATAGTTTTGAAAAAAAAAAATTATAGTTATATAATTTTCATATTTTGAGTTTGTGGTTAGATTATTTTTACTTGAGATAATATTTCCTCAAATGCTGGAGAGCATCCTGGTTCGTATTCGAGGAAGCCAAGAACCAGGAACGACTTGTCAACCAAAGGGTTCATATTTAGCAAGGCTTAGATAGTAAAAGTTCATTCTAAATTTTTTTTTTTGGTAGAGTCTAATTTTTTTTTAAAATAATTGAAATTGATATGAATATCACAATATTTAGGTGGATTTAATGATGATTATACGGAAAGTAAGAATGGAAATTGAGAGCTGATCTGTCGAGAAATTGCAGAGTTTTATTGCAATTGTCAATATTAGTATGTCTTTTACAAAGGAATATTGCCGGTATTTATAGGCTTAGGATACAACAGTTACAAGAGGTGATAAACATGACGTCCCTGTGTAACCGGAGGCCCTAGGCGAAAAAAAATTAGGGCCCTCAACCCTATGAAAAAAAAATATATATTACAAGTATTTTTTAGGTATACTATGTTGAGGAGCGTTATAAAAAATGTAACGAAGTTTGATTAGACTTTCTTTCATCGAATTCGGTTATAATTTTGGGTCTTACCAGATTTTTAACAAGAGTAAAAAATAAAAATTGACCTAAAATACAAATCTATTACATGAAAACGGGGGCCCTACGGCCTTATTGGCCTACCCTCAAGGACAGCCCTAACGTGAATAATAAACGTGGCTGACGTGGAGCGCTCTAATTGGGCGGATATCAAAATAACCGTCGTGAATTGTCAGCAGTTGTAACTGTCGAGGTTTAACTCTTGTTGCTTGTTCAGCGGGCTTGGTTCGAGGCGAGGTCAGACTGTCGAGTGGGAAGGCGAGCAGGTCGCCCACCAATGCTCATCGCCGCCCTGTCAAGGGCGGGTTGAAGGCTTTGTTGATCAACGTTGTTAGGATCAAACGTTTACCGTTGTACTAAACCAATTGGTGAAAGTAAAGGTGCTACTTTATTTCTTAACATAGTACATCTTTTCAACGCCTCAGTCGAAGGTACACCCCAACAATCCCCCCCAGCATCTGCAACCACACCCGCAGCATCTTTACGCAGCCTGCAACCACACATGTGGCCTCTTTACACAGCCTGCAACCACACGGTGGCCTCTTTACACAGCATGCTGCTAACGGGATTTGAACAGTGACCTCGCTCTGATACCAATTGTTAGGATCAAGCGCTTACCGTTGTACTAAAACCAATTGATGAAATTAAAGGTGCTACTTTATTTCTTAACATAGTACAGCTTTTCAACGCCTCTCAGTCAAATCCTCTTACGCATGGGCAGGCAGATTGCTGGTACACCCCAACAAATGCTCTCATGCCTTGCCGTGATAAATATCGCTAAGGCGATAAGTGAGCTGGTTGGAGCCCGGACCGGCTTATGAAGGTGCAGACCATGTGGGCCGAGGACCCTATGTCTTTTGGGCCTAGAGATAGAAGCCCAATTGATTAGTCGCAGGCTCATTTTGGGCTTGGCGTATCAATGCCCCATACTCCTTGACCTATTCATGATGCACATGAATGTCAGGGAGTAAAGTTGTAAGGAGACTTGATTTTCTGTTTGCCGTTGTGCTTAATAGAAAAATGTTGAATAGCGAGATGCTCAATAGTGATCGACTTAATAGTGACGGGCTCAATGGCAAGATGCATGATAGTGATGTGCTGAGCATCGAACAAGATTGATAGAACTAGACACGATAGCACCGTGCTTAACAGCGAACAGGCTAATCAGTGTCGGGCATAGTTGCAAGCGGGCTGAATAACAGCGAGCTAGAATAACGACGTGTTGAGAGGCAAGCAAGCATGAATAGTGTTTGTCTTGATATCATTGGTCAGAATAGCAACAAGCTCCAACAGAGAACCGTTGCCATACTCACGCTTGGGCAAAATATGGAACGTTTCCTTCGAGATCCGTAAACGCAATGTTGATGGCTCTACTATGAAATGGTGGGTCACGTCTCTTCGATAGGGTAGCGTTAGGGATGGAAATTTCGATCCACCCGGTGGATATCCACCAGACCCTACCCGTTAGGGTAGGGTATTTTTTAGGGTAGGGTAAGGTATGAGTTTGATTTTTCAAAACCCGCCGCAGGTAGGGTAGGGTATGGATATGTATTCTCTACCCGCCATAATACCCACCCGACCCACCATATAGCATATTGTCTATAATATATTATGTATAAACAATTGTAAATAAAGAGAATTGAATAAATTCAAAACGTCACCTTGAAAAAAAGTATGTCACATTGTCATTTTGAAAAGAAAAAAACTAAATAATAATTAATGCAATTAATTATCATGCCCCAATCATTGGCATTTTGTATTTACAAAGATTGTAATTTACTTTTTTTTTATTTGTAGGTAGAAGATTTGAAGTGATTTCTCTTCTAATTCCTATTGCATTTGCTGGCCAACCCTAGCATTCTATTGTAGCGGCAGAAAGGTGATGATTGATTTCATATCTTGTTGTGTGCTTTTTTTTATTGCTCTAATTTGTTCTTCAACTATAATTTATTTTTTGGTTTGGTAGCTATACTTTTTTTTCTTAAATATTTTTTTTGTTAAGCTTTTTTTTCATTGTTATGAGGACATGATTCTCAATGAATATTGTTTATGGAGTACCATTATCTAAATTGGTAATATTCTATTGATTGAATTATTAGAAAGCTATGTGAATGAGTGTCCGAAATGTCAAAAAAAAAATATTGTCAAAAGAGAAGATGTATATGTTTAGCTTTGGATTCGTACGCCCCTCGACTTACAGGATACTATAATGCCCGACGGCTAAGAAGAAGAAAATAAGAATGCGATAGCTGTTGAATCGTTGTGTAGTAAAGTATATTTTCTTGTTTATTTTATGGATATTGGGTAGTAAAGTATATTTTCTTGTTTATTTTATGGATATTGTTTATTATATATTTTTGTTTTTGTGTGGTTTTGGCAGTTTGATTTGCACTATTTTGCTTTCATTTCAATACTGTAATTGAAATTGGTATCGTGTTTGGATGATTGGATCATGTGGCTGTTTGACAAACTTTCTGGAAACATTTTGTTGATTTTAATTTTGATGGAATTTGATTTTTTTAATACTTTATATTTACAACATGAGTTTCTTTTTTTTCATAATTTGTAGGATTTGCATATCATTTATTATGGGTGAAAAATCTCGTCCTACGGAAGAAATACAACGTTCTAAGGATTCAACACATTCGGATTTTTTGAACCCCATGAATTTGTCACCTAGTGAGAGCCATACTCCGCTCACTAATCAGAATGAAGGTGTTTCTAAAGATTGTGACGAATATGATGTATCGAAATTAAAATCTGATGTGTGGCAACATTTTAAAAAGAAACGAATTAACGGGGCATGGAAAGCTGTGTGTAATTATTGTTCAAAAGCCCTAGCATCAGAAGGTGCAAGTGGAACAACACACCTAAAGAACCACAAAAAGAGTTGCACCAAAAGATTGGGCACAAAAGATATTCGTCAAATGGTGTTGAAAACAAACATAAAAAAGGTGAAGGAAAGTCTACGATTGGTACTTCATTGATATATGATCAAGATGATGCAAGATTGGAGCTTGCGAAAATGATCATTCTTCATGAATATCAATTATATATCCATTGTGGAGCATGAGGGTTTCAGAAACTATTCATCGGCTCTTCAACCATTGTTCAAGGTGCCATCTCGGAACACGATTCGTAGTGACATTATGAAATTGTACAAATAGAAAATGCAAATGACATCAATGGATATGGAGAATTGTAAAAGTAGAATTTCTATAACTACTGACATGTGGACATCTGACCACCATAGAAAATGATACATGGTTGTGACTGCTCACTATATTGATAATTCTTGGCGACTACAAAATAGGATTATAAGGTGACTTAATATATTATTATTGATATTTTTATATTCGCTTTGATTTATTATGAATATGTTAGATTTTGATAAATTCAACATATTGCAGGTTTTGCTATGTTCCGGCGCCACATGATAAAAACGTGATTTCTGAATGTTTGATGAATTGCATTAATATTGACAGATGAATTTGCACATTGACGGTGGATAATTTTTCTGTGAATGATGAGTAATCGATTTGATTATTGGTAGGATTGGTACGGGTGAACTTTTGTTGGATGGTACTCTTATGCATATGCGTTGTGCTGCTCATATTCTGAATTTGATTGTACAAGATGGTTTGTCAATTATTGCAAAGCGTATTGAGAGAATCCGAGAGTGTGTTTTATATTGGACTGCTACACTAAAAAGACTGGAGAAGTTTGAAGAAGTTGCACGAAAACTTCGTATTTCAACTACCAAAAAGTTGTCTCTTGATGTGAAGACAAGGTGGAATTCAACTTTTTTTATGCTTGATAGTGCACTTCCTTACATTGATGTCTTTAGCCGTTTAAAGCTACGAGAACCCAAGTATAAAAGTGTGCCATATGAGGATTATTGGATAGTAGCAAGTGATATATGTGATAGGTTTAAAGTTTTTTATGGGATCATAAAGCTTATTTCAGGTACAAAGTATTCTACTTCTAATTAACTTTTCCTTCAAGTTTGTGATATTAGGTTGGCTTTACATAGATGGACTTGTGAGAATGATACAATGATTAAAGATATGTCGATGAAGATTATGGATAAGTTCTTGAAGTATTAGGATGTGGCACATGGTATCGTAGGTGTTGCATGTATGCTTGATCCTAGGTATAAAATAGATCTTTTAGAATTCTATTATGAAAATATTTTTAGAAAGGAAGAGATGACAAAACAAGTTAGAAGAATTGTTAACATTTGTACTGAATTACTAGAAGAATACCAAACAATGCAATCAAGGGAAGATGAACACACACCTTCTAGTAGCACTTTATCACATAAAGACGAGGAAGGTGGTGGTTATATGGAGAAATTCGCCATGTTTGTTAGTTCTAAAAGGCTTTAGAGAGCATCCTTTAAGTCAGAATCAGACCACTATTTGGATGACGATATTTTACCAATGTCTTATGATTTTGATGTTCTTGAGTGGTGGAAGACAAACTCCAAGTTATTG